>CM031244.1:759023816-759148116 GCA_018340775.1 Taxus wallichiana var. yunnanensis
TGTGGCTGCCATGGTTTATCACTTCAAAGCTTAGCTCTGTTTGTCTTTACGGTCTTTGAAATCTCGGTGGGATATCTCACTATCTATCTTGCATCGATGAGCTAGGATTTTACGAAGAAAGAGTTTCATGCCTCTGTGGGATTCTTTGAGATTTCTTTGTGTGCTTGCACCATTTTTATCCTTTGACATTACATGGTTGTAAGGGTTTTGATCGACCACTATGGAATTCTATTTTCCTGATAGCCTGATTTTCCTTAATGAAGCTCGGCCCTTTGGAGTTCCACTGGTGGTATTCTAAGACTCAATTTTCTCCTTTTGATCTTTCTGTGCAAGATTACGAATGCGACCACTATCATCATTTCTTTGAGCTCGATTTTTGTCATTATTTGGTCACCTCTCCTGTTATGACTCGTAGCACCATTCACGTAAGGTAAGGACTCGGTATCTCTGTTTATCTTTGGCCACCAAAGCTTTGTATTTGATTCTCGAGTGCTTTATACAATCTAACTTTCTGTGCTCTCGAAACTCTGTGAGATTTATTTGTCGCCATGGTCTCCATGTATCGAGCTTAGTCTGTTCCCCTTTTCAATCTACTGTGATATTTTCAAAATGGCCGCCACTTGTCTATTTGAGCTCGGTTTTCGAGGTTTATCTGGTTGTATACTTGATTATTTCCAGGAGGCTCTACGTGTAGACACCAAATTCGTGTCTTCGACCCCTTGTCTAAACTTTACACAATTATTTATTAATTACCTTGTAATTGATAAATCCACATCACCTTACCCGCCACCTCACTTTGCCACCTCATCATGACCTAGCCTAACCTAAACTAACCTAATTAAGACCCATGACTTGGTCTAGACTCACATCCATAACTAATGCCTCCTTACTCGCACCAAAAGCCGACCTTCTAGCCACTTGACCAATCCCATGGCCCATCTCTCGGGAGAAAGCGGGGAAGGTGGGCTATTTTACTAAAAATAGCCTACTTTTTCCTTACTGATGCGGTTCTACTCGGCCGCCGTCGGTTCTGCTGCCGCCATCGGTTCCTGTAAATGGGCTCCCAAACCAAAACAACGGATCGAATTTCATTTTGGAGATCGGTCGAAGGATTTACGGAAAAAGCAGAGAGCATTGCGGCGAGGAGCGAGTCAGGATCTTCACTTGACGGAGCGAGGCGAGTAAAGAAACCGAAGTGTTTCTGACCAAGGAGATCGACTTGCATCTCGGTCAAAACCGATGTAAGTCACATCTTGCATGTCCTTTGTTATAACATTTCTTATGCTTCTTGAATCTCGGTGCTCTAAATCCGTTTGAATCCACTACCCAACGTGCCATTGCATCTAAGCTTGTCATTCTTTTGCTTCTAATCATCCCATTTCCTAATACCATCCAAAAAACCAGCCATTACAAACACCATATCTACGAAGATCGTAGAACCCACCATTATCGGTTATCGGTAACATCCATCGGTTATCGATGACCGGCATCGGTTATCGATAACGCATCGGTTCCTCGATCAAAACCGAGAAAACTTGCCTTTCCCCTACCCGGTTTAACAAAATAATTTAATTGATATTTTGCGAGTCTTTTGTGTTAATTCATATTAGCGAGAGGCCCGACCACCTTGAAGGAAGTTTTATATTTCTGGGCCCAGGCGGTTTCCTCATTTATTGTTTAATCAAAATCTTGTGGTCTTGTGTTCTTATTTGCGGGTAGTCCTTCCAGAGACAAAAGGAGTTCTCCGTGAGTCGGCTGATCTTTCTCTGACGGTGCGCGCACACCATCTCGACATTGACGGGTATTCCTCCTAACCCTAACCTCATCTGTTTCTAAAAGGAATGAAAGGATAGAAACAACTCTATTCCCGGCTTGAAACATTAGAAGCGAAACATTTTGCACGCCGGTGGGACCCATTTTGGGTTTCTTTCTCTTGCTTATTTTCATTTGCATATTTTTGTTCTTGTTTTTGTTATATATTTAGTAAAGAATTTGTCTTGCTTTCTGGTTTCGCATTAGTGAAAGTCATCTCTCTTGCTTCATCGAATATAATTTTCGATTTGGGTTTAAAACACGTGCATTGCATTCTGCTTGTTGTTCTCGATTCTAGTGAACATAGATTAAGTAGCAATTCGTACACGTGGGGTGATATCCACGGTATTGACGGAAATTAACCTTAGTTTCAACACACACATATCCGAAATCATTCACAATTAACACAACAGCTCAAACATCCCCCTTTTCCAGCGGTATTCCTCCACTTGGATTGAGGTAACCTTATAAGCCAAAACAAACTTGACATTTCCCCTAGGTCTTGTTGTTTAGGATTCTGACATCATCTTACATCTAAAGGCATAAGCCCACGATAACTAAAATTAACCCTAGGGTTAGTCTTTAGATTTGCGTGTGCCTCTTGCTTGTTTTCAAATCCTGTTTTCTCTGTCATACTTTGTCTTCTGTGATCAATAAGTTGATAAACATACTCAACGTTGCTAAAATCAAATTAGCAGCCTTTTATATCTTCTTATCCTAGACTTTTGACACCGGCATCGGTTAAGGGACCGACGTCGTTTGCTCTGTGACCGACACCGGTTACTAAACCGATATCGGTTACTGTCTCCATCAGCCCCTGACAAACCAGCAACTTGCCAAATTCATCATTCTGAGGTTGTTTTTGTTCTTGATAGATTGAAACTTTCCTGTGTGTCCTGGTCTATGGTTGTCATCACTCGGAAGCAAGCCGCCGCCATGGTTTCACATGCACTTTCTGTGTCTTTGCACGAATCACCCCCTTCACATTACATAGGGAACCCTACGGACACCGGTGAGATCCCCCAAATTCTGTAGGAGACAAGGACTTTGCCAAATTTACGGATCTAATCCCAGTATTTGTCTGATACTATTTGTCTCATACCCACGACCGTCGCTTTGATGGTCGGCTCCTTATTGGCATGCCTATTAGTATAGCTGCTCATTTAGCTCCCACTCCTCCACGATAACAATACCTTACTTCTGCATCACTAGCCCCGTCTCCCGATCCGGCGACTTGAGAGGTTCATACGACCCGATTAGCTTTCCTTTGGTTAACCTTGGACCCCACGTATCGTTACCACCAACTGCCCCTATCTCATCTCTCTTTGGACCACTCCATTCATGACTTACTCTCTGCCACCTATTCACCACGAGCTTTCCTTCTCAAGCTCCCCTACCTTTTCATTCCCATACACGTATCCATAACCTCGACACCTTATATGGGACATCCCTATTACGTGGCACCATCATCTCATCCAACCACATTTCATCAAACAAATGATGGACAAAATGCAAAACACAGGGCTTAGTTTGGGAAGTCGTAGCGCGCTTGACATACGAGCAAGTTTGTCGGGCCCATTCACCCTTCTGTCCCCCTTCGTTCATATCCTCCTCAATGGGAGTTGCCAAAGTTTACTCGTTTTAACGATAAAGAGGATCCTCAACAACACTTGCGATCATTTAGACATGCTTGTTATTTGATTGCCCATGATGATGCCTTGTTACTCCGCACCTTTCCCATGTCCTTATCGGGACCTGCCTTGGAGTGGTACGGTGCTTTAACCCGACCTCAATCTTCTCTTTTAACCAGTGGCCCAATCTTTCTTGGATCATTTCTCCATTAACATTGCCAAAAAGTATCTATTACCGACCTCTATGCCATCCAAACGATTTGAAGACGAATCTATCGCGATTTCGTTGGACGATGGCGGGGTCTTATCGACCAACTCACGTATGCCTTGCCTCAGGCGAACTCATCGAACTATTTACGCGGGCTGCGCTAAGCACTCATCTCCCCTACCCTCCAAATTCAAACTTTCCGCACATTCGGCGAGGCCTTTACCATGGCTCGGAAACTAGAAATTCGAGCCTTAGAAGAAGAGAATTGCGGTTGCGTAACAAAAACCCCAATTTCGAACTCCTGATTCTACCAACAAGCCAAACACCGCCACTCCTCACGCGTCCACTTCTTCTAAATCAAAGGAGCTGTCCACGCGGTAATGGTCAAATCTCAAACACCGTCGATACTCATGAAAACCACTTATAAGTCAAAGCCGAGCCCACCAATTACACTCCCTTGGGAGAAACTTATGGCGTCATCCTGGAAAAATTGCTCAAAGGCTGGGGCTATCACCTTGCCCCTGTTAAACCTCACTCTGGGTTTGACTCCACCCATGTGATACCTTCTACCTTCAGTACAAAGAAAATGACTTTTGTAATTTTCACCGCGTAAAAGGACATAGTCATGAAAGCTGCAGATGTTGAAAAACATAGTGCGGGAAATGGTTGTGCCTTGGGGGATATAACCCTCGATAATCCTAACGCCCCTGTAACTTAACTTGATCTGAAAATTTTCAACAAGCCATTCCCGAATCACTCGTCTAACAGTAACGTGAACCAAGATATCTTAGCCGAGGAGAGTGTTCATGAGATCCATGCAGTCTTCGATTCTCAGCCAAAAGCCTCTATTGAAAAAATTTTAAATCAAGCCTCTCCACCAACACAGGAGTTTGAACCTCCTTCACCACCATCAAGCCAAAGTGAAATCATTCCTTTACCCATAGAAGAGTTAACTGCCCGGACTTCTCTTCTTATCAACAAGTCTTCTTACACCACATCCCTCTGGTGTGGCGGATCTTTATCTAATTTATCTATTTCCCAAACGTCCCCTTCTACCACTCTTGCTTCTACTACACAGAGGAAGGCCCGCCACTCCTTTTGACATCCTTAGGCAGAAATCTCTTACACTAACATCACCACATTCTTTAAACGTGACGGAGATCCCTCGAACACGCCCTCCTACCCTATTAGTC
Source organism: Taxus wallichiana var. yunnanensis (assembly GCA_018340775.1). Classification (NCBI taxonomy): domain Eukaryota; kingdom Viridiplantae; phylum Streptophyta; class Pinopsida; order Cupressales; family Taxaceae; genus Taxus; species Taxus wallichiana. Next base: position 759,028,661 of record CM031244.1, read on the forward strand.
CCTCATCGCCTAAATCTTTTCAACGACCGGTTGACCTCTTAACATCTATTGATACGATGCCTCATCTACCTCTGTGTCACACCCGCGGTGGTGGAATTCTGACCCACCTTTCTTAGTACAAAATTACAAATCACACACAGGCTGTCATTCCATGAGAAGATAGACGAGGCCTATGGGAGCGTTTGAGTACCCCTTTTTCTACTCAAATGCAAATGGTGATCTGATGTCTCCACCATATACCCGAAGTGCTTACGAAGCTTAAAATGCCCCTGTTCTCACCTTCACCCCCTCACCTCTACCAAATGCCCGTCCACTTCTATCAACTTAACGAGATCTTCCCATACGCTTGGGACCTCACGATGCCCGATCTAGCACCCGCTAAGCGACTCGATCTATCCAAAAATAAATCCGCTCCGCCACCTAGGAGACAAACTCAATCCGTCCCCTGTCACAATCAAAACCATCATCGTCATACCTACCTTCCATATTGGGACCCCATCCCTCTACCTTACATCAATATATCATACCTCCTGCGTTTTCTTGAGCAACTTACGCCTTCCGCACCTATCTGAAAAATTCGGGGGTATAGCAACACACCACTCCGCGTATCTGTCCACTATCGACCTTAAACAAATTCCATCATCAAAAATTTGTTTTGATCACTCCTATTTCCCAGTGGTTGTTTTTTACGATACCACATCATCTGCGGCCTCATCATCGACATAACCTGCGCGAAAGAAATCACGTTTAGTAAAAACCATGTATCGACACCCTTGGCTAAACCACCACCCGTGCGAACCAATCATGCCCAAACATTACCAAAACCCGCCAATCAATACCCTCATCCTCTCCTGATTTTGACCCACTCGAAAGGATCTTACGCCAAAATCCTTGCTATGTTGGTGGAGAATGCGACCATTTCCCTACCTCCACTTAGACCTTATGACCCGTCTAAGCCCGACCTATGGGTTACGATGAGTCTAAAATCTGCGCTTATCACCGCACGCCGGGACATGATGTGGAGGGATGCAAGCTCTAAAAACCATCCTTCGCGATCACCTCTCCCGGATAGAAAGATTAAGAAAGACAACTTACGAAGGGAGAGACCTTTAGTTTCCATTCCCTCTCCTATACCATCTCCCCGCCTCACCAAGATCTATCATTATTCTGACCCCACCTCTTGAAGACCATGAGTTATCCCCACCATCTTCCTCATCTCGGGTCTCTGAGAGTTAATATGATTAGTGTCATTGCTAGAGGCGAGAAAAACAATGGGAAAGCAAAAAAACACACTGCGGCATCTCTTTCTCCGTCGAACATCCCGATTGCACCACCACCTAAAGTGGTCATTCGCGGACCCGCCTATCCGTCTCTAATGGCATTGCCCACCGAAATATGATTAAACGGCTTCACCAATCACAGTAAAAATGACATTGTATGACCTCATTCGGACTTGAATCTCATCGACAAGCTCTCGTTGAGATCCTTGAGGATAGAGGTTTTACCTAATGAAACCACACTGTCGCCTCCATTCTAACACCCGATCACGTTGCTTCTCTCACCCAAACAACCCACTTGCCCACCATTACGTCTGCAACACAAGGCTGCTTTGCTGATCGGTTTCTCTGAAGATGAAATTGTCGACTTTGGTACGAGAAGATCCACGACCACTGCCCTTTTCATCTCCGCTTACGTCAGGGACATTGAGTACGTCGGGTTATGATTGGCGGGCGCGCTAAAATCATCTCTTGAAAAGCCTTCCAGACGGATGAACATCCCTTCTAGTTGCATGTGTGCCCGACCCCATCATGTTGCGGTCATTGATATGGCGCTATTACTTCTACCTTAGGCACCGTGATCCTCAACATTCGCGTGGACCACGTACTTTACCGAACTCTTCTATGTCTTGGAGGAGAGTTCGATATAATATATTATTCTTTGGGTCGTCCTTGGATCAGAGCCATGGGATGCGTTCCTCGACATTACATAGATGTATAAAATTTGAGTACGAGGGAAGTCTTACACCGTAAAAGTGACCCTCCCCCTTTAAAACCTGCAATATGTTATACCGCCCTAACGATGTGCTTATACCAATCAGACACCCCATACATTCAACCCAACCATCCGCCTCAAATGTACCTCAACATCCACCTCAACCGCGCTACGCCTTGATTGATGAAACCACCATCGCAAAACCACTTCCCTTCCCATGACTAACATTCCACCTCAGATCCCTTAGTAGATGTTTTTCGGCGCCTTCTGTTTGAGGGAGTACCGCCTATATAACGTTAGTTCTTTCCCTACCCGCGGAGTACGGACAATTACATGCACATCCCACTACGGCCGTCGCGTGGGGAGATAATCTCTTACGGACCACCCCATTGCCGCACTAACCTAACGTATGGGGGTGTTGGCGCATCCTCCATTACCCACAGAACCTCCTCTTGGTGTGGTTCCTTTCGATCCGATTTTCAATACTTGACAAATCGTCGTTTATCCCTCACCTTCTTGACTCATTTGTGCGTGGAAGGCTTTGGTTTTGGCCTTTACTGAACAAGGCCGACATACACTCATTCCCGTGACTACCCGTAAACATAATGATCGCAGTGGTCTCGGTTTTCCCGAAACACCTACACAGGAGACACCTCCTGTCAGCTATATCCTAGAAGAAGAAGACGTCGCCCCTACCAAACCATCATCACCCACTTTGCCATCATCACCCGCAGAATCTATAGACCCTGAATCTATCCCTCCTAACTTTTTTTTTTCATAAATGTCATCTTCATAGGTCCTCTCACTTATCAACGTGATAATGAGGACCCATCCTCTCTTCCCCTTCTTTATCCAGACATGATCGAAGAGGATTCACCTTTGATTAATGTTGTTGAATGCGGGATAGCGACTCCATCCTCACTTACCTTGGCGCGGATGATTCTTATATTGACGAGCCTTACCATCTGAAACCCAAACTATCTTTGAGCAGATCTACCATAGAAATCAATATCCACACGGAGGAGGATCCTCACATTGTGAAGATTGGACAATCCCTTAACACATCGAGAACAAGCCGCCTTTACTACCTTTCTCCGTGCTCATGACCAAGCTTTCGCATGGTCTTACGTGACATGCCGAGGAATTGATCCTACCATCGCCGTCCATAACATCACCTAAACCCCGATTCCAAACCAGTCAAACAAAAATTGAGAAAAATGCATCCACGCATTGCTCTCTTGGTCAAAGGAGCTCAATGACTCCTTTGTTTCCTTCATTTTGCTATTGACTATCCTCATTGGATTTCTAACATCGTACACATCACTTTAAAGCGGCGGGGGGACTTCGGATATGCCTGCAGTTTCGGGATCTTAACCTCGCTTGCCCCGAGGATGACTTCCCCCTCCCAGTATTGATCAACTTGTTGATCTCACTTTGAGCCATGAAATGCTTTCTCTCATGGATGGCTTTTGAGGATCTGACCAAATTTTGGTTGCCCCTGCCCGTCGACACAAAGCGCCTTCATAACTCCTTGGGAACCTTACATTATCGTGTCATGCCATTTGGCCTTAAGAATCTTTGGTCTTTACCTATCAGTGGGCTATGACCTACATTTTCATGACATTATGCACACTATCCTTGAAGACTATGTCGACGATCTTCTCGGCAAGTCTAAACATCGTAGTGAACATCTCGATGTTTTAACCATTATTTTGATGCTTTGTTACAATATTACATCAGCCTTGACCGAAGAAATGTGTCTTTGGTGTTCTTTTTGGAAAAACTTCTTGGCTTTATCGTCTCTTTGCGTGGCATTGAGGTCGATCCATCTAAAGTCAAAGCTATCCTAGAAATGCCCCCACCCAACATCTCGAAACAATTGCGTAGTTTACAAGGTAAGCTCGATCTATCAGACGTTTCATCTCCCGACTCTCGGATCGATGTCGACCTTTCCATCACCTCCTTAAAAGGATATTGCATTCCATGGGCGAAGAATGTCACCAAGCCTTGAAGCTCTCAAATCCTATCTCTTGCGACCACCGTGCTTATCCCACCCCAGGCGACCGCCCCTTCTACCTTTACCTTTCCGCCACCGACCACGGCTTGTAGGAGCCATGCTTGCACATCGTGACTCACGAGAATCACGAACAAGCCGTTTATTATATAAGTCGTACTTTGGTGGACTATGAGACTAGGTACACACATGTAGAAAAATTGTGCCTTGCCACTATCATTCGTGGCCACCAAACTCCGACACTACCTTCTAAATCACAAGACTTTCGTCATCACCAATCTGAGACCCCATCCATTACATGTATGCCAAACCTCATCTGAACCAACGCATTGCTAGATGGCTCATGCTTCTCGCCGACCTCGACCTTGAGTTTATCCACCAAAAATCAATCAAAGGACAAACCATCGCGGACCAACTTGCGGACGCTCCTTTCTGGGAACAATTTACCAATTTCACATTTCCCGGCGAACTCATCGCTTACTCTCTTTCCATCACGGAGGAGTCGTACCCAATGACCCTCTTCTTCGATGGATCTAAATGCCAGCGCGGCGGAGGAGCCGGCGTTGTTCTCATTCCCCTCAATGCTGAACCTATGCCTCTTTCATTCCGACTTGATTTCCCTTGCACTAATAATACAGCGGAATACGAGGCCCTTGTTACGGGTCTCAGTTGCGTTACACTTAGGTATCAAATCTATCAACATTTTTGGCGACTCTCAATTGGTAGTCAATCAAGTTATGGGCGTCTACCAATGCAAAAACGAGGAACTTCAAAAATACAAACACTACGTGGATTCACTTCTAGCCTTATTTACCCACTATTCTATCTGAAACCATTCCCGCTCCACTAACAAATTTGCGGATACTATGGCTTGCTTAGCCTCGCAAATTCCCTGCCTGTGACTCTGAATTATTCGTCGTGGTCCACAACTTTTTGCCCCATCTATTCAACCCGGTAGTTTGTATGATAAATCTTGTGTCCACTAATTCACGGGATACAGTACCACCATTCCACGACTACCTTACAATCTCTGTCCTCCCACGACCTTCTAGTAGCGGCAAGCGTGCTTTTCTTAAAAGTGTTTCGCGTTATGTTGTCATGGGGGACTCCTCTATAAACGTGGCTTTGATGGCATCCTCCTTGTTTGTCTAGCGGCGCGAGGCCACTCATACCATCCAGCGGGTCCATGGCGGTATACGTGGCGGACATTTTAGCGGCCTTGCCGTGGCCAAAGCGAATCCTTCGCCTTGGTTATTATTGGCCTACTCTCGATAACATTTGCTACGAATATGTTAAGCGTTGTGTTATGTGTCGACAACATGCCAACCTTGACATACTCCTAGCCACCCGCTCCGATCGCTCGAGATCTTTGGCCCTTCTCCATGATGGGGTTTAGACCTTATTGGTGAGATTCACCCAACCTCTTCACAACGTCACCGTTGGATAATCACAGCGACCGAATATTACACAAAATGGGTGGAGGCTATTCCACTCATTTCAATCAAAAAAGAAAAAATTGTCGAGTTCATTAACCACCACATTATCTGTCGTTTTGGTGTTCCTCATCGCCTGATAACAGATAATGGAAAATCTTTCAAAAACAAGTTGTTGCAAGACCTTTGTGACAACTTTGGTATCAAACTTAGTTTCTCATCACCTTATTATCCACAAGCCAATGGGCAAGCCGAGTCCTCTAATAAAACACTAACCAAAATCCTCATGAAAGTTGTCAATGAATCCGGAAGAAATTGGCACGATCACATTCCCTTTGCCCTTTGGGCTTATCGTACTAGCATTCGTACCTCTACTAATGCCACACCTTTTTCTTTGGTATACGGTGCAGAGGCTGTTTTGCCTCTCGAAATACAAATACCCTCCCTTAGAATATCTCTTGGGGATATTCTCACCAGCGATGATTTCCGCGAGAGAGCGGTTAGCCCAATTGGAGCTTCTTGTGACGCCGTCTTACGGACTCTTGATCACCTTCAAATCTATCAAAAACGCATTAAACGTGCTTATGATAAGCGACTTCATGAGCGTACCTTTAAGGTTGGTGATCTTGTTCTCAAGAGAATCAACATGTAACCAAACTAGAAAAGAGCAAGCGTGGAAAATTTGCTCCCGATTGGATTGGGCCTTATATAATCACTCATACCTATGGATCGGTACTTATCGTTTAGCTTCGCAATGGTAAACTGAGCTGAACCCCTAATGCCTTGCATCTTCGACCATTCTCTTTGTTGAAATTAGTGTTATATCACTTCTTATCTACTGCCGCTCGTCCCTTGAGCTCACTTACCACTACATACACTCTGTTTCCTACACTTCATAATAACAATCAAGCTCACATAGTTTGATCCTCACCTCCCCTTGATGATGCCTTCCCCTTTTTAGTCTAGTCCATGACTTCAAAAGTATTAAAATAAGCCGTATTCTTATGGGATTTTCTTGAGTCAAACTTCCTACTCCCTAGATGCTTCACATGCGAATGAACATCTAGTCATTTAAATTAAATATGGTTTGCTCCCTCGAAGGACAGCTATATGCTTAGAACTATTGCTTTACTTATTATATATATTTGCTCCCCAGAAGGACAGCTATGCATTACTGATCATATCTTTCTACTATAAATGTTGCTCCCTCGAAGGACAGCTATACACGATCGACCTTTATCAAGAGCTTCTCGCATTGATCGACCGTGAAGACCTCAGAATAATACAATCAATATCCCTGTAGACTTCCGCATCGATCGAGTCTACATTGATAAAAGAAAAGCCTCATTCAAAAGCACTTTTGAGTCATGGACTTGTCTATTTAGGGTAGTTTCTCTTTCGTCGAATAATCACCTTGCAATGACTCTCGGCCTCCACTTTATATCAACCACCTCACCTCACCCTTTGTCAAAGCAACAAAAACTCAAGGGACGTGACGTATATCCGATATATTGTGATTATACAACTCTTTTCACCTATCGACTTCTACTTATCACGAGTACTTAGGGATTGAAGCTCATCCTATGTTAATATGTGGTTTGTTTAGCTCTTTTCACCTACGGAGCACTCTTTCCTCTTTGCCTCGCATCTAGGATTGTGTGTTGATCTTAATCGGGACATGGTTCCCTTATTTGGGTAAGCTAACTTTCGCTTTACCTATACCTACATCAACATCGCCCATACCTTACCAACACCAACAACATTACCCTATCACATCAAATTCTTATCAACCAACAAATTGCCTAACCATACCCAAATTGCACTGAATTCACCTCTCCACTGGTCTGAGGAGAACTACATCGATCTGAGGCCCCTCCTTGCTTTGTGCGATGGGCTATGTAGGCGACACTTTGGAGACATGGGGTCTCCCAGGTTAGCTCGACCATCCCCTACCATAACTTATCATGTGTGGTAAATATAAATATTTTTGTGCATTTTTATTTAATCACATTTCTCTTTACCCTTTTTCGAAACACCGAAAATCAAAACACCAACAATCTTATTATTATCATAACTCAAATCAACATACATATTCAGTTTTATTTAGATGTTAAACAAATACATCTTCTCTATCATCGACACGCAGGTCGGCATCCTTATTTATTCTTATACCTTGCTAACATTTACTCAGACCCTCACGCCTCATCCCGAACTAGGCGATGATCGTGATTGTCGACCCCTCTCGCCGGGCCTCTCTGTCCTCAAAGGTACCACGGCTATTGTACCGCCAGCGATCTCTGCCCGATCTCTCCTGTAACATATGAATACGCCCTCTCGCATGGAGGACTTGACCTCTAGTCTCCCCCTTGAGTGACTCATGACCACTAACAATCCTCTTGTCTCATTCACTGCGTTTGGAGCGCTTGAACCAAACGTTGCGAGCGATCCCTCTGCTTTGTAATCACCGCTATGTCGGGCGCTCACGTACACCTCGCGATTCTGCTTTACCCACCATAATCTATAGGCCTCTGTCGTTCCGCATCCATTACCTGCGATCGGTGCTTTACCTCTTGAGGCCCTTACGGAGGTGTTGGCGGGGAGGTGAGAATCTTTGCCTCGGCGTCGATCCTCATATATGGTCTATAAGCCGGGGTATATCTGCACTGAATCAAATTGTCGCCGCCGCGATCTATAGGAATCCTCTCATACTCCCCGGCTGTGCCTGCGATCCACCTCGATCGCTCACACCCCTCGAACTCCTCGGCTATGTTCTCTGTTATCATATAGTTTCCGTATGGCCTCAGCGAGATATCCATGACCGTCACTCTCTCCCATACACTGCTGTAATACTCAATATCACTGTCACGGCACGGGGATCGGCCTCTTGTTACTGTCTGGACCCATCGTCTGAATCCCGACCTCTGCCTCTCGGTCTCTCTGCTGGAGGATTGGCTATTAGTCGCACAAAGGTGTGCTCATAGGCCCAACAGTGTAATAAGTATGAACAATCCAGCGTCGTCTGTGATTTCACCTCTGAAGCCCATAAACCCCTGTATAGCTCCGCGAAATATGCGGTGCCCATGCAAAGTAACGTTCCTTTCTACCATCTCCCGGATAACACACATCATGCCTTTGGAAATCTTCCCCCTTAGCCCTCGGTAGCATAATACCCTCTGCTATCATTAATATCACTTTGCTAACCTTGTCTCCTCGGGGTGTCTTTGCATACATTACCCCATATGTAAGCGATAAACCTCGTTGTGTCAAATCTCGTGCGTATGGACCAAATCTTTTGTTATCGCTCCCAGTGCCGCGCTTTAGTAGTGCACGATATCTTGGTTCTCTGTAATAGGGAGTCTCAAAATCCGAAACACATCTTCGATATTCTTGTCATTTCACTGTTGGCGGATAGAAGGTTTATTTGTCTCGGGATTCCATCTTTGATCAGCGCACTGTAACATACCATGGTTACGTGCGATTCGTGAATAATAGCAGTTCCACTTAACCCCAACGATTTATCAACGTCCATTCGCTTGGTGTTACATCCGCTCGGATTAAGTGACAACGGTTGCGGCACTTTATCATTCATCCTCGATCCTGCCTCTGCTGCGTACACCAAAACAACAAACAACCATTCATCCGTCGGGGTTTTTCAAACGATTACGGAAATTCCTCCGATGCTTAGGTGCGGTTATACATAACCGATATCGGTTGAGTAACCGATCTTTCTCCTAACATTCTGGTCCTTTTATCGATTATATACACCTTCCCGAAAAAAACCACCACCTCGACGATAATTTGCTCGTTTATTCCTTTTTATACATCTGAACATACACGAAACCCCGATTGCCTACCACCTGTAACACTTACCTCACTGCTGACCCTTGTTATCATGTTTTCTTTCTCATATCTACCCACTACTCTCCCCCATCTTATTCACGAAACATGCAGTAGTTAAATCACAAACAAAATGATACCTCTTGGGTTGCAGCAGCTTGAGGTGGCCCTTGTCTTCCCTCATGTCCTTGCCTGCTGGATGCTTCTCCTCGTTCTGCCATGATCACCACCCTTTTCAACTTTGTCTTTCTGCCTTCTGAACCTCGGATCACATTCACTTTCCTTGTCTCTTTTCTCCTTCTCACCCAAATCTCTCATGCGAATACACTCTCGATCGTCAAAAGCGTCGCGTTCGCGTATTTAACCTCTTGCATGGCTCTAAAATTAAAACTCAAGTTGCCACCCTAGCTTTTCTATTTTTAGAAAAGCTCATACCTAAATAACCGGTATCGGTCGTATAACCGATATCGGTCATATAGCTACCGACATCGGTTACCTAACCGATACCGGTTACACACCTGCCTTTTTGAAACAGGGTTCTTTTCTTCATTTCTCATCTAAATTTTTGTCGCGCCCGCCTCTTTGCCTGCATAAACAACACAATTTACCACATTTGTTCATCCACCACACATAGCCTTATAACTTCATTAACATCATTTATTTTATACAAATACCAACCATCGACTCACGAATTTCAAAAACTATCAATCTCTACATCATTTGGATCGACTCATCGATTACATATATCACAATGTCACAAAACCAACAATTCATCACATCACATATCATTCATACATACGTCTGACAAACACAAAAACATCAACATCATCCATCTATCAACATATCAACTAAAACTTATCATACATTACATATTACCAACCATTAACAAAATATTTAAACACATTTTGAACAACTTTGCACAAGGATCAAAACATCGTCTCTATATATATACCAAGTTTTCACAAATCTGATGTGCCCTACATCGGGGCCTCTGTGATCTCATAATATACCAAAGCCGGCACGCGAGGCATGATACCTACCAAAAATCTCGACTCGGCTCGCGGGCGGTCTCTCATATCAAATCAAAATATACTCGGCTCGCGGGCGGTATCAAATGTCTGACCCGTACTCGGCTCGCGAGGCGGTATATAATAAATAAAATGAATCAATCAATGAATAAGTGTCGGCACGCGAGGCCTCTGTCAATCTGACCGGTTCGCGAGACCGGTGCCGTGTCCTATACAAAACCATGTCGGGGATCTATCGGCTCTCCCCACCGCCCTCGGCACCTCTCCCCAGCTGGTCCACTGTGGTGCCTCTCGCCTCCTGCCCGTCACGGACACGCCGGTGGCTGCCCCTCCACTGAGATCTCTGGGCATGTGCGAGGTCTACGCCTATCTTGTTGCATCGCACGATACTCGACTCAGGTCTTATCGAGAATATCGATAATATCGGGCCTCTGCTCTAACCTCCATATAGCGATCTCGCGCCCTTTGAAGGAGGCTGGGGCTGGTCCTGGCACTAACAACACCATACCCCACAGCACAGCTGCTTTGTGGCGCGGTGGTGGTTTTCTTGTCTTTTTGCACATGTACTGCACTTTGTGGTGTGGTCTTTGGTGGTGGTCTTGCTGTGCTGTGCACTGCTGTTGTGGTGTGGTCTGGTGGTGGTGGTGGTGCTACACTTTGCACATGCTGAGCACAGGGCTAGGCTTTGCCCTGTAAGGCCCCTATCTGCTGTGCTGCGTGACTATTAAGCTTTTGCCCTGTAAGAGCTGCTTTGACCTCGGTGATCCCTCTCTCCTATAAGCTGCGGACCAGTGCAGGCTGCGCGGGTGTCTATCCTCATGCTCTCTGCTCTGCCCACCACACACCACCTGTATGCTCCGTGCACCGGCATCATCCACACCCTCACTGCTTGGTCTCTCATTACCCGGTCTGGATCCAAAGGCTGTGGCGGCGGCGGTGGGGCCTCTACATCATCCCTCTGTCTTGGGGAGGGGAGGTGGCTCGTCTGTCGTAGCCCCATCTGCTGCGTGCGTACCCTCTCTGGGGTATCGCTCGTACTCTCCGGCCTCAGCTGCTTTATCCAGGAATGTATCTTGGATCGGGGCGCGGTATCTGTGGGCTCCTCTGCCCAGTGGTGACCTCTGTGGGGTCTCCATCTGATGTCTCTTCTTTGTAAGGCCCTCTGCAGTGTACATAATAGACCACATCCCGACTGCTGCAACAAGCTGCTCGTGGTGGCCCGACCCCCGACCACCTCACGAAAGCCATATCGGTATACGACCTGTGGCCACAGCTGCTTTGGGGTAGCCCTCTTGGCACGATGCATACGATGTGCTCGTATGCCCAACGATCTGACAAAAATGTAGAACAAATACCAAATCGCCTCCTCGTGATAGCCCCATAGCTCCTGTATAATTGCACCGGATACTGCTGGTGCCCATGCAACAGCAGTGTGCTCCTCCACCATCTCCGGCGTACCCCCATCGATGCTCGTGGGAGCGGCCTCCCTCTGAGTCAGGGAGGCGAAGCGGGTGATCCCGACCATCATCGACACCGCCCGAGTCGTGTCTCGTGACGATGCGCACGGTACATGTCACCGTACCCGATACTCGCGCTATGGTAGGTCAGTAGCGCGGCTGCATCCCCAAAAACCTGCAGTATGCTGTCCATCGCAGTCTCTGAATCTACCTGGAAGACTGCCTCTCCCTCGATCGGTAGCCGCAGGATGCGATACACATCCTCCTCAATGTGACGGTCATCTCTCCGGTCGGCAGATGGAACACATTGGCCGCCGGATCCCATCTCTCGATGAGGGCGACCATCAGGCTGTGATCCCTCTCTATCGCTCTGTACCTCTGGACCCCGCCGAGTCCCACCTCGCGCATGATGGCCCAATGCGCCGCAGATACGTGTGGCCTCATCCGACTCAATAGTGGAGGCATCTATCACGCATCGTCAGCTGGCGCGTGCTGCAAAACCAACCCACATTCTTAGACCTACTCTTTATTATAACATCTACTTTACCATCTAAACCCCCTTTTGTAACACCCAAAAACCTAACCCCACACCTAACCCTTCTCCACCCCTAACCAACCCCCACCCCCATGACCCAACCCAAAAACCCAAAACCCAACCCCAACCCAAAAAAACCCAAAATCTAACCCCACACCTAACCCTTCTCCACCCCTACACCCCCCCCACCCTACCCCCCTCCACCCCAACCCCCCCCTCCCTCCCCCCACCCCCACAATCCACCCAACCCCACTCCCACCCACCCCCAAAAAAAACAATCAACCCACCCCACCCCACTCCCACCCCCACCCAAAAACAATCAACCCCACTCCACCCCAATGACCCCCCCCCAAAACCCAACAATCCACCTGACCCCACCCCACCCCCCACCCCCCCCAAAAAAATCAATCCAACCCCCACCCCCACCCACCCCCCAATCCACCCCCCCACCCCAAACCCAACCCATCCCAAAACCCTGGCCCAAATGCCCGCGTGATACATAACCGAGCGCCGGTCACCAGCAACCCTCCCTTCCCTAAAATTGAGCGGCCGATGCTGGGGTCGACTTAGTAACCGACATCGGTCATTTGTCCTCTCTCTCGGGCCGAACCCCATGCGCGGCCCCCAAAACCCATTTTTCCTATTTTCTACCCATTTACCCACCCAAAAACCCTCGATTTTACTCACCTAGCCGCATTACCCTATTTTACCTCTCTGCCCTCTCCGTTTTCAAATTACCTCCATTTACTCCTTATTTCCTACAAAATACAAATTCTACCCAAACCCCCATTTAGCCTAATAACCATTTGATGCATAAATCACGAGTTTAGAACCTACGGTGCGACGACACGTCGTCGTGGTGGGATGGGTGGTGGCGGTCCCGGTGGTCCGGCCCCTCAGGCTCCTCTGCTGCTGTGCCATGGCTCCAATCACGATCTATTGGGTCCTGGCCAATCACTGCTTGCCTCCTCCTCAATCGGGCCCCTTCTCGACTCTCTCACTTGATCAAATAGCTCCACCTCACTCAATATAACCCTCCAAATCAACTCTCCACGTCGAGACAAGTCGCTTTGGTTTGCAAATTTTCTAAAGTGACAATGACGAGCCGTATTTTTCTTTTTATAGGTTTTCGATCTTAGCAGATGTCGGTTTAATTTTGCCCTAAGAAACCGGTATCGGTCCCTTAACCGATATCGGTCATGCATGCGAAATCGACATCGGTTCTCTGACTTTCACCCCATTCTTTGCCCTTATTTACTCCTTGCCTCTTTTTCACCAATATCGCCTCCGTCCACCTTTCTTGCCATCATTCACTTGTCGGCTTCCTACGGCCTTGTCCCGACTGACCTCGACCTGCGGCCTCGACCCCTCGGCCTCGCCTACCTATTGGCCCGACCTAAGGCCTCGACCTACCATTGGCCCGACCAAGGCCTCGACCTACCATTGGCCCGAGCCAAGGCCTCGACCTACCATTTGGCCCGACCAAGGCCTCGACCTACCATTGGCCTCGACCGACCCGAGGCCTCGACCTCGACCTATTGGCCCGACCAGGGCCTCGACCTACCATTGGCCCGACCCAAGGCCTCGACCTACCTGTTGGCCCGACCAAGGCCTCGACCTACCATTGGCCCGACCAAGGCCTCGACCTACCATTGGCCCGACCCAGAGGCCTCGACCTACCATTGGCCCGACCAAGGCCTCGACCTACCATTTGGCCCGACCAAGGCCTCGCCCCCTGTTGGCCCGACCAGGCCTCGACCTACCAGGCCTCCAGGCCTCGGCCTACCTGTTGGCCCGACCCAGGCCTCGCCTGCCATTGGCCCGGCCCGAGGAGGCCTCGCCTACCCGTTGGCCCGACCAGGCCTCGAGGCCTCGAGGCCTCGGCCTACCAATTGGCCCGACCCCAGAGGCCTCGCCCTACCTGTTGGCCCGACCCGAGGCCTCGCCCTACCCGATTTGGCCCGACCCGAGGCCTCGCCCTACCTGTTTGGCCCGACCCCCGAGGCCTCGCCTACCTGTTTGGCCCGACCCGGCCTCGCCTAACATTTGACCCGACCCGAGGCCTCGGCCTACCCACCTAACTGACCCGGGGCCACGCCCAACCACTTGGCTTTGACCCAGGCCGTATCACTTCCATACCATACCCACATCAACGTTTTATTTTATACATCCATCATGTACCTTGTGTTGATCGAGCTCACTGTTCGTGTTTTAGCATGATTAGGGTCCTTGACTTGATCGTCGACCCGAGCTTTGCCCAGGACCTGGGCCGTGACGTTTATCTCGACCAAACCAACCTTTTGAGTGCTTTGCCCGAACATGCCTAAGCGTTCGGTACCTTACATTATATACCACGGAGCTACTTCCTATGCCTTGGATACGAGGATTATATCACCCTTGTTTGGATAAACTATCGACCTTTGCCTATACATTCTTTGGTTTCTTTAGTCAAATCATGTACCCTAGTCGTCTTATTGCATTTGACATGCGTGCACTTCCTTGGACCTACCCCACCACCTTACCATCCTCTCTACCACATATACCCTTTATCGACCCTATCCACTGATTTCCGTTCACTCAATCGTGATAGATTTGAGGGGATTACCTATATCCTTAACATGAGAAACCACTTCATATTATTGTCATGCGCGACTTTACGAACAAGCTACCACGATAATAAGGGCTAATGTAGACACCAAATTCGTGTCTCACGACCCCTTGTGACCCGCGTCCCATTTATGCACCTAACCTCATTACCTAAACTTTACACAATTATTTATTAATTACCTTGTAATTGATAAATCCACATCACCTTACCCGCCTCACTTTGCCACCTCATCATGACCTAGCCCTAACCTAAACTAACCTAATTAAGACCCATGACTTGGTCAGACTCACATCCATAACTAATGCCTCCTTACTCGCACCCAAAGCCGACCTTCTAGCCACTTGACCAAGCCCATGGCCCATCTCTCGGGAGAAAGCGGGGAAGGTGGGCTATTTTACTAAAAATAGCCTACTTTTTCCTTCTACCGATGCGGTTCTGCTCGGCCCGTCGTCGGTTCTGCAACCGCCATCGGTTCCTGTAAATGGGCTCCCCAAGCCAAAACAACGGATCGGAATTTCATTTTGGAGATCGGTCGAAGGATTTCTGGATAAGCGAGAGAGCATTGCGGCGAGGCAGAGTCAGATCTTCACTTGACGAGCGAGCGAGAGTAAAGAAACCGAGAAGTGTTTCTGACCAAGGAGATCAACTTGCCTCTCGGTCAAAACCCGATAAGTCAGGATCTTACATGTCCTTTTGTTATAACATTTCTTATGCTTCTTGAATCTCGGTCCTCCTAAATCCGTTTGAATCCACTACCCAACGTGCCATTGCATCTAAGCTGTCATTCTTTCACTCCTAATCATCCCATTTCCTAATACCATCCAAAAACCAGCCATATTACAAACACCATATCTACGAAGATCCTATAACCCACCGGTATCGGTTATCGATATAACCGGCATCGGTCATCGATAACCGGCATCGGTTATCGATAACGGGTTCCTCGATCAAAACCGAGAAAACCACCTTTCCCCTACCCGGTTTAACAAAATAATTTAATTGATATTTTGCGGTCTTTTGTGTTAATTCATATTAGCGAGGGCTGACCACCTTCGAAGGAAGTTTTATATTTCTGGGCCCAGGCGTTTCCTCATTTATTGTTTAATCAAAATCTTGTGGTCTTGTGTTCTTATTTGCGGTAGTCCTTCGAGACAAAAGGAGTTCTCCGGTTAAATGAAATCGAATTTAATATCCTATAATGCTTTCTCATTGTGAAATTTATGGTCAAATCTCCATAGTGTTGTTTTTTCTAACTAGAAAATATAGAAATAGACATAATTATAATAATCAACCTTAGTTTAAAACTTGTGCATATCTACCCTTCTCGCATGATCTTTCTTAACACATAAGAAACAAAAACCTTAGAAGGAACTTAAAACTTTACACTTGATAACACCTTCTAGCTTAAGTAACTAAGAGCCCAAGTTTGAGTTGGTTGTTATAGCCTATATGCTTAGCGACATCATCGTGAACCCGACAATTAGGAACCACATGGTAAAACTTTGTCTTGGGTATGTGGTCCCCTCATGGGATTGATAGTTGTGTGTGTGTAGTAAGGAGAATGTGATTACCTTTAGGTAGTACTCTATGGGTAACCAAACCCCAACATAATGTAAGATCCTCTTGGTCAAGCACACATGTAAAGTGAAGAGTGTAGGTGGCGAAGATCACTAACTAACTTTGAAGTCACCTGTATGAGTTGGGATCATAAATGAACTCGATACCCAATTTCTATTATCATTTGGCTTATATGGTGTAATATTAAGAGTTAATTTTGAAACTTAACCACATTTTAATTTATGATTATTTTGTGAAAATGTAACCATAAGATGATGTGCTTGGAGAAAGGTGAAATTTATATTGTTCTTATAACACATTTATACCATCTTGTGGTAAGAATAGAATCCACTTCGTGTAGACTTTAATATGAATCTTAACCTTTTAAATGAAGAACTACACCCTCTTATTATCCCTCTTGTACTATTTTGTAATGCATGTATGGTGTGAAAATATGTAATCATGTTCTTGACACGAACCCTTAGGGTAAGGACTAGAAGTATCATGAGCATATGAATGTCCCTATTAATAAATGGGTTACACAATTTTTTTAAAAAGGTCATTAAATCAAATTAAATTAAACCATTTTAAGATGGAAGTAAATGATTCGAGCAGGTCCTATGGTTTAGATACCTACACATGAGAATACTAAGTGTGAATTTTGTTGATGCATAATCACAACACCCTAAATGTCTACAACTCGATGGGTTGAAAATATCAGTGTGATTGCATAACATGGAGATTTTCCCAAAGTATGGGACTTTATGATCAAGAAAGCTCTCAGGATGAAGGTCGGTTCCTATCCCTCTGCTTCGAGTGTACACATACAATTTGCAGAGGATTTACTCTAAAATCTACTCTAACTTGCCAAGGAGACAGGGTTGAGAAAGATGCATGAAATAAACCTAAACTAACAAGGGTGATGCACCAAAGGAATGTTGAACACCTACTTTACAATTAAACACAAACCATTAAAACTACAATACAACTACCATGCATAGATAACCAAACTACAATGAGAGATCAGATGAATGCAATGAACACTGAGAGGGTTGAAAATCATCCACAGACATGTATTATTGCTCCAGAATTGATACAATACACTACAATGGCCAAGAGGCAAGATTACATTACAACTTGAATGGGAGGTTTGAAAACTCCACAAATTCACTTGCAGACAAGGGAAGAAGGGAGGGTGCAAAACAAAAATGTCCAACCTTTTGAAAAATACCCCTCCTTACAATATATAGGAAGAATTAGAGAAGGAGATAGAATAAATCTAAATTCTTGCTCCAACCACCCAAGAAATGCATTGAATTTTCCTGCAAAAATGATGGGTTCCATGACAAAACCCATGCCTCCATGTATTGTTCCTTATTGGGAAAGAAAGGAAGCCCATACCTCATTAATGGTGGTAGGTGAGAAACTTGGGACACCTCAAAAATGGTGAACTAGTATTTTTAATTTTTAAGAACTTAATCCCATACATCGAGAGCTTTCCAAAAATTCCTCTCTTGCTTAAATCTAAGCTCCCAAAAAAAATTTATGGCCATCTCAAGGTCGATATTCCATTCTATGAACAATGGCACTCGAGAGGTACGAAAGTCTAAAAAGCATGCGACCCCCAAAATCATGAAATTTAGACTTTCAGACAATTTTATTTCAGAGAAAAAACATTGTTTATCGCTCTAAATGACCTTAGAGTTCCAAAAGTCTGAAGCTCTTGAAAACCTGAAAGTCTAAACATTTGGAGTTTCGAGTTTGGGATTTCAGATACTTCCTTGTGATTTTTGTGTTTTGGGGGCCAAAACTTCCGAAACTCGAAGTTCAAAACCCAGAAAGTACGAAAATCTGAAATTTCAAACTTTTGAAATTTCGGATTCGAATTTTTTCTTGCTTTTCCAAATGATTTCTAAGGTCTCTAAAACCCCAAAAGTTTGAAATTTTGGACTTTCAGACTTCAGAGATTCAGACCTTTTCCTTTCTTTTTCCAATTTTTGCCCTTTTAAACTTTCGGTATTTCGAATTTTGGACATTTTTATTCCATTTCTTGCCCTGTTTTTTCTGAAGTGCCAAAAATGCAAAAAATCTTAAAATATTGATCCCTTCCATTTTTCTTCCTTGAGCTTTGATCTCCTTCATCGTTCTCTTGCCACCTTTTACTGATCTTGCATTTCATTGACAATCCCAACTACAACTTGATTTATTAGGATCGAATGTGAACTCGCACGACTGAACCAACCTCTCCATTTCTCTTGTGAAAGATCTTGTTTGATCAATTTTTCTTGAGGGGAAAAATTGGATAGCAAATTCCATTTAACCACTCTCAAACAAGAGTGTCATCTTGGTAAGAAGTATCGAAGGTACATGTTATCCAAAATTCACCCCTCAAGGTAATTTTGATAACATGCATCAGATTCTTCAGTCCCAAGCCAATAGAATTGATTCAAGGTAAAAAATCATGTTTTTTGGGGTCCCCTTGGCTTCTCTCTAACTTCCCCATCTAGGAAAAAACCTAAGAAGTTAGAGAAAATTGGGAAAAAATCTAAAAATGGGCTCATTTTGGTGTTTTACGAAAAAAATCAAACATTTTTGTCCTAGATGGTTTGCATGGATAGTTGGGACTCAAGGACACGTGGAACATGAAAAGCTGATTTTTCTGCAAGTCATTGCATTGTGGGTGGCATAGAGAAATGTGTCCAAGACAATCGGGACGAGTATAATGCGCGGGACATGCAAAGGTGAAAAATCCGCAAAAGGAACCATACATTGTGGAGAATGCGGAGGTCAATGGCCCTCACGGCCCGATCAATAGCGAACGATGGGGACACAGGAAGCCTAAATCGGGTGATGCGGGAATTTTTCCTAGGACATCGAGACATGGACCCGATTTTGCCGAAATAGCCGCAATGAAGAGAAAAAGTCAACGTTTGACCCCCAAACTTTAAATGGCCATAACTTTTGACTCCGAGCTCCGATTTTCATAAAATTGGACTTTCTGGAATGAGCACAACGTCCTCTACATCACAAAAATATTCATCTCTAGTCAATTAATGCTCATTCCCTTCAAATGACAGAAAATGCCTGGCAGACCCAAAATAGCTTCTCACACTAAGAAGGCCATAACTTTTGTATTTCTCAATGAAATTACACAAAATTAGTACCGTTGGAATTTTGTTTCCGATCCCGACACATAGAAATTGATAAATTCTAGATTTGATGAGGGATAAACAAATATTTTCCTGAAAATGCAGCTAAGTTCATAATAGTGTTTTATTTGGTAGTTGGACGCATTCAATGAAGCATGGGCTGCCATATTTCACTTCTACAAGTCATGGGACAATATGGGGATCCTTTTTGCAAGAAACATACCATCATTTCAATCCATTTATGACCCCTTGAAAGTGGTTGAAGGACATATTTCGGGATTTCCATTTTCCTCTCTCTCTCTCTTCTTATTTTTCTATAAATTAGAGTGTTGGGCTCATTGTAAAGAGGAGGTAGTTTTGTTGTAGAAAAGCTCTATCAAAATTGCTTTGTGAAGCCAATGTGTTGTAGGCCCTTGTAGTGGACTCCTTGCATGGTGATCTAGGCCCTTATCTTGTAATAGATTGAACTGTGCATATCATGAAGCAATAAAATACAAGTTTGTGGATGCATCTTCCCTTGTTGTGTTTGTTTGCACTCTTCTTGCCCTTTCAACCTTCATTAAAAGAATATTGTGTCTATTTTTATGCTCTTTCAAGGACTCATTATTATTATGCATGTATGAAATATTGTTGTGAATGCATTTTCCAAATTGTGGAGAACTATTATCACCCCTTCTAGTATGCATTTTACTTCTATTTTTCACACATTGGAAGACTACTCTCACACCCCTCCTTTTCTGGTGTATCACCACTGTAGTGTAGGCTTTCATTTTTTATGCATTCTCTCTCCTTGGTCCCTTAGAAAGTTAGATTAGGATAGTTAGTTTTTCCTGCATTAGAGTAGATTGTGGCAAGTAGTTTAGGAGCAAGAACCAACTTTCTCTGGAGGTCTATCTCAAGTAGCAAGTCCCACAACTTAGAGATAGTACCCATGTTATCCAATCACACCGTGAGCTCAAGTATATGCACTTGTGTAAACATAAGGGTGTTGTGATTTGGTGATAATAGTACCTAGAATTACAAGATGATTTTGGAGATAAGGGTGTTCAATAACCCTAGTTGTGACCTTAGTAAGGTGTGTAAAATTTTATAATTGAATTCCTCCTAGTAAAACACATCTATACTTAGTTGTCCAGAATCTAGCCTTGGTTGAGTGTGAATCATACTCCTTAGGACCTTATTGACTGAGCATTTAAATGAAGAAGATAGGACATGTGGTTAGTTGTAATTACTTAAAACATGAATCTAGTAACCTTAGTAATTAAATGCTAATATGAAAAGAATGTTTAATCTATTCACTTTTGAAATAATAAACCTTAGTGGATTCATGTGAACCTTCCTTGTGCAAATTGAGATAAATTGTAGAACCAAACAAACATTCAACTTAAAAGATAAACCCTTAGAAAAAAACACCAAAGACTCATGCAGGAGTATATGGAGATGGTTTCTTATGTTTTTGAGGAGTACGGTATTGGTATTATGGTTTATTTGTAATCTTGTGATTCTAGGCTATGTCTTGTGATGTTGCTTCCATATTGAAACTATGTAGCTATAATTATGGTTTCAAGTTGTGTGAAACATTTGTATGTGCACTATTGGAATTCCATGTTGTTATAGTTTGCTTATGTTATGAGTATTATTGTGTTGGGTGCATCTGTGATAAGTACTATGTTGTGAGGGATATGTATGTTCTTTCCATGGTTTGGTTGAGTTCTTGTGATGTGATATAGTCATGAAAGTACATATCATGATGTCTTGTGGACTATTAGTGTTGTGTTCGAAGCTTGGTGTGGTATTGTGATGTCAGTTTCTATTAGGCACCCACAAAAATAAATAAACTGAAACCTTTAAACAATGAAATATTAAGATATTGAGATTAAGAAGTATTGTAAAGGAAAATATTAACTAAGTAATTAGGTAATAATGTAAAAGAGAACTATCAATCTTCATAGAATATTAAAAGTTTAAGAAATTGTTAAACTTTATTAACCTCCATGTTGTCATGTTCTAACAATGTAGATCTTATCCCTAGAAAGAAATTTTCACCATTAGCTTTATTTAATTACTTATCCTTTTTTACCCTTCGAGCTTTGGTTTTGTGTTGCGTTGAGGATGATGCTCTTATAAGGGGAAGGAAATGTAGTGCTTGATAAAAATAGCAAACACATATAAATCAAAAATCATTAAAAAAATAATAAGAGTGGGATGCGTGAAGGGTGGGTGAGTGGACTCTAGGGTTGGCATGTGGCGGTAGATGAGGCCTATCAACATGTCATTTCATTGCAGAAAGAATACAAGCATTTGATTTGAGAACCACCTACCTTATCACGTGAAACCCATGTGTCTCGCATTGAAAATTTAGCAAGAGTTGGATGGTCACGAGAAATTGGAAGGCGGACTGCACACTCAAAATAAATTAAATAAGACTTGTGGGATATGTGCCAAATGAATCTTTGTTAATATCCATCTAAAAAAAAATCAGTTTATTATTGCTTTCCTCGGCCCTGCATATGGAGGAAAATCTATAAGTCCAACATCTCCTAATTTTACCATATGCTAGTTGATTTATCTCGGATCCGTATCTCGTGTTGGAGAGGGTTTAATGGCCTCGAGATGTAAGGAAACTGTTGAATTTCATTGTATGCGGAATAAGTTTGAGGATTAAAGTAATTTCTTTTGGGAATAATACTGAGATGTATTTATTTTTTCTTCTTCTACTATTTTACACTTGTGCTACGTTCAGTATAACTTTTACAGTACCATTCTCGGGCATATTTAACAATAAAAAAAGAATTTGGTTTAACGCAATGGTAAAGGAAAACTTGGATCTCGTGTGTCCACCTATCCAAACAAAATGAAAAGGCTCTAAAAATAGATAAGTGCTCTAACAAAAGACCTCTTATAGTTAAGTCTTAGTAGAAATCCTATTAATAGCCTAAACTATGCATGGCGCTCATTGTCGCTTGTTCCCAAAATATCATTGCATAGATCACAAGTCTTCACGTCGATAAGCTACATTTTTGGAATTAATTTTTTAAATTTTTACCAGCATTGGACTCCCATTGAGAAAGCTATGGTAAAATTTTCAGATTTTTCGATCTGGTTTGAATAATATATTGAGATTTTTAGGTTTTTACATAAAATTGGCCTAGAGGTTGGAATTTTCCATCTTTCTTTGATTTTTTTACATATTCGGAAGGCTCTTAATGTTTAGTATGAGTTAGTTTTTATCTTCATCTTGGTGGGAAAGCATGACATTGGTATTATTATTTGGATATAGATCTATTAGATTATGATTGAGAGGAAATGGAAGATATTTTCCTAGATATATGGGAAAGAAAAAAAAACATAATTTTGTTAAAGAAGAAGAAGAAGAAGAAGAAAAAATGTTGATGATGAAGTTTTTCCACAAGGTAGTGCATCTCCAAGGAAGGAAGCTTCAATATTTCAGTTTGAAGGGTGCATTCAAATAAAAAAGGTAATTGTTTCCATAAACCCTAGCAAAAATATAACTTCATCAATATGGATGTAGCTCACAATCTACATGTGCAAACAAAGCATATTAAGGCAGCTCAAGTGGATGGTAAGCATATTCAAGTTTTTGAAGATTTAAAGCTCTCTATGGATAAATATGTTTTACATTCATATTTTTATGCTTTAGATATGGATGGTATGGAGATTTTTATTGGATATCCTTAGTTAGAGACATTGGAAACAATTAATCTTAATGTGCAAAATAAATTCATGAAATTGTGGTACAAGTGAAAGAAAATTACATTACAAGATATCACACTTAGCAGGAAAAAAATAATATAAATGAGGATCATGAAGAGGAATTTGAATATGATGAAGAAGGGAATAAAGATTATTCAAAAGGAGAGGCTGTAGAAAAAGATGAAAAAGATAAAATAATTCATCTACTCAAGAGAAAAAATAAATAGAAAACAAGGTGGAAGAGAAAAATAAAGAAAATGTTGATAATGTTGAGGATACCAAGGTTGCACCATATAGACACCCACATCATCATGAAAGGGAAAATCATGGAGTTATGTTAGGCCACATAAGGGAAGAAATCTATATAAATATGCAAGGAATTGTGGGAGTAATAATCAGGGCTATACACGAAATCAATGAAGCAACAATTATATGACATGGAATCACAAGAATAATTATCATCAATATATGCATGGATACCAAGGAGGATAACATATGGAAAAGGATGGAATCAGATGATTCCAATGGAATATGGAATCAGGTTTGGAGTAGCATCACCCACTAGGATCTCATATGGGTGGTTGGATGATCGAGTATGGAGACAAGTGTGCAATAATTTAAAGCACACTCATTATATGGCTTCTTCTTATGTTTTTGGGACGAAACATGTCAAAGAGGGAGGTAATGCTATGTACCTTGGGATATGATATTATAATGTATATCAGTTGATGGAGATGCCAACATTTGGCACACATCCCCTTAGTTAGTCACATAGGAATTAGTTATATTGGGTAATGAGTCGTCCTACATTGGGATTAGGTGTTACCCATCTATTAATAGTAATGTATGTTTATATAAGGGAGATGAGTATCATATGATGGTCATATGAGTTGAGTCATCTACTCAGTAGAGGTATATTGGAGGGGTATTGGGAAACCACTACATTGCATATAATAATAAGGTTCCACTTTTTATCATTACGTGATTTTGAATGTTGTAAACTTAGTCAAAACACATAATTATTGACTATATCATTTGTTTTCTCCTCCAAGTTGCACATAGCACATGCTATGGTCCAGATCTTGATGAATATTTGGGAACTTTTTGAAAATGAGGTCACGGGACCCTTTGCATAGTTGATGGTGTATACTATAGTCTTTATTTGGATAATCATTACACACATGATTTTAATTTGGCCCCTTTCCTCACGTTGCATTGACCCTTAGCTTTGTCGGTGATAGATTACTTAACCCGAATTAGGGTTTTTTTGTATTTTCCACATATGTACCTTGTGACCATGGTTGGTTTGTAAGTTTGTACTGATTTGTGATTGTTTCTCGATCATTTATTGAAGTACCTACTTCATTCTAGCCATCGATTCTCTGAGCATCTGTGTTAGTATTTATTGCGGGCTATATTAATCTTCGACTATTCCTTAGCCATTCAATCCTTGCATGATTTTATCTTGGGGCTTGATGTTGAACTCTGCTTTGACTGGGTGGTTGGCTTGGGTTATCATTTGCATCGTTTATTTTTTTACCCACTAGATCTATATCGTCGATGCTAACTCAAGTGAGTTAGGTCTGATTAAAATCTCATTGAGCTTATCCTTTCTTCATTCTTGCATGCTCATTTTGAGTGGCGAAGCTCTAGAAAAATTGCTCCAGAAGCCATGAATGTGATCTTGAAGCTCTGTGGGAGGCTATGTGAAGTTTTTTGCATGCATGTGTTTGGATTCTCTTAACTATTAATTTTTTTTTTTAGTTTCACTGTGATTTTTCTGAAGTGGCCGCCATTGTTGATCTTTCAAGCTCTCTACTTCTGCAACTGTGAATACATACATTTTATGGATTTTTCTTTGTTTCGAGCTCTAAAAGATTATAAAGTTGCCATTGTTGAAGCCTTCAAGCTCACTCTATGAGGCTCCTATGAAAGAAACTCTAAAAATATTTGATGTGTGGTTGACATTATCATGCCACCGAAGCTTGAATTTGTTGTTTTTCGTTCTCCGTGAAGGGTTTGATGTTTATGAAAATTGGTAATTATTTTGTAAAGTCTAGGCTCTGTTATGTCTTTTTTACGTTGAAATTTCATAAATCTCAGTTTGAAACCTCGATCCTACTACTTACTCATGCCTGTATTAGTGTTTTTCCCGATATCATAGTTTAAGCTTTGTATTGTTTGTTTTTTTGAAACCATCACACACGGCTCTGGAGACCTGGTTCTAGCCAAAAGTTCCGTCATTGGAGAAATTTTGAGCTCAAACTTTTGGTGAATTTCAGCTTTACTAGTCGCCATATTTGAGGTAACTTTTGGTCAAACTAAAGGAAAAAGTGGGTTGCTATTTAAATTATATCTGGGGTTGTTTCTTATTTCCCATTTTGTGGACTGGTGCATGAGACATTTATGAGTTCTTTAAGATTTTGAGGCTTGCGGCCATTTTGATCTTCCTTTAAAATGGTCACGTTGAATATTTATATCCATTGAGACCTTGCTCTATTAAAAATCATTTTGATATTTTGGGCTTGATATTAAAACTCAAATTTTTTTCTCTAGTCAATTTGCATTTGAAATGACCGTGTAATTCGTATCTGTAAGCTTGAATTCTATTTTCTTTTTGTACTTCACCTATAAATTTAGGTAGTGACCTTGTAGTCCATGATTGAGGCTTTACCTTGTTAGATATGGTTTTATAAAGGAAATTTATTCTTTGATTTCTCGTGTCCTGCATTTTGGGTGTTTCACTTTATATCCTGTGAGCTCTATTTTCATATTGTTCCTTTTTATGTGAGCCTTATAGCTTTAGTTATGCATTCTTATCCTTGTGGGATTTGTTATCCGAATCTTTTGAGTCTTTATTTTTGAGTATGGAGTTTGGTTTTCTAAAGTTCTATATTTCCCATTTCATTCGAGTTCTTGGGCTTCCAATGCATGACTTTCGATTTTTTGCTATGAAATTGGTCTTCTTTTAAGAATACTTGGCCACCATTGGAGTTATTTGAGCTCATCTAGGTTTCGCCATCTATGTTGGTTCAGTCTTATCATTGGAGCTCTATCCATGTAAATTTCCATCTAGGTATCTCCTTTCGATGAGGTTAATGGGCTCTTTCAATACACTGTGCTTTATTCCATTTTGGTATAACTGCCACCACGAATATTAACCTGAAGCTTCTATTTCTTCATCACTCAACTTTGAACCTTGTATTATTTGTTGTGATTGGCTATTCATCATCAAGAAATCATAAAATTAGACACTTACAATCTTCAATCTTTCTCCCAGCCTGAGCATCCTCATGCCTAAGTAGTTGTGAGACATCCACAAACTTCTTGGACACAATCATCATTCGTGAGATATTCTCATCATTATTGCATTCCTTTCCATATATCGTGTTATCATATATACTTTACTTCTAACATTCTCGTAGGTACCGAGTAGCTTTGGAAACACTCGGTAGCCCTCTACCATAGCTATTTTTGTTTACATGTTACCATTTTCATCTTATCATCCTTGACATTATAACTATCTGATACAACAGAGTTGATCCTCCCTAGTCATCATCGATTAGGCTCATGTCTATCCAAAAATTATCTAAATTATCTTTCTAGTCCTTTATCTTATCTCTCTACTCATGGTTCTCTTCTATAAATGCTTTTTTAGTACTTATAGGTCCTTATCGGCTTCCCGATCACTCTCGACCTTGTAAGTTTGTATATTTCATTTACATCTTCATATCCATCCTCCCAGTGACCGTTGACCTACCTCTGTATAGCCTAGGTCATCTTCAACCCAGAGAAGGTTACATTCAATTTACATTTATTTCCATCTAATCAGCTTTAGATTAATTCTTGTCATTTTTCGATTCACTAATGCTTCTATTTCTATATGCTTTTGTTATTTTTATCTCACCTTATCTAAACAAACGGGGGTGGACATCCACCAAGGATTCCAAAATCTTCTTGGTTCCACTTAGTTGGGTAGCCCCCACATTTGTCTATCTAATCAAAACCGTTTTCATTCTTATTTGCAGGAATATCAAGTTGCAATAGTAAGAATCGGTCATCTAGTGCTCGTATCACATCTGAGGTAACGTAAACCCTCTATCATTTCTGATTTGTTAATTTCTTTAGTAACTATTGTATTAATTTGATATAGAACGTCAAATTTGGAAAACATTGGCTGTAACATCCACACCATAGAATGGAAATCCACCGTAGTAGGTCAATGGATGGATGAAACAGTACCTTTCTTCGCATTATAAACCACCATGGTTAAAGTTCAAGCTCCCATGACGGTTAGGGCTCCTACACCTTTGAATAAGTATAAGGTCACCCGTAATGATTTAATCAATGAATCCACACAAGTTCCTACAACTTGAGAATCCACAATCTGGGGCTCCAAATCTTACTTGAAAGGGGCACCACCTACATGAGTGGGTGACCTCACTCATAAGAAAGACAAAGCTCATCTAGATTCTCAACGGTTCACAATTCATGGATGTTGATAAATAACCCATTTTTGCACATGAAAATTTGGTTTCTCTTTTTTTTATATGTACTACCAAGGGTAGGGGCTGTCATCACACTAAAATTTTCCTCCGTAATTTCTATTTCATTAATGTATGTATTAGGAATATGATGTTGTTAAGTATAATTAGTAGTAGTGTCTAATAGAAGATAACGGCGCCGTCGATGCAGGTGCCGCTAATAATTTGGAGTACGGTAACAATCAAAGTACAATAGGAATGTTGTAAAAGTAAATATTTGTCGTAAGTGGTCCGGTAATGTTAAAATGTCAAAGTTTGGGTAATTAGAGAAGTAGGGTCTACGTGATTAGGAATTGGAAATATTATATTGGTAATAAGGAAAAGGAGTGAGGTCATAAATATTTTGTGTATTTTATTTGTAAAAGTCTAAAAATGTGGAACCCATGTAAAATGATAAGGTTTATCTTATCTTAGAAGATAAGCTTACATGTACGAGATAAGAGTTAAGATATGGAATATGATTCGTCGAGTGGATTTCTTATCCTATCTTAGAGATAAGATGGATAAGCCTGGAAGTTCTATAAATAGAGAGGCTACCCCCCTCATTTAGCATAGAAGGAAGTAGTGAGAAATATTGTAGGAAGTGTGCGAAGGAAGCCATCAGTTTAAAGGTGTGTTGAAGAAGCCATTAAGAGGTGTAATTGTAAAGTTTCTCCCATAGTCTTGGTGAAAGGAAAGTGAAGTCAATAACACTTGAAGTACCTCATGGGTGAGATTGTAATAGTTTCATGTTAATATTATAATTTATTTTGATATTTCAGATTTGTCATCATTCTGTCTTATCATAGTCGATGGTATTCTTGTGTTATGTTGTTGTTTTGTTTCCAGATTACATCCACCAAACTAAAGGTTGTGCATTAGTAAATAATCATAGCATGAGGAGTTCCCGGTGAAGAATTATCATAGTGCCGGATTGGTGATGACATTTTGGTTCCATTGCCGGGACCATTCCTCATTGGTGGATTTTCTGGAGAGATATTCCCACTTAGTCAAAAATCAATTGGAGGGTAACCTTGTTTTTACTGTGCATAGTAGTTACCATGGTAAAGTCATTTTTACCATGAATAGTAGTTACCATGATAAAGTCATTTTTTCTGTGAATAGTATTTATCATAGTAAAGTCACTTTTTACCGTGAATAGTATTTACCACAGTAACTTCACTTTTTACCGTGAATAGTGTTTACCACAGTAAAGTCAATTTTTACCGCAGTAAGTCAAGTTTTACCATAGTTTACCGTGGTCATTTCTATTTTATTGTAGAAAGGTGTAAAGTCACTTTCTAGTATAGTGATTCCAATTATTTGTGCACATAAGTCTTGTTAATTGTACTTGTGGGTTGGTATTTCATGGTGGTTACTTTTGAAAATGGGAAAGATTCCTGTTTTTTCAGCTCAATCTAATGAAGATGCTTCTTCTTTCATTCAAGAGTTTAAACGATCTTGTATTTGTAATGGCCTTATAAGAAGGGAACAATGGACTGAATTTTTTCCTACCTTTTTGGATGGTTCAACACTTAGGTGGTTTGAAACACTAGGTGATAATGTGAAAAATTCATGGGATTTATTAACTAAAAGTTTTCTTGAAGAATTTGGTGAACAATAGAAATATGCAGATCTCATGATCGAGATCACAAAGCTATCCCAAGGAGAGAAGGAGAAGATAAGGGATTATCATGCTCGTGTTCTAGAGCTAAGGAGGAAGCTCGATGCCCAGATCCAGAAGGAAGGACTAGCGGATGGGTTGATGAATGGCGTGGATAATCTCCTCTGTAAGCACTTCATTCTTGGGATGAAGCCAGAGATCAGACAACGAGTGAAGTATGACCGCCCAGCTACCATTGAACAAGCAAAGGAGATTGCAAGAAGGCAAGAAGAAAGCATGGAAGAGGAGCCCAAAGAAATTGTTGCTAAAGTAGAGCCTACACCAGCACCTTTGGTCCAGAATCCACAACCACTCCCGGTGAGCACAAATATTTCTCCTAGTACATCTACTGAGTATGAAGATTTGCTCAAAAAGATGGGTCAGTTAACTATTAATCTTCTTCAAGGAAAGGAATTTAGTTCTCAGGGAGGAGATAGAGGTCCAAAAAGAAATATTTCTGAAGTTGTTTGTTATGGTTGTTATAAAAAGGGTCATTATAAGTATAATTGTCTAGATAGAGCTTCTACATCTGGTAAAGGAGATAATGATAAAGGAAAAGCACCTGTGAATTCTTTTGATGTAGTAGATAAGAGCAGAAATAATGAAGTAGATGTGTTTGTAACAAAAAGAAAGAAAGAAAAAGATAATCAAGATGGAAATGATCCTAAGAAGATGAAAGAAGAAACTAGTAAGAAACATAGGAGAAGAAAGTTGGGTGTGCGGGATTTTCGATTTCACGGGGCAAGGACCATACTCCATCTTGGAAGATCTGTCCAAAGGCTCCGCAAATATTACATATGATCAACTCTTGGCTATGTCTTCGAGAAGAGGCGGGAGTTGCGAGGTGGACTCAATGCTCGAAGAAGGAAGGAGGTTGAGGTCCCTGTTTTTTAGAGCGAGGCGGATCCCTATGCTCCTGCCGAGGTATTATGTAATGGTATTTCAATTCATGATATCTTAGTTGATGGAGGTGTTGCGATTAATGTAATGACCGAGTCATGTAATGAATATGTTGGGTTTAAAAATTGATCGCCCTTGAACACTTATGTTAAGGTCATTAAATAAGGAAAAACTAAACCAGAAGGTGTAGTTTCAAATGTGGCAATATCTGTTATGGGTGTTGTATGTGTGGTAGACTTTCAGGTGATGAAAAATGGTACTGTTGCGTACCCAATGCTGCTGGGAAGACCATGGCTAAGGAGAGTTCATGCAGAAACTCTTTGGAATGAAGGTTTCATGACACTTGGACGTGGTAGAGAGAGGGTGAAGATAAACGTGATCCCTCGACATCATAAAGCAGAACCTGTGGATTCAAGTGATGAAACTGATGATTGGACATCCTCTGATTACTCTAGTACCAATGAAGTGGACACTGAAGATGAAGAAAGCGAGGTGGATGTTTCAGTCATGGATATCCTTCCAGTCACACCAACTCATGACCCCATAAAATTATCTGAAGAAGAAGTTGATGATCGTCTCCAACAAATAAAGATTGGTGATGTTGTGATGGAGAGTGAGAAGGAATCCTACCTCCAGCTCTTTCGAAGGTACATACACCTATTCACTTTTGATTACAAGGAACTCCGTCAAGTAAGTTGGGTAGAACATTCTATTGAGCTGGTAGATGATGCTAAGCCCATAAAGTAAATGCCATATAGAATGAATCCTAATTTTTCCAAGGCGTAAAAGAAGAAGAAATAGATAAGTTTTTTGATGCATGGATTCATATTTGATATGGAGAATTCAAAATGGGTTTCTCCCATTGTGATCTCAATAAAAAAGAATGGGAAGCTACGCATTTGTGTTGATTACGAAGCTCAATAAAGCAACAAAGAAGGATCATTACCCTCTTCCATTTTCAGATCAGATCTTGGATGAAGTAGGCGGCCAGAGTGTTATAGTTTTGTTGATGGATATAGCGGCTACTAACCAAGTTCGTATAGCGAGAAAAAGATCATTCAAAGACCACGTTCACCACTCCTTGGGGAACGTTTTCTTATAGAGTTATGCCTTTTGGGTTGTGTAATGCTCGGCAACATTCCAACATTTGATGAATAGGGTGTTCGAACCTACATTGGGACCTTCATCAGAGTATTTCTGGATGATTTTTGCATCTATGGGAGCAAGTTGGACCACCTGCACCAAATGGAGACAACATTTCAAAGGTTAGATGAAGCACAAGCCTCACTAAACCCTACAAAGTGTGTCTTTGGATGTTAAAGGGTTTTTGTTAGGGCATGTTGTATCTAGAGATGGTATTGGTACTGATCCTGATAAAGTTTCAAAAATCAAAGATTTACCATTTCCTCTTAATAGAAGTAAGTTGAGATCATTTTTAGGCCATGTGGGTTACTATAGAAGGTTCATCAAGAATTTCTCAAAGATTACCTGACCACTAACCGATTCTTGAAGAAGGATGTTACTTATGAACCGGAAATAAGGCACATGAAGCTTTTGGACAATTGAAGGAAGCCCTGGTGTCTTCACCTATTTTGAAGAATCCAGATTGGAGCAAGCCATTCATTGTGTACACTGA
This sequence comes from Taxus wallichiana var. yunnanensis, assembly GCA_018340775.1. Lineage (NCBI taxonomy): Eukaryota > Viridiplantae > Streptophyta > Pinopsida > Cupressales > Taxaceae > Taxus > Taxus wallichiana. The sequence continues at coordinate 759,060,707 of CM031244.1, forward strand.
TGCCTCAGATGCAGCACTAGGAAGTACTTTGAGCCAAAAGGATGAAAATGGGAATGAACATCCAATTTACTTTGGGAGCAGACAAATGAGCGATCTTGAGGTAAATTATCTTGTAATTCTGAAAAAAAGAGGCTCTGGCTATCATTTTTGTTGTAAAGAAGTTTAGAAATTACTTGCTAGGGCAAAAATTTCTAGTTGTAACAGATCATCAGGCTCTAAAATATATTGTAAATAAGCCTAACCCATCAGGGAGGATAGCAAGATGGATAATTTTGCTACAAGAATTTGAATTTGATATTATAGATAGGCCAGGAAAGAAGCATGTCAATGCAGATGCACTCTCTCAAGCCTATGATGGTTTAGGATCATCTTGTGATGATGATGATTTCCCCGATGCAGCATTGTTATCCCTTGACACAATCCCTAGTGAATACATAGATATTTGGAATTATCTGAATGAATTCAAGTTTCCTGATGGTGCCAATGCAAAGACTAAGAGAAAGATTACTCAAGCCAGTTGTCCATATTCTATTCTGCATGGAGTATTATTTCGAATAGGACACGATGGACAGTCAAGAGGGCGAGTTGGACGTGATCAGGAAGGAACTGCTAGAAGAATTCCACAATGGTACATGTGGAGGGCACTTCTCTGACAACTTACAGTGAAGGATCTTGGATGCGAGTTATCAACGGCCCACTCTTTTTAAAGATTGTTATAATTATTGTAAGACATGTGATATTTGTCAAACACATGGTAACCATAAGACTTCATCAGCTCCATTATGTCCTATTCTTCCCCTTGGTCCCTTTGAAAAGTGGGGAATAGACATTGTAGGTCCACTTCCAACTACATCACGCCAAAATAAGTATATTGTAGTTGCCACAGATTATTTAACCAAGTGGGTTGAAGCTAGGCCATTGAAAACAACTTCCATGGATGAAGTGGCAAGGTTCATGTATGAACGCATTGTCACCAGATTTGGTTGCCCATTAGAAATTGTAATAGATCAAGGAAGCCACTTCATTAATGAGGTGGTAGAAGCCCTAGTCAATAAGTTTTCTATTAAGCATAGGAAGGCAACAACATACAAGCCAAGCACAAATGGACAGGTGGAACGAACAAATTTTGTGTTGTGTCAAATTCTAGCAAAAGATGCAGCCTTGCAGGTACATAAATGGGATAAAAGGATTCATGTAGCATTGTGGGCATATAGGGCAACATCAAAGTCAGCAACAAGAGATACTCCCCATTTCAGGTTGGCCTATGGCATTGATCCAATTCTTCCTATTGAGTTTGATATTCCCACTTTGTGAGAGTTATGAAAAATGAAAGGATGGATGAAAGTGATTCGATAAAAAAGAAAGGTTGGTACATCTTCATTTGCTAGAGGAAATGGGAGAAATAGCAAAGGATACAAGCCATAAGAAGAAAATGAAGTAGAAGGAATACTTTGATCAAAAGATCCGGTGGTCTCCATTTCATGTGAATGACTTGGTTCTAGTATATGATTCCAGATACAAAAAAGAAGACAGAGAAAAATTTCTTCCAAAATGGATGGGGCCCTACAAAATAGTAGTTGTGCATGAAAATGGTACGTACTGACTGGAGGAATTGGATGGCACTCCCATTACAAAATGGGTCAACCACGACAAGTTGAAGATTTTCCAAGCACCAGAATAGTCTACTCCGAGGACGGAGTAGAAGCTAGGAAGGGGGAAGATGTCGACACTAAAATTTTCCTCCGTAATTTCTATTTCATTAATGTATGTATTAGGAATATGATGTTGTTAAGTATAATTAGTAGTAGCGTCTGATAGAAGATAACGGCACCGTCAGTACAGTGCCGCCAATAATGTGGAGTACGGTAATAGTCAAAGTACAATAGGAATGTTGTAAAAAGTAAATATTTGTCGTAAGTGGTCCGGTAATGTTAAAATGTCAAAGTTTGGGTAATTAGAGAAGTAGGGTCTACGTGATTAGGAATTAGAAATATTATATTGGTAATAAGGACAAGGAGTGAGGTCATAAATATTTTGTGTATTTTATTTGTAAAAGTCTAAAAATGTGGAACCCATGTAAAATGATAAGGTTTATCTTATCTTAGAAGATAAGCTTACATGTACAAATAAGAGTTAAGGTATGGAATATGATTCGTCAGAGTGGATTTCTTATCCTATCTTAGAGATAAGATGGATAAGCCTAGAAGTTCTATAAATAGAGGCTACCCCCTCATTTAGCATAGAAGGAAGTAGTGAGAAATATTGTAGGAAGTGTGCGAAGGAAGCCATCAGTTTAAAGGTGTGTTGAAGAAGCCATTAAGAGGTGTAATTGTAAAGTTTCTCCCATAGTATTGGTGAAAGGAAAGTGAATTCAATAACACTTGAAGTACCTCATGGGTGAGATTGTAACAGTTTCATGTTAATATTATAATTTATTTTGATATTTCAGATTTGTCATCATTCTGTCTTATCATAGTCGATGGTATTCTTGTGTTATGTTGTTGTTTTGTTTCCAGATTACATCCACCAAACTAAAGGCTGTGCATTAGTAAATAATCATAGCACGAGGAGTTCCCGGTGAAGAATTATCATAGTGTCGGATTGGTGATGATAGGGCCTTTTAATAGAACCCCATTTTGTTCATAAAAATTGTTTCAATTTATTCACTTTGTTTTTTTCAGAAATATCATCTTATCTTGATTTATCATTTATTTTCTCTATAAAAGATGATGATTCACTTTGAATTCCACAAATTTTACCATAAAATGAACCTACGCAATCCACTTGTTCGAGCAATACCGATTCATGCATGCACCACTTAACAATCTTGAATTATCCCGTAAGAAGAACTCACCACCGATTACTTAATTAATTTTGGTCATTCTTATAACCGCATTATACACCGAACATGAAAAAGATGCCAAATACTCATCCAATGATAAGACCGGGAGTCCAAACCCATGATAAGACTTTCATTCAACACATAAAAACACAACGTAATGTAAAATTAAAAAATTAACTCTAGGTCCTAAAGAATTTCCATGTGTCAATTTGACCGAACATAACCTTCAAGGCCTTAGAATCAAATCAACAATTTACACATGCATACAAGTGTACAAAATAACTTGACTTTACTAGCCCTCACTCCAACCTCCCACCTTATATTTTTTCCTTCAAACCACAGGGTCAGGAACTTAACTTGCATTCGGTATAAACAATCAAAAGATATAAAATACATCTTTGTAACTTCCTTACATCCTCCGAATCCTCCATAATACTTGTCTTTCACCTATGTTAGGGAGGAAACTACATTTTCACAAAACACACTAGTCCTTCAAAGTTGGTAAAATGTTCCAAGAACACATGAAGATGTCATTTGTCATTCTTTTCAATATTTTAAAACAATAAATCTCCGGAAAGGGTACAAACATGTATGACTATAATTCACAAATGGATGCAAAGGATTGTATAGAGCTTCAAAGCATGAAAATTGAATAAGGAAAGAATTTGAAAATAGGAACAAAACTAGTGACTCGATGCCTAAATATGGCATAACAATTATGGGCACCAACAATACCCACATCAACTATCTACATCTATTATACCCATATCTACTACATCCACATCTTCTACACCCACACCTACTCCACCTACCTCTATTATAACCACATCTATTACACCCACATCTATTATACCCATACCCATCTCCACATTTGCCTCGATGTCTACCTCTACATCCATATCTACATCTTATTCTACACCTATATCTCAAACTATATCTATGCCCACATCGACATCTCTAATCCACATTTGTACCCCAATCATTCCTAAAAACCTTTACCAATCATACATCCCCCTTGAATCTATTGTCATTAATTTCCCAATCTCACCCTTACCACCAATAAGTCTCCCAACTCCTATATAAACACCTCCATAATCCTCACCATCTACAACCCCTTTTCATCTTACCAAACCCGATATCCAAAACCATATTCATCCTCCATCCACGCCTACAACACCAATGACATCCAAATCATCTAAAACCACCTCCAAGGATAATCCCACTATAGAAATAATTGTCATCCATGTGAAAGATAAAACCCCACAAAGAAAGGAAGAAATGAAGACAATACTTTCATGGGAAAAGAGATGGCGAAGAAGAGAAAACCCTTATATGTATTGAGAAAATGAGATATGAGAGTAGAAACCATTCATGTTTATAACAGAACAAATCCACAGACTCAAAGTTCTTGAGATTGTATAAACTAGAACACAAAGTTTCTAAGCATGCAAGGATTAAATGATTCACATATCAGAGCAAGAAGGAAAGAGAAAATAGAGGAAAAAGGGAAAACCCTTGTATTGATTTCTTCATATTCAAAATTAGTTCCAAAATATCAAAATTCCAACCCCATATGGCTTTGAAATCCCATGAAATAGCTTGCAAGAGATGGTTACAACTTCCTCAAGCAAGAAATAAATGGTTACAACTTCCTTGAGCAAAGCAAGAAGAAATGGTTACAAATCATTCCAATCATTCACGCCCTTTTGAATTCTTGATTCACAAAGAAATTTTAATGGCGGAAAAACCAGGTTTTCAAATATACGGTCATTACATTATTTTTCACTAGTTTAAATATGGGCCATTTGATTTTCTTTTACAACTTTAAATTTGGGCACCCATGGAAGAAATTGATTGGAGTGGCACGGGGGAAAAAACTTTACACTTTATAACTTTTACAACAAAAAGGCATTTTGGAACATTTTGGCCCACTCGCCCACTTTGAATTTTCAATGGTCAGACACGTGGCATTATCTGCTTGGCGATGGGGTCACGGATCACTTTTTTTACTTTTAACTCTTTTTGATCAAAAAAAAAATCTTAAAACTTCAAAATTCTCCACCGACCCGCATCCCCACTTTGACTTTTCAATGCGGCTACATGGCACCATCTGATTGGTGGCGGACCTTAGGCATTCTTTTTATCTCTCTACGCAGGCTCGTGGGCCGCCATCACCAATTGCACCCTTTTCCAAAAGGTGTTAAGTGCTAAAAAACTCCCACAGCCCCACCACCTACCTTTGGGCAAATAATACCATCTCAGGTCCATCGGGCCATAACTTGAAAAATATGAAGAGTTAGGAGGACTTCTTTACCTTTTCGGAAATGGGAAGAAATTTCCCATCTGATGAAAAGTTTCAGGAGACCACAAGCCCTTAGAAAGAACCATATTTCACAATAATTTGTTTTCAATATTTTTAGAGGCACCAACTCAAAATTTTAAGTCTAGACTTGGAAAATGAGGGGAATTTTGAGGGTGACAACAACTGGCTCTTTTTGGGGATGACTTGGCTTGGAAAAAGACACACAAGGAAGATCAAGAACTATAGATAACTCTGGGAAAGAGGACCAGTGCCTTATCCATTGGGAAAAGGAGTCAAAAGCAAAACCAATACAAGGCAACACACACAAGATGGGAAAAGAAACAAAACAAACCAAAAGGGAAGACCCAAACAAAACACACCACACAACAAAAGAACAAGAAAGGAAACAAGCCAAAAACAAAAACCAAACACAATGTACAAAAGGACTTCCTAGCCACCTAGGACTTGAACAACTTTAGGTACTTCCCACTATAAGGAAGTGGGAGAGGAGATCCATCCATGTAATCTAGATAAAAAGAGTTCTCTCTAGCAAAAATGTCTTGATTCTAAAAGGACCAAGCCAAAGAGAATCAAACTTACCATGGCTTCCTCGTGGCTCATGTCTTTTGTCCCAAAGTAGCACAATGTCTCCCACTTGGAAAACTCTGGGTTTGGCTTTCTTGTCAAACAAAGCCTTCACTTTCAACTGATGAGTTTTATCCTATCAACCACTTGCAATATGTCCTCATCAAGCTTCTGAAGGTACAAAATTCTCTTGTCCAAAGAGCTACTGAAACTTGAATCTTCAATGGTTTTCATCAAATGCAAGGCTAGAAATTCCACCATGGTAGTTGAGCTTCCACACCATACACCACTTGGAAAGGAGACATTCCAATTTCTCTCTTGGGTGTAATTCTATCATCCCAAAGTGCATCATATAGCTTCTTATGCCAATTCCTCTGAGAATCATTTACAAGCTTTCTAACTATGTTCACCAAGTTCTTGTTTGTTGATTCTTCTGTCCATTCCCTTGGGGGTAGTAATCTGAAGAATGAGCAAGGGAGATCCCATACCCATAGTAGAAAAGTCCATCATCTCAGTAGAAGAAAATTTGGAAGCATTGTCAGTCACAATTTTGTTTGGGGTCCCAAACCTGATCAATATGTTCTCCTTAATGAAGTTACAAACTACCTCGAAAGTAGTGCTCTTGATTGGGATGGCTTCCACCCACTTGGTGAAGTAATCTGTGGTAGTCAACACATGGGTATGCCCAACACTGGAAGATGGATTGAGTGCTCCAATGAATTCTAAACCCCATTGTTGAAATGGATCTTCAATCACTACAAGGCTTGAGAGGAAAGCAACCAACTTAGGTCTTCCAACAAACATTTGGCATGCTTCACATTTACCAACCCATTTTGATGCATCTCTTGAATAGAGTGGGCCAATAATAACCAACACAAAGTATTTTATGAGTTATTACAGTAGAGGAGAAATGACCTCCATAAGCCTTGGTCATGAAAAGAAGAGAACAACTTCTTTTGTTGCTCCTTGTCTACACACTTCAAAAACCTTCCATCTATGCCTCGTTTGAACAAAGCATTCTCCCATAACACATATTGTGTAGACCTCAGTTTGATGGCTCTCTTCTCTTTGGCACTCAAGTGAGATGGACACTCTCCATAGGTCAAAAGTGAGCAATGTCAACATACCATACATCATCGAGGGAATGAGGAACAGAACAACAGGGGACATCAACTCCATCTTTGGACAACTCCTTGGTAGCTCCCTCAGCAATGAGTTCACACAGGCCCTTACCCCAAACCAGCTTTTTTGGCCTGATGTCAAGATCATACTCTTGCACCTTTTCTACCCAATTACCTCTCTTGGTTCCAAATTCTTGCTTGAGTAAGAATGGATTTGATTGTTGTATCAGGCACCAACACCACAAATGAGAATTAAGGATGTAAAACCTAAACTGCTTGACAGCTTTGACAACTGCAAAATCATGTTTCTCCATCATGGTGTACTTTAGCTCATGAGTTTTCAAGACATAACTCATGAATGTAATTGGGAGCTCATGATCTTCAGCATTCTTTTGGGATAACATAACAACTAGGGTATTTTTAGTGGCATAACAATAGATAATGAAATCTTTGCTAAAGTCAGGGCACACCAAGATTGGAGTCTTTGCAATAGCCTGTTTAATGTCCTCAAATGATTTCTTCCCTTCAGAGGACCAACCAAAAGTTTTCTTCCCTTGCATCATGTGAGCAATGCTCATAGTAAGTTCTACAAAATCGGGGATGAATCTCCTTAGGAAATTGATCTTACCAAAGAAATAATGGACACCTTTCTTACTTGATGGAAGAGGAATTTGTTGGATGGCCTAAACTCTCTCCGGATCAATCTTGATCCCTTCCTTTGAAACAATGTGTCCCAACAGCTTTCCTTCTGTGACACAAAACACATACTTCTTAGGGTTTAAAGAAATTCCATGCTCTCTACACTTCTACAATATTGTTTCAAGGTGTTGGAAGTGATCTATTCTTGCTTTAGAAAACACTATCAAGTCAAGTCATCCAAATACACAACAATGCATTTCCCTTTCAAACTACCAAAATCCAAGTCCATGGCCCTCTGAAAGTAGCACCAGCATTGATGAGACCAAATGGCATCCTCTTGTATGCAAAGGTGCCCCAAGGAGTAGTAAAGGTAGTCTTATGTTGATCTACAGTATTCACCTCTACTTGATTGTACCCCGAGAATCCATCTAACATAGATAGCATCTCTCGAGCCTGTGAAACTTGCAATACTTGGTCCATCATGGGGAGAGGGTAGTTTTCCTTCAAAGAACCCTGATTTAGATTTAAAGTCCACACAGATCCATATCTCACCATTCTTCTTCCTGAAAAGCACTATATTAGCAATCCATGTTGAATGGTGGATGGGGAAGATGATCTTAGCCTTCAAAATATTTTGTATTTCTTGGAAAATTATATCATCTATCTTTGGATTATATTTCCTTTGCTTCTGTTTGAAGGGTTTGATCCCAGGCTTAAGAGGAATGAAATGTTGCATTTCTTTAGGTTGAAAAGCCTTAAGATCATCATAAGAGTAAGCCAAAACATCAACATACCTCTTCAAAAATTCACCACCTTCTTTTTCTCCTTCTGAGTGTAGCATTTTCCAATGTTGACCATTTTGGGATCATCAAGACTCCCAATATTCACTTTCTCAGTCTCAGATTATCGGGCTCCTTGGGAAACTTTAGACTTCATATACCTATCATGTTTATCAAAAATCCTCCAAACTCACCAACCCTTTAGGGATTTTTTTTCCTTTCAGTTTGATGCATCCATCTTGATCCATCTCTTCTTTGACACCCTCTTCATTTGATGACACACACTCTCTAGGTAGATTGTCACTTCCTTCAAAGTACAGCTGATCAAAGTTGTCTCTAAGCTCCAAGAAAGAAAGAAAATGTTGGTCATCATTGAAAACTTGCCAATTATTTGCATTTCAGGCACATTGGGTCTATGGATCATCTCAATGGTGAATTTCTCTTGAGGAAAATCAGGATGAGGAATCAACAAGGACCCCAAAATAGCTAGAGAGTCAGCCCTAGTGTTCCTTTCCCTTGGCACAACTTCAATGGAAAAAGCATCAAGGAATTCAATGGAATCCCAACCAAGATTCCTATAGTGCTTCAACCTTTTGTTCTTTACCTAATAAAGGTCTCTAACTTGTTTTACAATTAGCTCTGCATCTCCATGAGCAAGAAGGTTCTTCACTCCCATTTCCTTCCCATGCTCAACCCAAGAATGAGGGCCTCATACTCAACAGTATTGTTGGTATTTTCAAACTAAAACTTGAAGGAGAAAGGATGAACCTTACCCCCAGGAGAAATGAGCACTACACCAGCTCCAGAACTAGTTGAAGAGTAGCTTCCATCAAACTCCAAAGTCCACACACCATTAGGATCAAGAAACACTCCCTTTGATAGACTTGTCTCCTCTTGTGACATGATCATGTAGTTCCCATGCCCAATGTCTTCATATAGTATTTGTGCTTTAGGATCATCTGTCTTTTGCACAATATACTCTTTCTTGTTTCTCAGGCAGTAACTTCTTCATCTTCCCATTGACAGGATCAAGGCATGTGACCAATCCATTTGGATCTCACCTCCAACATCTTTGCAAAAAGTTCCTACTTAGCAGCATGCCATAGGAAGGAGGGATATCAACAACCAAGATGGTAGCCAAGACCTTCTTCTCTGGTAAAGCAACAAAAAAGCTACTTGTGCATCCTTGATTCTCCCAACCAAAGGCACTTCTCTACTTTCCATGGAATAACAAGAGCCATAAGTGTGGGTTAGGGTTAGACCCAAAGCATGAGCCACTTTTGTAGGCATTACATTATCAGATGCACCAGAATCAATGACACAATTGCTAAGCTTGTGGCCAGCTATGAGGAGAGTCACATAGAAGGGTTTGATCTTCTCATTGGGTGAAGTGACTGCAGCCACAAGGCTGGGTTGAGGTGGAGAAGAAGGAGTGGGAAAAAGGCCTTTAGAAGAATGGGTTGGGGTTTTAGATTTAGAATTTACAAAGTTAACCATTTTGGCAAAGGCTTTAGGATGGGTTTGATAGAACTCTTTTCAAAATCTGAATCTTGGTCTTTTTAAGATGGTCTATAATGTCAAAAGATCCAGATGTGGATGGGGAATCACTACTAGGAGTAGGAGGAGCTTTTGATCTATCAACTTTATCATTTGTTGACAAGAATTCTCAGAAGTAGAAGTAGAGGGAGAAGGACTAGCAGAGCTTACCTTTTGGGTGGAAGTAGTAGGAATAGGAGCTCCTCTTCTTGCAATCACTAGGATGGTGATGGGGTACTCCTTGGATCTTTTTGTAGGTTGCACCACTTTTTCCTTTTTGTTGGTCTTGCTCCGGTCATAACAACATATGACTCACTATTCATCTCAACCACTACATCATCATAGTCATCTTCATCATCCACACCTTCAGTGGTGAGGAAATGAACTCGAGAACCACCAGGATCCTCCAGTTCTTCATCAGCTTCCTCTTCTTGTTCATCATAGAGCCCATTTTCTTCCTCATCATCAGGCTCAAGAACCTCACAAGTAGCATTGACAGGCACCTTGAGGGGTGGACCTTCAATAGCCAACTTGGTTTGAGAAGAGGGCAAGTGGTTCTAGGCTGAAATTTCTTCCTTGGAACATCTTGATATGGAGCATGTTGAGCCAATTGTTTCTTGATGGCAATGAGGTCATTAGCTAGACTTTTTTACACCAACTGATCTGCATTACCTCTAGGAGAAGAGGAAGAAGAAGATGCTTTGGATTTGAAAGACTCCCTTTTTCAGCTTGCCAGACATGATCAAGTCATCTTCCACACTGATAGCCAATCTCTGATCAACATCCAAAGTTGCAATATTTTCTCTCCTCAGGGCATAGCTTACTTCTAGCAATTGAGCATTCAAGAAGAAACACTTTTGAATCTGATCAACAGCCTAGTATTTAGTGGAATCTTGTTAATCAACTTGTTGAACTTGGCCACAAATTCTCTCATAGGCTCATGTGGCTCCTTCTTGATTTGAGAAATTTGAGCTAACAAAGCATGCACATCTTCAACAGGTTTGAAATGTTACTCAAATTTAGTCCTCATAGTAGTCCAATCGGTGATGGTCCCAGCAGGAAGATGGTAAAACCAATCTACAACATTATCTTGCAAGGTCTCCACAAACATCCTAATAGAGACATCCTCATGTTCAACTCCAAGGACCCCACATGCAACAATGAAGGTTGTAATGTGTTCATCAGGTGCACTTTTCCATCACCTCTAAATTTGGGAAAATTCTTCCTGTTACCCCTAGGTAACTCATGCAATGGTTGAGGAAGAGCCAGAGGCCCAACTCTTTGTCCCCAAGGTAGAGGTGCTTGCCATCCTTGGAAATATTGCTTGAAGTGGAACTGAGACACCAACAAGAATTAGGGCATGGAGATTAGGGCTAAGTTGTGCTTGAGGAATGCTACTACTAGAAGCTCTATCTTTAACAAGAGGTGTGCTTGTGGAATGAGCTCTTCTATTTCTTCTTGTTGGAGGAAGTTTGAAAACCTTGTTGATCCAGGAGTTGAAATTGGGGATCTTCAATTCCAAGAGCCCTTCTACCACAGTGTATCTTAGAGTCACCAGATCAAAGAAATGATCAAATTAGTTGTTCTTTTTAGAAAGGAAATTTGTTGAAACAAATCCCCAAGGAGTCACCAAAAACTGTTGGGTTTCAGATTTGCACTTGGAATGAAACCACAAGTCGGGGACAAGCAAGTCCCTCCTCTTTAATGGGAGAGGTTCCCTTATTGAAAGTAGGGGAAAAAACTATGTACAAATACACAATATTTCATTCAATGGTGGTTTCCCAATATCTTGAAATGTGTTTTATGCCTAGAAAGTTATCAATACATGAGGATAGAAGACTTGAAGAGAGGAGGGAGGTAGAAGAAGACAATACTTTCAGGGAAAAGAGATGGCAAGAAAAACCCTTATATGTATTGAGCAAATGAGATATAGAGTAGAACCATTCATGTTTATAACAGGGCACAATCCACAGACTCAAAGTTCTTGAGATTGTATAAACTAGAACACAAAGTTTCTAAGCATGCAAGGATTAAATGATTCATAGATCGAGCGAAGGAAAGAAAGAAAATAGAGGAAAAGGGGAAAACCCTTGTATTGATTTCTTCATTTGAAATTACAGTTCCAAAATATCAAAATTCCAACCCCATACAATGGCTTTGAAAGCCCATGAAATAGCTCACAAGATGGTTACAACTTCCTCGAGAAAGAAAGAAATGGTTACAACTTCCTTGAGCAAGCAAGAAATAGTTACAAATCATTCCAATCATTCACACCCTTTCAAATTCTTGATTCACAAAGAAACGTTAATGGCGGAAAAACTATATTTTCAAATATATAATCGTTACATTATTTCTCCAGTTTAAATATGGGCCATTCGATTTGCTTTTACAACTTTAAATTTGGGCCACCCACGTGGAAGAAATTGATTGGAGCGGGCGCGGGGGGGAAACTTTACGCTTTATAACTTTTACAAATGAAAAGGCATTTTGGAACATTTTGGCCCACTCACCCACTTTGAATTTTCAATGGTCAGACACGTGGCATTTATCTTCTTGGTGATGGGGTCATGGATCACTTTTTTACTTTTAACTCTTTTTTATCAAAAAGGCTTAAAACTTCAAAATTCTTCGTGACCCATCCCCGCTTTGACTTTTCAACATGGCTACATGGCACCATCTGATTGGTGGCGGACCTTAGGCATTATTTTTTATCTCTCTTGTGCGGGCTTGCGGGCCCACCATCGCCAACTATGCCCTTTTCCAAAAGGTGTTAAGTGCTAAAAAACTCCCATAACCCCGCTAGCCCGCCTTGGGAAAATAATACCACCTCAGGTCCATCGGGCCATAACTTGAAAAATATGAAGAGTTAGGAGGACTTCTTTACCTTTTCAAAAATGGGAAGAAATTTCCCATCTGATGAAAAGTTTTCAGGAGACCATAAGCCCTTAGAAAGAACCATATTTAACAATTTTTTGTTTTCAATATTTTTAGAGGCACCAACTCAAAATTTTAAGTCTAGACTTGGAAAATGAGGGAATTTTGAGTTAAACAAAATCCATCCACAATCCATGAAACCCCCTCTTCAAAAACCCCCATTGGGTCCTATACTGAAATCCTTCAACGCCTCATCCAAGAATCTACAATCACCCTTCCCCTATCAAATCCTTCGATTCACGTGGGCAAAAACCCACATGGTTTGATTATAACGCCATTTGTGCTTATCATTGTACCCATGGACATGACACTGAACATTGTAAGGCTCTTCAAACCCTCATCCATAATCTCATAGAATAACATGACCTTCTCATTGAAGAATATCACCCTCTTCCATATAATAGTTCATCCACATCCAAGTGCAACCGCTCAATCAAATATACAACTACCAAGACATCTAAATCAGGTCCTTCACCCCCATCCTTCATCGCAATCCCACCACATGGCTCTACCTCTTCCAAAGATTGTCCTCTTTTTATAAATGTCATTCGTATCACCACTCACTCTTGATCACATGATTGCTAACCATCTACCTGATCAAAACCTAGAGTTTTCATCACTGCTCATTCTAACGAGCCACGTCCATCCATCTCTACAAAAAAGGATAAGGTATCCATCCTAGCCATTCGTTATACCCAAAATATTTCTACCATAAAGAAAAGCATTTTAAAGTAGTTACATCAGGCCCCTATTAAAATGTCTCTCTATGATCTTATCCAAATATCCCCTAACCATCAAAATCCCCAACAAAACCTTGTAGTATATCCCAATCACCACTAATGAGACTCAACCTTTCACGGACCTTATCGAGCTTTTATAAATTCCATTGCCATCTCCTTTGATGATTTTAAAATTCCTAATATCTTACCTAAAGATCATGACCTTCCCTTTTCATCATTTTCCACATCAATGATAACTTTGATCGATGGTCTATGATTGACAATGGTGCCAACATAAACATAATCTCATCCCATACTTCTGATGAACTCAAGCTTCCCAACTCCATTTTTCCTCAATCACCCATGATTCTTTGAGCCTTCAATGATATTTCTATTCCTACTTTACGAAAATTTATCCTCCCCATCCATGTTAATGAAAAACTTCTCCATGAGCTCTTCAATATTTTTTACGGGAAGTTCTAATATAATATGTTTCTTAGATGCCCATAGATCCATGTTATGCATTACATCCCATTCACTCTCCATCGTTTTCTTAAATATGAATATGAGGGGAAAATCCATACATTCCTCGCAGATATCCCTCCATTCAAAGTATGCCACATGACCTACTTGCCAAATTATGTGCTCATTCCTAAGACAAACTCATCCTCTGAAGCATCTACTAGTTCATTAGTACCCACATCCAAGATACCTAATGATTAATATCTCAACAATATGATGCGATGCCTTTCACTTTGGAGTAACAACTCCTTTCTCTTAATGTTCTTCCCACACCCAATCAACTCAAGTGAGACCCGAAAATGTTCCTATGTATCAACTATTGATGCATAATCACAACACCCTTGAATTTCTATAATTTGATGGGTCAAACTCTCAGTGTGATTTCATAACATGGAGATTTTCCCAAAGTGTGGTAATTTTCACTCAAGAAAGTCATTTGTTGAATGAAGGTCGGTTCATATTCCTCTATTCTCGATGCACACATCCAAATTGTAGAGGAATAACTCTAAAATCTACTCTAACTTGCTAAAGAGATAGGGTTAAGAAGATGCAAGAAATTAAACCTAATATAACATAGGTGATGCACCAAAGGAATGTTGAACACGTGATTTTCCATTAAACACATACCATTAAAAATGTGATACAACTACTATGCACTGAGATAAAAGATTGGAAAGAAATATTAGGAGGATTAAATGAACATAAGAGAGGGTTGAAATCATCCTCGGACTTTTATTATCACCCCACAGATTTGATACATTACAATGGCCAAGAGGCTAAAACTTGCATTACATCTTGAATGGGAGGTTTTAACTCCATAAATCCACTTACAAATAAGAGAAGAAGGGAGGGTGAAAAGACAAATTTTCCAACCCTAAGAAAAATTCCTTTCCTTACAACATATATGAATAATGAGAGAAGATGAGGGAGGAATTCAAAATTCTACTCCAACCACCCTATAATGCATTGAATTCACTTCAACCATGATGGGTTCTAAAATGCAAAACCCAAAGCCTCATGTAATATGTCTTGTTGGGCAAGAAAGAAAGCCCATACCTTCATTATTGTGGTAGGTGAGAAACTCCTGGAAACCCTCTAAAATGGCAGAGTGTATTTTCATTTTGAATAACTGGTCCCACTCAAACTAAGGTTTCGTGAATTTGGGATTTTTCCCTCATCTCTTCCCCTGTTTGACCACCGAAATTCCAAATTAAGAACCTCCAAAATTCCAAAATTCAGACTTTTAGGCTCCTCATTTTTTTTATTAACCTAACTTTAGGCCTTGGTTCTACCTTCGTTGATCCTACCATGGCTTAAGTTGAATCATCCTTTTTCTGAAATTCATCGAGCTCAATTCATTCTATGATCTCCATGATGACCCCAAAGCTCGGCTTCCACAAACTCGTGCGATCTCTGATATGCTATCTCAACTGATGAGCCACCCTTCCATCAATTTCTTTCCTCCGAAATTACTTCCATTTTTTATCCCACCCTCGCAACCCGACTTTGGAATTAAAATGTAAGTTCCCATTGGCTATGAATGATTCCCTCAATTTCTTGTTAGGAAATATATATTAGTGCTCCATTTGTATGGGTGAATAATAATTACATGTGTAATTATTATTATGGTAAATTAGTGAAAGTACATTTACTATGTAAATGTAAATAGTAAATGTAAAATGTGGTTAGTATGTGGTAAGTTAGTAAGTTAGAATAATAAAACAATTAGTATTGTTTTATTATTATATTAGTGAGAGGTTGAAACCATATGGGTGTATGGTTGTATATGAAGACAAATGTTGTTGTAAAGATTGTTATTTTACATCTCCTATATAATGGAGTGTATTGAAATAGTGAATTAAATGAAAATATAATATAGAGTTGTTGATTTTCATTATTATCATTGTATATCTATTTCATGGATTCTTTGTATTAGATCGATTAATTTCTACATTTGGTACGCAGAGCAGTTAAATCTGTCTCGAAGATGATCTCAACTTTTGTTTCGATCTAGGTTTCTCCAAAATTTTTGTGAAGAATGATCTGTTATACAGAAAGATACAAGTAGAAATTTCAGCAAAACCCAGTTCACAGTTTGGGAGAAACATGCAATTTACTATACAAAGACATTGATCAACTCACTGTTTTTTTGAAGAAATCGAGAATCGGAGGTAATTCAAATCGCATTCAATTTTTTTTTTTTTGGATATTTAGATTCAGCAAAATGGATACACATTAGATAAATTTAATGGGTTGAAATTCCATACATGGAGAGTAAAAATCATGCGATTAATGAATAAAAATCTATGGAGGATAGTAGATGGAAACGAAAAAGCACCTACAAATGTAAGCAAAATTGTAGAATGGGAAACTAGAGATGAACAAATAACAAATGAAATTGACTATAATTATGAAGAATTTATATACTAAGTGAATTTCTTTGGAGGATGGAGGCAAAGGAGGTTGGAGGTCATTCATCGACCTCTCAATCGATTGCAAAACGACGGGAGCCGCATATCGACTTTGGTGATTTTTTTGTGTGTGTGTGCTTGTTTTATTCTATGATATTCGAGTGTGGTGTGCCTCGGTTTACGGTGATCCTATTGTTTTTATAAGTGAAAATTTCACATTGAGGGGGAACATGATCCAATGTTCTATTTCCATTATGTCACTTTTTCTATGTATGTATGCATGATGCACATATTTCGGTAGAATTTCCTATGTTATTCCTGCTGATGAGATAGTGATGAGAGTTGTTGATACTTTTGCATCATCATGATATTGTGGTTGTTAGTTATCCACTAAAAACTATCCAGAGGTTGTTGGTTTGTGGTACCTCAAAAACCATCATTTGTGTGGTTGTTGGTTAACCACTTGGAAAACCATCCCCTTTTGGTTTGTGGTAAATTAGTTGGTATTGTCCTCAAACCATCTATTAGATCATCATCATGCTACATCGAATGAAAGTAAGTTGCAAGTACAAAGCAAGTGTTTTCCATGTTCACACTAAGGGGGAATGTTAGGAAATATATATTAGTGCTCCATTTGTATGGGTGAATAATAATTACATGTGTAATTATTATTATGGTAAATTAGTGAAAGTACATTTACTATGTAAATGTAAATAGTAAATGTAAAATGTGGTTAGTATGTGGTAAGTTAGTAAGTTAGAATAATAAAACAATTAGTATTGTTTTATTATTATATTAGTGAGAGGTTGAAACCATATGGGTGTATGGTTGTATATGAAGACAAATGTTGTTGTAAAGATTGTTATTTTACATCTCCTATATAATGGAGTGTATTGAAATAGTGAATTAATGAAAATATAATATAGAGTTGTTGATTTCATTATTGTATTCACTGTATCTATTTCATGGATTCTTTGTATTAGATCAGATTAATTTCTACATTTGGTACCAGAGCAGGTTAAATCTGTCTCGAAGATGATCTCGTAACTTTTTTTTTTCGCGATCTAGGTTTCTCAAAAAAATTGTGCGTGGAATGATCTATTGTACAGAAAGATACAGTAGAAATTTCAGCAAAACCCAGTTCATAGTTTGGGAGAAACGTGCAATTTACTATACAACACATTGATCACTGCTTTTTTTTTTGAAGAAATCAGAGAATCAGAGGTAATTCAAATCTGCATTCAATTTTTTTTTGGATATTTAGATTCAGAAAAATGGATACACCATTAGATAAATTTAATGGGTTGAAATTCCATACATGGAGAGTAAAAATTCAGATGCAGTTAATGAATAAAAACCTATGGAGGATAGTAGATGGAAAAGAAAAAGCACCTACATATGTAAGCAAAATTGTAGAATGGGAAACTAGAGATGAACAAATAACAAATGAAATTGACTATAATTATGAAGAATTTCTATACTAAGTGAATTTCTTGGAGGATGGAGGCAAACGGAGGTTGGAGGTCATTCAAGCGACCTCTCTCGATCACCAACGACTGGGCCGTATCGATTATGGTGATTATTTTTTATTGTGTGTGTGCGTTTCTTTATATTTTAGTGCTTCCAAGTGTTTAGTGTGCCTCGGTTTCCTATTGTGATCTGTTTTGAAAATAAATGAAAATTTCACATTGAGGGGGAACATGATCTCAATGTTCCATTTCTATTTCCATTATGTCATTTTTCTATATATGTATGTACGTGCAACATATTTCAAAAGAGAATTTCCTATGTTATTCCCTACGAAAATGAGATAGTGATGAGAGTTGTTGATACTACTTTGCATCATCATGATATGGTGGTTGTTAGTTATCCAAACCACTTGAAAACCTATCCGGAGGTTGTTGGTACACCACTGTCCTCAAAACCATCCGTTGTGTGGTTGTTGGTTAACCACTGCAAAACCATCACCCTTTTGGTTTGAGGTTCATTTTCGGTTTATTGTCAACCTTGTGAAAAACCATCCAGGTTTTGATCATCTAAAATCATCGATCATGAAAGTAAGTACAAAAGCAAGTTTTCCCATGTTCGCACTAAGGGGGGGAATGTTAGGAAATATATATTAGTGCTCCATTTGTATGGGTGAATAATAATTACATGTGTAATTATTATTATGGTAAATTAGTGAAAGTACATTTACTATGTAAATGTAAATAGTAAATGTAAAATGTGGTTAGTATGTGGTAAGTTAGTAAGTTAGAATAATAAAACAATTAGTATTGTTTTATTATTATATTGGTGAGAGGTTGAAACCATATGGGTGTATGGTTGTATATGAAGACAAATGTTGTTGTAAGGATTGTTATTTTACATCTCCTATATAATGGAGTGTAATGAAATAGTGAATGTATAATAAAATATAATATAGAGTTGTTGATTTCAATTATTGTTTGTGTATCTATTTCATGGATTCTTTGTATTAGATCAGATTAATTTCTACATTTGGTACGGAGCAGGAGTTAAATCTGTCTCGAAGATGATCTCATAACTTTTGTTTCGTGATCTGGTTTCTCCAAAAAATTGTGCGTGGAATGATGATCTGTTATATGATACGGGAAATACAGTAAAAATTTCAGCAAAACCCGGTTCTATTTTGGGAGAAACGTGCAATTTACTATACAAACATTGATCAACTTGTTGTTTTTTTTGAAGAAATCGAGAGAATCAAGGTAATTCAAATCTACATTCAATTTTTTTTTGGATATTTAGATTCAGTAAAATGGATACACCATTAGATAAATTTAATGTGGCTTGAAATTCCATACATGGAGAGTAAAAATTCGGATGCGATTAATGAATAAAAACCTATGGAGGATAGTAGATGGAAAAGAAAAAAATCACCTACTAATGTAAGCAAAATTGTAGAATGGGAAGCTAGAGATGAACAAATAACAAATGAAATTGACTATAATTATGAAGAATTTCTATACTAAGTGAATTTCTTGGAGGAAGGAGGCAAACGGAGGTTGGAGGTCATTCAACGACCTCTCGTCGATCCACAACGACGGGACGTATCGGTATGGTGATTATTTTTCATGTTTTCTTGATTGTTTCTTTATATTTCCAAGAGTGTTTAATTGCCTCGATGTTCCTATTTTGTTTTGAATAAGTGAAAATTTCACATTGAGGGGAACATGATCTCAATGTTCCATTTCTAGTTTTCTACATTTTCTATGTATTTTCTATATATGCACATGATTTCAAAGAATTTCCTATGTTATTCCTACAGGTGAGATGTGATGAGGGCTAAGAATAATACTTGGCATATCATGATGTGGTTGTTAGGTAAACCACTTGAAAACCTATCCATTTTTGGTTTGTGGTACACCACTTGTAAAAACCATCCATTTGGTGGTTGTTAAACCCTTTGCAAAACCATCACTTTGTGGTTTGTAAAACCATCCGCAAAGGTTCATTTCGGTATTGTCCCATTGAAAAACCATCCTTGAGGTTTGTGATCATCTGTAAAATCTACGTCGAGATGAAAGAGCAGTGCAAGTACAAAGCAGTTTTCCATGTTCACACTAAGGGGGGGAATGTTAGGAAATATATATTAGTGCTCCATTTGTATGGGTGAATAATAATTACATGTGTAATTATTATTATGGTAAATTAGTGAAAGTACATTTACTATGTAAATGTAAATAGTAAATGTAAAATGTGGTTAGTATGTGGTAAGTTAGTAAGTTAGAATAATAAAACAATTAGTATTGTTTTATTATTATATTGGTGAGAGGTTGAAACCATATGGGTGTATGGTTGTATATGAAGACAAATGTTGTTGTAAAGATTGTTATTTTACATCTCCTATATAATGGAGTGTAATGAAATAGCGAATTAATAAAATATAATATAGAGTTGTTGATTTTGATTATTATCATGTATCTATTTCATGGATTCTTTGTATTAGATCGATTAATTTCTACATTTCTCGGTTAAACTGACATCGTGTTTGTCCATTTTTCCCGAGAGGAAAAATTGGATAACATCAAACTAATGTCATGGATATCATTTCCTTTGTTCCACATTATCTAAAAATAACGTTATCTATGGTGTCATTGATCACCCTTCCTTTCACATCGATAATCAACCCCACACCAATCTATGCTTTACCCATAGCTTGAATTCCTCGATAAAAATTGTTCGCCTACTTGTCATGCCTACCTTCCATTGATGCGCATGAAGGGGACTTTATGGGATGTTATGAAAATGCATGGATGATATCATCATCAAAAAATCTTATAAAACTCACTATAAGTTTGGATTACGATTTAAATTAACATCCCACCTACTTCCATTGCGCACATCCTTCATCTATATCTCCTATGAGCATCGACTCATCCAACCCTTCTCAATCTAATGCCCCTATGGAGATGGATGACACAGTGTCCCTTTGTTATAATTTTTTAATCTCCACAATCACTTTGAGACCGGTCACTTACCAAGGTCAAGGTGAAACTATATCCCTTCCTCTCCAATACCTTAGAGGATTATTCCCCTACTATCGACCGTTATTCAATGCGGTGGCGATGACTCTATTCTATCCTATAAGGGGGTAGAAGATTCTCATCTTTCTAAATCCTTACCTCTTAACACATCTAACCTTCTCAATGAATCCACCATCAAATCAACATATAGACTCCAAAAAGAGCCCACATTATCAAATTTGGTCAATCTCTTAATCCACAAGAGCTAGAATCCTTCACATCCTTCCTTTCTAAGCACATCCAAGATTTTTCATGGTCGTATGCTGACATGTCAAGCCTTGATCCCAACATCATCATCCACAACATTATCGCCATCCTAATGCTAAGGTTGTCCAGTTTTTGAAGTTGTGCTTCATGCATCATCACTTGTGTTTCCATCATTGTCAAAAAGAATTGCAATGTCTTATTTCTGCTAACTTCATCCAACCTATCAATTATTCACAATGGGTTTCTAACATTATACCCATTGTCAAATCCTCTGGGAATATCCATATTTGTGTGATTTTCAAGACTTAAATCTCACTTTCCCTAACAACAACTTTCCCCTTCCTAACATCGAACATCTCGTTGACCTTACCATAGGCATGAGATACTTTCTCTTATAGATGGTTTTTTCTAGTTATAATCAAATCCTCATCTCACTAGAAGAACAACACAAGAAATTGTTCATCACCCCTTGGGAAACATTTTTTGTCTATCGCACCATGCCCTTTGGTTTGAAAAATGCAGGGACCACCTATCAATGTAAAGTATGACCTACATCTTCCATTTTATCATCCATGAAAAAGATTAGAGGATTATTTCGTTAATCTTTTGGGTAAATCAAGCTTTGAGAGGACCATCTTTCTATCCTCTAAGACCTCTTTCCACATTTTATCTAATTCTTCCTTTGTCTTAATCGCTTAAGTGTGTTTTTTGAGTTATAACCAAAAAAACTCCTTGGATTCATTGTTTCTATTAGGGAAATTTAAGTTGACCCTTCCAAGATCAAATTCGTCCTCGAAATGCATCCTTCTAATATAAAGTAACTCCGTAGTCTCCAAGGATAAATTCAATCGGTATGTTATTTCATCTTGTAACTTTTTAATCATTTCCAACCTTTTCATCATCTCCTCGTAAAAACACTCACTTTAAGTGGGATTCCAACTACCAAAAGGCCTTTTATGAGCTCAAGCATTATCTTCTATCGCCACCTGTGATCACACCTCCATGTAAGGGGGAGTCATTCTATCTTTACATCTCTACCATTGATAATGATCTAGGCATCATGTTGGCATAGCACGATGAGGAGGTCCAGGAGAGAAAGTTTTCTATTATATCATTTGCACTCTCCATGATTATGAAACTCATTACTCCGAAAACTGAAAACCTATGTTGTGCTTTTTTCTTCGCTACTTCCAAACGTCACCATTATCTTCTTAATCAAAAAAATGTCATTGCTATTTTTAATTATCTTAAAACCATGCATTCTAATCCATACCATATTGATTGCAACACTCAATAGCTCATTCTCATGACTGATTTTGACCTATAGATTATATGTGAAAAATTAAGCAAGGGCCAGGCTATTGTTGATTAAGTCGTTGAATACCCTATTCCGTATAATCATCTCCCTCATAAAAAATTCCTATTATAGTTAAAAAAGGACCCTTTGAGATTTCTCAAAATTCCTTTCTTGTGTAAATCTGATCTCACGTAGTCAAAAGATATGGCCATCTAAAGGTCGAGTTTCATTCTACAAAAATGGTAGGTTGGTGATCTTCTGTTTGAAAGTCCGAATGAATGCGTGTAATCTCTAAAATCCTTTGGAAATTTGAGACTTTCGGACATTTTGGTTTTAGATTTTTGTCATTTGTTTATTGCTCAAATCCCATCAAGATCTCTAAAACCCAAAAGTCCAAACTTTATGACTTTTACAATTTCAGATTTCCATTTCGAGTTTTTGTCATTGTTCATCACTCAAAATCCGTCAAGATCTCTCGAAATCAAAACACAAAGTCTGAAATTTTGGAGTTTCATAATTTCAAAAATTTCCATTTTGGAGTTTTTTCACTGTTCATCGCTAGGGCACACGAAAATTCCAAAACTCTAAACCCCAAAAGTCAGAAATTTCAAAATTTTGACATTTCGAAACTTTTTGGTTTCAAAACTTTTCTCATTTTTTCCAACCGACCTCTTCCTTTCTCTGAAACTTCGAAACCTAAAAGTATGAAATTTTAGACTTTCAGAGTTTTGGAAGTTTTTGGTTTCATAAATTTTTACATTGTTCATTTAAGTGCTCATTTGAGATATCTTAAAATCTAAACCCCAAAACCCTAAAGTCAAAAATTTCAAATTTTAGGTTTTGTGATTTCTAATTTTCCCTCATCTTTTCATTGTTTAGCCACCAAATTCCAAAATCAAGAACTTCGAAATTCTGAAAATTCAAAAATTTGGGGTCCTCATTTTTTCTTAGCGACTTCGGGCCTTGGTTCTACCATCGTTGATCCTACCATGAAAAGTTAAATTGACCTTTTACGATATCATCCAAATCCGCTCATTCTATGATATCCATGACGACCCGAATCTCGGCTTCCAAAACCGCATGTGATCCCGATATGAAGGCTCAACCGTTGAGACACCCTTCCATCAATTTCTTTCCTCCAACATTACTTCCATTTCGAGCCCACCTGCACGACTTTGGATTTGAAATGTGAGTTCCCATGGTAGAATGATTCCCTTAATTTCTCAATATGCAACATCGTGTTTGTCAATTTCTTCCTAAGAGGCAAATTTGGATAACATCAAACTAATGCCAAGGATATCATTTCCTTTGTTCCACCTTATCTAAAAACCAACCTTATCTATGGTGGCATTGATCACCCTTCCTCTCACATTGACAATCAACCTCATACTAATATATACACCCATAGCTTTGAATTCCTCTACAACAAATCATTGGCCTACTCCTACCTCCATTTATGTGCATGGAGGGATTTTTATGGGACATTATGAGAAACACAAGGATGATCTCATCATCAATTTATTGCAAACCCGATGAGAATTTGGATTGGGATTCAAAGAACATAACACCTACTCCCCGCATATCCTTCATCTATATCTCATATGAGCATTGACTCATCCACCCTTCTCCATCTAACACCCCTATGGACATTGATGATAAGGTGTCCCTTCCTTATAATATTTTTTAATCTCCATGATCACTTTGAGATTGGTCACTTACCAAGCCTCAAAGTGAAACTATATCCCTTCCTCTCCAATACCCTCAAATGGTAGAAGAATATTCCCCTACAATCGACATGTTATTCAATGTAGTGATGATGATCCATTCTTTCTATAAGGTGGTAGAAGATTCTCATCTTCATAATTCCTTACCTCCTAACACATCTACACTTCTCAATGAATCCACCATTGACATCAATATATTGACTCCACAAGAGCCCCGCATCCCCAAAGTTGGTCAATCTCTTAATCCACAAGAGCTAGAATCTTTCATTTCCTTCCTTTCTAAGCACATCTAGGCTTTTGCATGGTCGGTATGCTGATATGTCAAGACTTGATACCAACATCATCATCCACAACATTATCACCATCCCTAATGCTAAGTTAGTTCAAAAGGTAGAAGTTGTGCTTCATGCATCCTTGTGTTTCCACCATTATCAAAAATAATCACAATGTCTTCTTCCCGCCAACTTCATCCAACCTATCAATTATTCGCAATGGGATTTTAACATTGTATTCATTGTCAAAGCTTCTTAGAATATCCATATTTGTATAGATTTTCAAGACTTAAATCTTGCTTTCCATAACAACAACTTTCCCCTTCCTAACTTTGATCATTTCGTCAACCTTACCATTAACCATGAGATACTTTCTCTTATAGATGGCTTTTCTCGGTTACAATCAAATCCTCATCGCACTAGAAGAGAAGCAAAGACATTGTTCATCACCCCTTGGGAAACATTTTGCTATCGCGCCATGCCATTTGGTTTGAAAAATGCAAGGATCACCTATCAATGCACCATGACCTACATCTTCCATGATATAATCCATGAAATAGTAGAGGATTATTTTGATGATCTTTTAGGTAAATCCAAGCTTTGACATGACCATATTTCTATCCTCAAAGACCTCTTTTCACATTTTATCTGATTCTTCCTTTTTCTTAATCTCTCTAAGTGTTTTTTTGAGTTCTAACTAGAAAAATACTTGGCTTCATTATTTCTATTAGGGAATTGAAGTTGACCATTCCAAGATCAAATTCATCATCAAGATACCTCCTTCCAATCTAAAGTAACATCGTAGTCTCCAAGGCCAACTACAATCATTCCTCTATTTCATCTTACAACTTTCTCAATCATTTCCAACCTTTTCATCATCTTCTCTGTAAAGACACTCACTTAAAGTGGGGTTCCAACAATGAAAAGGCCTTTTATGAGCTCAAGAATTATCTTCTATTGCCATGATCTGTGATCACACCTCCACACAGGGGGAGTCATCCTATCTTTACATCTCTACCACCGATCATGCTCTTGTTGTCATGTTGGTATAGTGTGATGAGCGGGTAGTAGAAAACGTTTTCTATTATATCAATCACACTCTCCACAATTATGAAACTCATTACATTGAAGCTGAAAAGTTGTGTTGTGCTCTTTTCTTCTCTACATCCAAACATCCCCATTATCTTCTTAATCAAAAACATATGTCATTTCTATTTTTAATTCTCTTAAAACCATGCATTATAATCCACACCATAATGATCGCAACACTCAATAGCTCATGATCATGACTGATTTTGACCTACAAATCATATGTGAAAAATTAATCAAGGTCTAGGCCATCGCTGATCAACTTGGTGAAGTCTCTCTTCCATACAATCATCTCCTCACAAACAATTCCTATCGTAGTTGAATAGAGGACCTAATGAGATTTCCAAAAATTCTTTTCTTGTGTAAATATGAGATCCTAGTCAAAATTTATGACCATCTAAAGGTTGGGGTGTCATTCTGTAAAAATGGTGGGCTAGTGATATTCCTTTTTCGAGTCCGAAATGCATACAACCTCCGAAATCCCACAATTTTGGAATTTCAGACATTTTGGTTTCAAATTGTTTGTCACTTTTCATCACTCAAAACCCACCGAGATTTTTGAAACTCT
The DNA here is from genome assembly GCA_018340775.1 of Taxus wallichiana var. yunnanensis. NCBI lineage: Eukaryota > Viridiplantae > Streptophyta > Pinopsida > Cupressales > Taxaceae > Taxus > Taxus wallichiana. Next base: position 759,086,798 of record CM031244.1, read on the forward strand.
GAAATCCAAAATTCTAAAATTTTAGACTTTTGGAATTTCAGAACTTTCCATTTTGAAGTTTTTGTCACTTTTCATCATTCAAAGCCCATCAAGATCTCCGAAACTCTGAAACCCGAAAGTCCAAAATTTTGGACTTTCATAATTTTGAAACTTTCCATTTTATTTTATTTTTCACTATTCATCACTTGGGTGCACTAAAACTTCCGAAACTTCGATCCCCAAATTCAAAAATTTTAGACTTTCAGAATTTTAGAAATTTTTGGTTTTGGAATTTTCACTCATTTTTTCAAATAAGTCACTTCCTTTCATGAAACTCTAAAACCTAAAAGTCCAAAATTTCAGATTTTTAGAGTTTTGGAACTTTTTGGTTTCAAAATTTTTTTTACTGTTCACCTCCGTGCTCATCGAGATCTCCGAAACCCCAAAGTCTAAAATTTTTACTTTTGAGTTTCAGATTTTGGGATTTTTCCTCATCTTTTCCCCATTTGGCCACTAAAATTCTAAAATCAAGAACCGTCAAAATTTAAAAAATTCAAAATTTTGGGGTCCTCATTTCTTCTTATCTCGACTTCGAGGCCTTGGTTCTACCTTCATTGATTTTTCCATGACCGATTTGAATCTTCCTTTTTTTGACTTCATCTAGCTCGAAAATTCTATGATCTCCATGACAACCACGAATCTCGGCTTCCAAAAACTTGTGTGATCCCGATATGCAAGCTCATCCGATGAGTCATAAGCCACCCTTCCATTAATTTATTACCTATGACATTACTTCCATTTCCAAGCCCACATGCAACCTAACTTCGGAATTGAAATGTGAGTTCCCATGGCAGAATGATTCCCTCAATTTCTTAGTGTGCAACGTAGTGTTCATCCATCTTTTTCCTGAGAGGCAAAATTTGATAACATCAACCTAATGTTAGGGATATCATTTTCTTTAGGCTACCTTATCTACGGTGTCATTGATTTCCCTTCCTCTCAAATCGACAATCAACCTCATACTAATCTATACACCAATAGCTTCAAATTCCTCTACAAAAAATCATTCTCTTACACATACCTCCATTGATGCACATGAAGGGGATTTTGTATGGGAATTTATGAGAAACGCATAGATGATCTCATCATCAACCAATCTTACAAACCTCACAAGAATTTTATAATGGAATTCAAATAACATCCAACATACTCCCCACATCCTTAATCTATATCTCCTATAAGCATTGACTCATCCAACCCTTCTCCATCTAATGCCCTGTGGACATGGATAACAAGCTATCCCTTTCTTATAATTTTTTTAATCTCCACATGATTACTTTGAGACCGGTCAATTACCAAGCTCAAGGTGAAACTATATCCCTTCTTATCCAATACCCCATAATGGTAGAGGATTATTTCCACCATCGACATGCTATTTAATGTAATGATGATGACTCCATTCTTTCCTATAAGGGGTAGAAGATTCTCATCTTCATAATACCTTACCTCTTAACACATCTACCCTTCTCAACAAATACACCATTGACATCAACATATGGATTCCACAAGAACCCCGCATCCTCAAAGTTGGTCAATCTCTTAATCCAAAAGAGCTAGAATCCTTCATTTTCTTCCTTTCAAAGCACATCCAGGATTTTTCATGGTTTTATGTTGACATGTCAGGCCTTGATCCCAACATCATCGTCCACAACGTTATCACCATCCCTAATGATAATTGGTTCGGTAGAAGTTGTGCTTCATACATCCTTGTGTTTCCATGATTGTCAAAAAAGAATTGCAACATCTTCTTTCCACCAACTTCATCCAACCTATCAATTATTCGCAATTGGTTTCTAACATTGTACCCATTTTTAAAGCCTATGGGAATATCCATATTTGTATATATTTTCAAGACTTAACTCTCCCTTTCCCTAACAACAACTTTCCCTTCCTAACATCGATCATCTCATCGACCTTACTACTAGCCATGAGATACTTTCTCTTATAGATGGATTTTTTGGTTACAATAAAATCCTCATCACACTAGAAGAGAAACACAAGACATTGTTCATCACCCCTTGGGAAACATTCTACTATCATGTTATGCCCTTTGGTTTGAAAAATGTAGGGACCACCTATCAACGCAATATTACCTACATCTTCCATGATATCTTCCATGAAATAATAGAGGATTATTTGGATGATCATTTGAGTAAATCCAATATTTGAAAGGACCATCTTTCTTTCCTCAAAGTTCTCTTTTAACATTTTATGTGATTCTTCCTTTGTCTCAATCGCTCTAAGTGTGTTTTTGGAGTTCTAACTAGAAAAACTCATTGGCTTCATCATTTCTATTAGGGAATTGAAGTTGAACCTTCCAAGATCAAATTTTTCCTCTAGATGCCTTCTTCCAATCTAAAGTAACTTTGTAGTCTTCAAGGCCAACTTCAATCTTGAAAATTTATGATCATTTCCAACCTTTTCATCATCTCCTCCGTAAAGACACTCACTTTAAGTGGGATTCCAACTACCAAAAGGCCTTTTATGATCTCAGAATTATCTTCTATCACCACCTGTGATCACACATCCATGCAAGGAGGAGGGGGTCATTCTATCTTTACATCTCTACCACTGATCATGCTCAATATTTCATGTTGGTATAGCGCGATGAGTAGGGAATAGAGAAATTTTTCTATTATATCAATCGCACTCTCCACAATTATGAAACTCATTACACTAAAGCTAAAAATTTGTGTTGTGCTCTTTTCTCTACTACTTCAAAACTTCACCACTACCTTCTTAATCACAAAAATATGTCATTGCTAGTTTTAATTATCTTAAAACCATGCTTTCTAATCCATACCATAATGATTACAACACTCAATAGCTCATTCTCATGACTGATTTTGACGTATATATCATATGTGAAATATTAATCAAGGGCTAGGTTATCATTGATCAACTCGTTGAAGCCCCTCTTCCATAAAATATGTCCCTCACAAATAATTCCTATCATAGTTGAGCGAGAGGACCTGTGATATTTCCAAAATTCCTTTCTTGTGAAATTACAAGCTCCCGAATCAAAATTTACGTCCATCTAAATGTCGGGGTGTCATTTTGCAAGAGTTGTGAGCAAGTGATCTTCATTTTTCGAATCCGAAATGCCTATAACCTCTGAATTTCAGACTTTCAAACATTTTGGTTTCAGATTTTTTCATTGTTCATCACTCAAAACTCCGTAGAGATCTCCAAAACTCTAAAAACTGAAAGTATGAAATTTCATATTTTTGGAATTTTGAAAATTTCCATTTCATATTTTTGTCACTAGTCATCGCTCAAAACCCATCAAGATCTCTCGAAACTATAAAATTTGAAAGTTCAAAATTCAAATTTTGGAATTTCAAAACTTTCCATTTTAGAATTTATGTCACTATTCATCGCTTGGGCACACAAAAATTCGATACTCTAAACCTTGAAAGTCTAAAATTTCATAATTTTGGAACCTTTTGGTTTTGGAACTTTTGCTCATTTTTTCAAACTGGCCGCTTCCTTTCTCCAAAACTTTGAAACCTAAAAGTCCAAAATTTCATACTTTTGGAGTTTCAGAACTTTTTGGTTTCATAAATTTTTGCACCTTTGTTCACCTCTGCACTCACCAATATCTTTGAAACTCTAACCCTAAAACCCCGAAGTCTAAAATTTTGGACTTTTGGGTTTCAGGATTTCAAGGTTTTTCCCTCATCTTTTCCCGTTTGGCCACCAAAATTTTGAAATAAAGAACCTCATGAAATTCCAAAATTTAGAATTTCAGGTTGCTCATTATTGCTTAGCACGACTTCGAGCCTTGGTTCTACCTTCGTTGATTCTACCATGGCCGAGTTGAATTAAATTTTTCTGACTTCATCCATCTTGGCTTATTATGTGATCTCCATGACGACCCCAAAGCTCAGCTTCCACAAAATCATGTAATCCCAATATGCAGGCTCAACCGATAAGCCACCCTCTTATCAATTTCTTTCCTCCGACATTACTTTTGTTTCGAGCCCACCTACAACTTGACTTCGAATTGAAATGTGAGTTCCCACACCAGAATTATTCTTGTAATTTCTCAATGTGAAATGTTGTTTTTGTCCATTTTTTCTGAGAGGTAAAATTGGATAACATCAACCTAATGTCGAGATATCATTTAATTTGTTCCAACTTATCTGAAAAGTAAACTTATCTATGGTGACATTGATCACCCCTCCTCTCACATCAAGAATAAACCCCAAACTAATCTATGCACCCATAGCTTTGAATTCCTCTATAGCAGATCATTCGCTTACACCTACCTCCGTTGATGTGCATGGAGGGGATTTGGTATGGGAAGTTATTAGAAATGCATGGATGATGTCATCATCGACCAATCTTATAAACCTCACGAGAAGTTTGGATTGGGATTCAAATAACATTCCACCTACTCCCCCACACATCCTTCACCTATAGCTCCTATGAGCATTGACTCATCTAACCCTTCTCCATGTAACACCCATATGGAAATGGATAAAACCATGTCTCTTATATTTTTTTAATCTCCATGATCACTTTGAGACCGGTCACTTACCAAGCTCAAGGTGAAACTATATCCCCTCCTCTCCAATACCCCAAAATGGTAGAGGAGTATTCACCTACCATCAACACAATATTCAATGTAGTGATGATGAATCCATTCTTTCCTATATGGGGGTAGAAGATTCTCATCTTCATAATTCCTTACCTCCTAACACATCTACCCTTCTCAATGAATCCACTAGTGACATCAATATATGGACTCCTAAAATCCCCGCATCCTCAAAGTTGGTCAATCTCTTAATCCAAAAGAGCTAGAATCCTTCATTTCCTTCCTTTCTAAACACAACCAGATTTTGCATGGTCATATGCTAACATGTCAAGCCTTAATCCCAACATCATTGTCCAAAAATTATCACCATCCCTAATGCTAACGTGGTTTAATAGAATTTTTGTCTCATGCATCCTTGTGTTTCCGTCATTTCAAAAAAAATAATTGCAATGTCTTCTTTCCAACAACTTCATCCAACCTATCAATTATTCGCAATGGGTTTCTAACATTGTACCCATTTTCAAAGCCTCTCAAAATATCCATATTTGTATAGATTTTCAAGACTTAACTCGATTTCCTAACAACAACTTTCCACTACCTAACATCGATCATCTCATCGACCTTACCACTAGCCATGAGATACTTTCTCTTATAGATGACTTTTCTAGATATAATCAAATCCTCATCACACTATAAGAGCAACAATAGACATCGCTCATCACCCCTCGGGAAACATTCTGCTATCACGTCATGTCCTTTCATTTGAAAATGTAGGACCACCTATCAACACACCATGACCTACATCTTCCACGATATCATCCATTAAATAGTGAAGGATTATTTGATGATCTTTTGGGTAAATCCAAGCTTTGACAGACCATGTTTCGTCCCTCGAAGTCCTATTTTCACATTTTATGTGGTTCTTCCTTTGTCTCAATCACTCCAAGTTTGTTTTTGGAGTTCGAACAAGAAAACTCCTTGGCTTCATCATTTCTATAAGGTGTTTGAACCTTACAAGATCAAATCCATCTTCGAGATGCCTCCTTCCAATATAAAGTAATTCTCGTAGTCTCAAAGACCAAATTCAACTCATTTGTTATTTCATCTTGCAACTTTATGATCATTTCCAACCTTTCCATCATCTCCACAATTATGAAACTCATTACATCAAGATGAAATGTTGTAGTGTGCTTTTTTATTCACTACTTCAAAAATTTACCATTATCTTCTTAATCACAAAACATATGTCATTTCTAGTTTTAATTCTCTTAAAAATGTGCATTGTAATCCATACCATAATGATTGCAACACTTAATAGCTCATGCTAATGACTGATTTTGACCTACTAATCATACGTGAAAAATTAATCAAGGGCTAGGCTATTACTCATCAACTTGTTAAGCCCCTCTTCCATTAAATCATCTCCCTCACAAACATTTCCTACCTTAGTTGAGTAGAGGACCCCGTGAACTTTCCAAAAATTCCTTTATTTTGTAAATCCGAGATCCCGTGTAACATTTATGGCCATCTAAAGGTCAGGTGTCATTCTATAAAAATGCCGGATCGGGATCTTCCTTATTTGGAGTCGAAATGTATATAACCTCCAAAATCCTAAAATTTCAGACTTTTGGACATTTTTGTTTCGTAGTTTTAATAATTTTTCACGTCGCTCAAAACCCACCGAGATCTCGAAAACTCCAAAACTGAAAGTCTAAAATTTTGTACTATCAAATTTTTGAAACTTTCCATTTTAGATTTTTTTCACAACCTGTTCATCATTTAAAACCCGTCAAGATCTCCAAAACTCCGAAACTCCGAAAGTCTAAAATTTCAGACTTTCTGAATTTCAAACTTTCAATTTCAGATTTTTGTCACTATTCATCACTTAGTCGCACGAAAACTTTTGAAACTCAACCCTAAAATTCCAAAATTTTAGACTTTCAAAATTTCAAAACTTTTTGGTTTCGTAACTTTCGCTCATTTTTCCAACTAAGTCAGTTTCCTTTCTCCGAAACTTCAAAATTTCAAACTTTTAGAATTTTAGAAATTTTTTGTTTCAGAATTTTTCACTATTCACCTCCATGCTCACCGAGATCTCCAAACCCCAAAACTTGAAATCTAAAATTTCAGACTTTCGTGTTTTGGGATTTCATGATTTTCCTCATCTTTTCCCCGCTTCGCTTGCCAAAATTCCAAAATCAAGAAGCTCAAATTCCAAAATTTAGACTTTCAGTGGTCCTCATTTTTTTAGCCCGACTTCGGTCTTGGTTCTACCTTGTTGATCCTACCATGACATAATTGAATTGGTCTTTTCCGACTTCATCCAACTCCGATTCATTTTGTGATCTCCATGAAGACCCCGAAGCTCAACTTCCACAAAATCACGCAATCCCGATATACAAGCTCAGCCAATGAGCCACCCTTCCATCAATTTCTTGCCTCTAAAATTACTTCCATTTATGAGTCCACCCGCAACCCGACTTGGAATTGAAATGTGAGTTCCCATGGCAAAATGATTTCTCAATTTCTCGCAGACACGTCATGTTTTTCACTTTTTCATTAGAGGAAAATTGAATAACATCAACCTAATTTCAAGGAAATCATTTTCTTTATTTCACCTTATCTGAAAACCAACCTTATCTATAGTTTCATCGACCACCCTTCCTCTCACATCTATAACAAATCATTCACCTACACCTACCTCCATTGATGCGCATAGAGGGGATTTGGTATGGGATGTTATTATAAATGCATGGATGATCTCATCATCGACCAATCTTGCAACCTCACAAGTAATTTGGATTGGTATTCAAAGAACATCCCACCTACTCCCCCACACATTCTTCATTTATATCTCCTATGAGCATCGACTATCCAAACCTTATCCATCTAACGCCCGAAGGACATGGATGACACGGTGTCCTTTCTTATAATTTTTTTGATCTCCACAATCACTTTGACACCGGTCTTTTACCAAACTCAAGGTGAAACTATATCCCTTCCTCTCTAATCCCCAAAATGGTAGAGGAGTATTCACCTACCATCGACATGTTATTTAATGTAGTGACGATGAATCTATTCTTTCCTATAAGGGGGTAGAAGATTCTCATCTTCATAATTCATTAACTCCTAACACATCTACCCCTATCAACGAATCCCCCATCTACATCAACATATAGAATCCACAAGAGCCTCGCATCCCCAAACTTGGTCAATCTCGTAATCCACAAGAGCTAGAATCCTTCATTTCCTTACTTTCTAAGCATAGCCAAAGCTTTTGCATGGTCATATGTTGGCAAGCCAGTGCCTGATCCTAACATCATCATCCACAACATTATCACCATCCCTAATGCTAAGTTGGTTCATTAGAAGTTGTGCTTCATGCATCCTTTTGTTTCCATCATTGAAAAAATAATTGCAATGTCTTCTTTCTCGCAAATTCATCCAAGCTATCAATTATTTGTAATGGGTTTCTAACATTGTACCCATTGTCAAAGCCTCTGAATATCCAAATTTGTATAGATTTTCAAGACTTAAATCTTGCTTTCCTAATAACAACTTTCCTTTCCTAACATCAATCATCTCATCGACCTTACCGCTAGCCATGAGATATTGTCTCTTATAGATGTATTTTCTGGTTACAATCAAATCATCATGCACTAGAAGAGAAAAAAAAGACATCATTGATCACCCATTGAAAACATTCTCGATATTGTGCCATGCCCTTTGGTTTGAAAATGTAGACCACCTATCAATGCACTAGACCTACATCTTCCATCATATCATCCATGAAATAGTAGAGGATTTATTCGATGATATTTTGGGTAAATTGAATGTTTGATAGACAATCTTTTTGTCCTCAAAGTCCTCTTTTCACATTTTATCTTATTCTTCCTTTGTCTCAATTGCTCCAAGGGTGTCTTTGGAGTTCTAACTAGAAAACTCTAGGATTCATCATTTCTATTAGGAGAATTGAATTTGACCCTTCCAAGATCAAATTCATCCTCAAGATACCTCCTTCCAATCTAAATTAACTCCATATTCTCAAAGCCCAACTTCAATCGGGCCTGCTTATTTCATCTTGCAAATTTCGATCATTTCGTAAACTTTCATCATCTCCTCCATAAACACACACACTTTAAGTGGGATTCCAAATATCGAGGATGAAATGACCATAAGAGAGGGTTAAAAATCATCCTTTAAATTTTATTATTACTCCATAGATTTGATACAATGCATTATAATGGACAAGAGGCACCAAATTGCATTACATCTTGAATGGGAGGTTTGAACTCCAAAATCCACTTCAGCAGACAAGAGGAGAAGGGAGGGTGCAAAGACAAATTTTCCAACCCTAAGAAAAATGAATTTCCTTACAATATATATGAAGAATGAGAGAAGAAAGAGGGAGGAATTCAAAATCCCGCTCCAACCACCCTGAATGCATCAATTCACTTACAACCATGATGGGTTCTATTGTAGAAACCCATGCTTGCATGTAATATTCCTTTTTGGGAAAGAAAGCAAGCCCATACCTTCATTATCATAAGCAGTGAGAAACCCGGGACACCCTCTAAAATGGGGGACTATATTTTTCATTTTGAAGAACTTAGTCCCACTCAAATTAAGGTTTTGGGATTTTGGGATTTTTCCTCATCTTTTCCCCATTTGGATGCTAAATTTCCAAATCAAGAACCTTTGAAATTTCAAAATTCAGAATTTGAGCTCCTCATTTTTTCTCATCCTAACTTAGGGCCTTGGTTCTACCTTCATTGATCCTACCATGGCCAAGTTGAATCAGCCTTTTTCTCGACTTCATCCAAATCACCTCATTCTATGATCTCCATGACAACCCCAAAGCTCACCTTCCACAAACTCGTGCGATCCCGATATGTATGCTCAATCGATGAGCCACCCTTCCATCAATTTCTTTCCTCCAACATTACTTGAATTTCTAAGTCCACCTATAACCTAACTTAGGAATTGAAAGGTCAATTCCCATGGTAGAATGATTCCCTCTTTCTCTCTCTCGTGTTATGTCGTGTATGTCAATTTTTGTTGAGAGGCAAAATTGATAACATTAAACTAATATCAGGGATATCATTTCCTTTAGTCCACCTTATCTAAAACCAACCTTGTCTGTGGGTGTCATTGATCGTCCTTCCTATCACATCGATAAGTAACCCCACACCAATCTATGCACCCATAGCTTCAAATTCCTCTATAACAAATTGTTCACTCTACGCCTACCTCCATTGATGCGCATGGAGGGGATTTTGTATGAGACGTTATGCAAAACACATGGATGATCTCATCATCGACCAATATTACAAACCTATTTAGAATTTTAGATTGGGATTCAAAGAACATCCCACCTACTCCCCGCACATCCTTCATCCATATCTCTTATACGTATTGACTCATCCAACCCTTCTCCATATAATGCCCCTATGGATATGGATGACATGGTGTCCCTTTCTTATAATTTTTTTACTCCAAAATCACTTTGAGACTCGGTCACTTACCAAGCTCAAGGTGAAATATATCCGTTCCTCTCCAACACCTCAAAATGGAAGAGGAGTATTACCCTACCATTGACACATTATTCAATACAAAGATGATGACTCCATTATTTCCTATAAGGGGGTAGAAGATTCTCATCTTCATAATTTATTACCTACTAAAGCACAACTACCCTTCTCAACGAATCCACCATCAACATCAACATATAAACTCCAAAAGAGCCCCGCATCCTCAAATTTGGTCAATCTTTTAATCCGCAGGAGCTAGAATCCTTCATTTCTTTCCTTTTAAGCATAGATAGGATTTTGCATGTTCGTATGTTGACATGTCAGGCCTTGATCCCAACATCATCGTCCAAAACATTATCACCATCCCTAATGCTAAGGTTGTTTAGTAGAAGTTATTCTTCATGCATCCTTGTGTTTCCATCATTTTCAAAAAGAATTGTAATGTCTTCTTTTCTCGACAACTTCATCCAACCTATCAATTATTCGTAATGGGTTTCTAACATTGTGCCCATTACCAAATCCTCTAGGAATATCCATATTTGTGTAGATTTTCAAGACTTAAATATCACTTTCCCTAACAACAACTTTCCCCTTCCTAACATCGATCATCTCATTGACCTTACCACTAGCCATGAGATACTTTCTCTTATAGATGGCTTTTTTGTTACAAGAAAATCCTCATCACACTAGAAGAACAACACAAGATGTCATTCATCACCCCTTGGGAAACATTCTACTATCGTGCCATGCCCTTTGGTTTTGAAAATGTAGGGATGACCTATCAATGCACCATGACCTACATCTTCTACAATATCATCCATGAAACAAGAGAGGATTATTTTGATGATTTTTGTGTAAATCCAAGCTTTGACATGACCATCTTTCTATCCTCAATGTCCTCTTTTCACATTTTATCCGATTCTTCCTTTGTCTCAATCGCTCCGAGTGTGTTTTTTGAGTTCTAACCAGAAACTCCTTGGCTTCATCATTTCTATTAGGGGAATTGAAGTTGACCCTGCCAAGATCAAATTCATCCTCGAGATGCCTCCTTCCAATTTAAAGTAACTTCGTAGTGTCCAAGGCCAACTTCAATCAATCTACTATTTCATCTTGCAACTTTCTTATTGTTTCAGACCTTTTCATCATCTCCTTTCAGTAAAGACACTCTCTTTAATTGGGATTCTAACTACCAAAAGGCATTTTATGAGTTCAAGCATTATCTTCTATCGCCACCTGTGATCATACCTAAATGCAAGGGGGTGTCATTCTATCTTTACATATCTCCCACCGATCATGCTCTTGGTGTCATGTTATCATAGCGCGATGAGTAGGGTTGAGATGCCTCTTTCCAATCTAAAGTAACTCTATAGTTTCTAAGGCCAACTTCAATCAGTCCTATTATTTCATCTTGTAAATTTCTGATCATTTCCAACCATTTCATCATCTCCTCTCAGAAAGACACTTACTTTAAGTGGGATTCATGCTACTAAAAGGCATTTTATGAGCTCAAGCATTATCTTCTATCTCCACCTATGATCACACCTCCACACAATGGGGAGACATTCTATCTTTACATCTCTACCACCGATCATGCGCTAGGTGTCATGTTGGTATAACGTGATGAGCAGTGGTAGAGAAAAGTTTTCTATTATATCACGCACTTCCATGATTATGAAACTCATTACACTGAAGCTGAAAAGTTGTGTAGTGCTCTTTTCTTTGCTACTTCAAAACTTCACCATTGTCTTCTTAATCACCAAACATATGTAACTACTAATTTTAATTATCTTAAAACTATGCATTCTAAGTCATACCATAATGATGACAACACTCAATAGTTCATGCTCATGACTAATTTTGACCTAAAGATCATATGTGAAAACTAATCAAGGGCTAGGCTATCATTGATCAACTCATCTGAAGCCCTCTTCCATACAATTATATCACTCACAAAAATTCCCATCGTATTATAGTAGAAGGCTTTGTGAGCTTTCCAAAATTCCTTTCTTGTGGAAATGAGAGCTCCCACCAAAAGTTATGGATCACTTTGAGAATGGTCACTTACCAAGCTCATCATGAAACTATATCCTTTCCTCTACAATACCCCAAAATGGTAGAGGAGTATTCCCTACCATAGACACGGTATTCAATGCAATGACGATGACTCTATTCTTTTCTATAAGGGGTACAAAATTCTCATCTTCATAATTCCTTACCTCCTAAAAAATCTACCCTTCTCAAAGTGAATCCACCATCGACATCAACATACGGACACCACAAGAGCCCCACATCCCAAAAGTTAGTCAATCTCTTAATCCACAAGAGCTAAAATCCTTCATTTCCTTCCTTTCTAAGCATGGCCAAGCTTTTGCATGGTCATATGATGACATGTCGCCTTAATCCCAACATTATATTCCACAACATTATCACCACCCCTAATGCTAAGTCAGGTTTAGTAGAATTTTCCTTCATGCATCCTTGAGTTTCCATCATTGTCAATAAATAATTGCAACATATTATTTATGCCAACTTCATCCAACCTATCAGTTATTCGCAATGGGTTTCTAACATCGTACTCCATTGTCAAAGCCTTTGGCAATATCCATATTTGTATAGATTTTCAATACTTAACTCTCACTTTCCCTAACAACAACTTTCCCCTTCCTAACATCGATCATCTCATCGACCTTACTGCAAGCCATGAGATACTTTCTCTTATAGATTTATTTTCTAGTTACAATCAAATCCTTATTGCACTAGAAGAGAAACACAAGACATCGCTCATCACCCTTGGGAAAAATTATGCTATCGTGTCATGCCCTTTGGTTTGAAAAATCTAGGGTCCAACTTTCAACGCATCGTGACATACATCTTCCATGATATCATCCATGAAATAGTAAAGGATTATTTCGAATGATTTTTGGGTAAATCCAAGATTTGACAAGACCATATTTCTATCCTCAAAATCTTTTTTTCACATTTTTCCGACTCTTCCTTTTTCTCAATCACTCCAAGTGTGTTTTTCGAGTTCTAACTAGAAAATACTTGGCTTCATCATTTATATTAGGGGAAATGAAGTTTACCATTATAAGATCAAATCCATCCTCAAGATTCCTCCTTCCAATCTAAAGTAACTCCATAGTCTCCAAGGCCAACTTAATTCAATCTCGTTATTTCATCTTGTAACTTTCTCGATCATTTCCAACATTTTCATCATCTCCTCCGTAAAGAAACTCACTTTAAGTGGGATTCTTACTACCAAAAGGCCTTTTATAAGCTCAAACATTATCTTTTATTGCCCCATTTGATCACACCTCCATGCAAGGGGAGTCATTCTATCTCTACATCTCTCGCCACCGATCATGCTCTCTGTGTCATGTTGGCATAAGCGCATGAGTAGGGTAGAAAGAAAGTTTTCTATTATATTAGTCACACTCTCCATGATTATGAAACTCATTACATCAAGATGAAAATTTATGTTGTGCTCTTTTCTTCGCTACTTCCAAACTTCACTCAAGTATCTTCTTAATCACAAAACATATGTCATCACTATTTTTAATTCTCTTAATACCATGCATTCTTATCCATACCATAATGATCATAACAATCAATAGCTCATGCTCATGACTGATTTTGACCTACAGATCATATGTGAAAAATTAATCAAGGGTTAGAATATCATTGATCAAATCGATGAAGCCCATCTTTCCATATAATTATCTCCTCACAAAGAATTCCTATCATAGTTGAGAATAGGACCCTATGAGATTTCCAAAAATTCCTTTCTTGTGAAAATCATAGCTCCTAGTCAAAATTTATGGCCATCTGAAGGTCAGGGTGTCATTTTGCAAAAATGGCGGGCTAGTGATCTTCCTTTTTCGTAGTCCAAAATACCTACAACCTCCGAAATCCCAAAATTTTGACTTTAAGAAATTTTTGTTTCAATTTTTTATCACTATTCATCACTCAAAACCCACTAAGATCTCTAAAACTCCAAAGCTCTAAATTCCAAAATTTTGCACTCTCGAATTTCGAAACTCTCCATTTCAAATATTTGTCACTATTCATCGCTCAAAACCTCGTTGAGATCTCTCGAAACTCTAAAACCCAAAAGTTTGAAATTTCAGACTTTTGAAATTTTTGAGCTTTCCATTTTGGAGTTTTTATCAATATTCATCACTTGGCCATGCAAAACTTCCAAAACTCCAAACGCAAAAAGTCTTAAATTTCATACTTTTAGAATTTCGTAAGTTTTGGTTTCAAACTTTCGCACATTTTTTCCAACCTATTGCTTCCTTTCTCCAAAAATTTGAAAACCGAAAGTCCTAAATTTCATATTTTCTGAGTTTCATAAAATTTTTGGTTACAGAAAAAATTTTCACTCTTCACCTTCGTGATCACCGAGATCTCTGAAATTTTGAACCGCAAAACCTCAAGTCAAATTTTTTGACTTTTGGCTTTCGTGGATTTTCCAATTTTTCCTAATCTTTTCCTCGCTTTGCTACATCAAATTCTGAAAATTCAAACATTGGGGTCCTCATTTTTGGTTATCCCGACTTCGGGCCTCGTGTTCTACCTTTGTTGATCCTACCACGGCCAAGTTAAATCATCCTTTTTCTAGCTTCATCCAGCTCGGTTCATTCTCGTGATCTCTATGATGACCCCAAAGCTTGGCTTCCACAAACTCATGGGATCCTGATATGCATGCTCAACCAATGAGCCACCCTTTCATCAATTTCTTGCTCTCTCAAATTATTCCATTTCTGAGCCCACTTGCAACTTGGCTTTAGAATTGAAATGTGAGTTCCCATGGCAGAATTATTCCTCAATTTCTTAGTGTGCAACATCAAGTTTATCCATTTTTTCCGAGAGGAAAAATTAGATAACATCAACCTAATATCGTGATATCATTTCCTTTGTTCCACCTTATTTTAAAACCAGCCTTATCTATGGTTTCATTGATTTATCTTCCTTTCACATCGATAATCAACCCCACACTAATCTATACACCCATATCTTCAAATTCCTCTACAACATATTATTCACCTACACCTACCTCCATTGATGCACGCAGATGGAAATTGGTATCGGATGTTATGAGAAATGCATGGATCATCTTGTCATCGACCAATCTTGCAAACCTCATGAGAATTTTTTATTGGGATTCAAATAACATCCCACCTACTCCCCCACACATCCTTCATCTATATCTCCTATGAGCATTGAATCATCCAACCCTTCTCCATCTAACGCCCCTACGGACATGGATGACATGGTGTCCCTTTCTTTTAATTTTTCTAATCTCCACGATCACTTTCGAGACTAGTCACTTACCAAGATATAGGTGAAGCTATATCCCTTCCTCTCCAATACCCCAAAATGGTAGAGTATTCCCCTACCATTGACATGGTTTTCAACACAAGTGACGATGAATCCATTCTTTCCTATGAGGGGGTATAAAATTATCATCTCCAAAATTTCTTACCTCCTAACACATCAACCCTTCTCAACAAATCCACCATCGACATCGACATCAACATATGAACATCACAAGAGCCCCGCATCCTCAAATTTGGTCAATCTCTTAATCCAAAAGAGCTAGAATCCTTCATTTCCTTCCTTTCTAACCATAGCCAGTGATTTTGCATGGTCAGAGGCCGACATGTTAGGACTTGATCCCAACATCATCATCCACAACATTATCACCATCCCTAATGCTAAGTTAGTTTAGTAGAAGTTGTGCTTCATGCATCCTTGTATTTCCATCATTGTCAAAAAATAATTACAACGTCTTATTTCCGCCAACTTCATCCATCCTATCAATTATTCGCAATTGGTTTATAACATTTTACCCATTTTCAAAGCCTCTCGGAATATCCATATTTGTATAGATTTTCTAAACTTAACTCTCGCTTTCCCTAACAATAACTTTCCTTCCTAACATCGATCATCTTGTCGACCTTACCACTAGCCATGAGATACTTTCTCTTATAGATGGATTTTAAGTTATAATCAAATCCTCATCGAACTGAAGAGAAACACAATACATTGTTCATCACGCCTTGGGAAACATTCTTCTATTGCACCATGCCCTTTGGTTTGAAAAATCCGTAGGACCGCTATCAACACACCATGACCTATATATTCCATGATATCATCCTGAAATAGTAAAGGATTATTTTGATGATATTTTAGGTAAATCCAATCTTTGACAGACCATCTTTCTTTCCTCTAAGTCCTCTTTTCACATTTTATCTTATTCTTCCTTTGTCTCGCCGCTCCAAGTTTTTTTTGGAGTTCTAACTTAAAATTCCTCACCTTCATCATTTCTATTAGGGGAATCTAAGTTGACCCTTCCAAGATCAAATCCATCCTCGAGATGCCTCCTTCTAATATAAAATAACTTTGTACTCTCCAAGGCCAACTCCAATCAGTTTGCCATTTCATCTTGTAACTTTCTTATTGTTTCCAATCTTTTCATCATCTCCTCTATAAAGACACTCACTTTTAGTGGGATTCCAACTACCAAAAGGCCTTTTATGAGCTTAATCATTATCTTTTATTACCACATGTGATCACATCTCCACGCAAGGGGAGTCATTCTATCTTTACATCTCTCGCCATAGATCATGATCTAGGTGTCATGTCGGCATAAGCGCAATGAGCAGGGTAGAAAGAAATTTTTCTATTATATTAGTCACACTCTCCATGATTATGAAACTCATTACACCGAAGTTGAAAATATGTGTTGTGCTCTTATCTTCGCTACTTCAAAACTTTACCATTATCTTCTTAATCACAAAATATATGTCATTGCTAGTTTTAATTATCTTAAAACCATGCATTCTAATCCATACCATAATGATTAAAATACTCAATAACTCATGCTCATGAATGATTTTTACCTAAATATGATATGTGAAAAATAATCAAGGGCCAAGATATCATTGATCAACTCATTGAAGCCCCTCTTCCATACAATCATATCCCTTACAAAAATTCCTTTCGTAGTTGAGAAGAAGACCCCGTGAGATTTCCAAAAAGTCCTTTCTTGTGCAAATCTGAGCTCCTAGTCAAAATTTATGGCCATTTGAAGGTCGGGTGTCATTCTCAAAATTAGCGGGCTGGTGATCTTCCTTTTTTAGAGTTCAAAATGCTCGTAACCTCCAAAATCCCGAAATTTTGGTCTTTTAGAAATTTTGGTTTCAGATTTTTGTCACTTTTCATTTCTCAAAATCGACCGAGATCTCCAAAACTCGTAAAGTCCAAAATTTAGACATTCGTAATTTTAGAACTCTCTATCTCAAGTTTTTTCATATTTCATTGCTAAAACCCGTTAAGATCTTCAAAATTCTCGAAATGTGAAAGTCTGAAATTTCAAACTTTCGAGTTTTGGAACTTTCCATTTCAAGATTTTGTAACTATTCATTTCTTAGAGCGTGAAAATTTCTAAAATTCTAAACTCCTCAAAAGTTTGAAATTTTGGACTTTCAAAATTTTAGAACTTTTTGGTTTCAAACTTTTTCTTTTTTCCAACCGACCGCTTCCTTTCTCTCGAAACTTTGAAACATGAAAGTCCAAAATTTTGAACTTTTAGAGTTTTGGAACTTTTGGTTTCATAAATTTTTGCACTATTCACCTCCACGTTCACCGAGATCTCCGAAACTCTAAACCCCAAAACCCTAAAGTCTGAAATTTTGGACTTTCAAGTTTTGAAATTTCAGGATTTTTCCTCATCTTTTCCCTGTTTGGCCACCAAAATTCCAAAATCAAGAATCTCTCAAATTGTAAAATTCAAGCTTCCGGGTCCTCATTTTTCTTAGTACATCTTCAGGCCTTGGTTATACCTTCGTTGATCCTACCATGGCTGAGTTGAATCGGCCTTTTTCTAACTTCATCCAGCTTTCGGATCATTTTGTGATCTTCATGACAACACCGAAGCTCATCTTCCACAAACTCGCAATCCCGAAATTCAAGCTCACCAATGAGCCACCCTTCCATCAATTTATTTCCTCCGACATTACATCCTTTTCAAATCCCACCTACAACCTAACTTCGAATTGAAATTTGAGTTCCTATGGAAGAATGAATCCCTCAATTTCTCGATTATTGGCAGCAACGTCGTGTTTGTCTAGTTTTTCATGAGAGGAAAAATTGTATAACATCAACCTAATGTCAAGGATATCATTTCCTTTGTTCCACCTTATCTCAAAGCCAACCTTATCTACAGTTTCATTGATCAACCTTCCTCTCACATCAACAATCAACCCCACACTAATCTATATACCCATAGCTTTGAATTCCTTTACAAGAAATTGTTCGCCGACACGCACTCTATTGATGTGCATGGAGGGATTTGGTATGGGACGTAATGAGAAACACATGGATGATCTCATCATCAGCCAATGTTACAAACCTCATGAGAAGTTTGGATTGGGATTCAAAGAACATCCCACCTACTCCCCGCACATCTGTCATCTATATCTCATATGAGCATCGACTCATCTAACCCTTCTCCATCTAATTCCCCTATTGACATGGATGAAACGGTGTCCCTTTCTTATATATATATATAATCTCCACAATCACTTTGAGACTGATCACTTACTAAGCTCAAGGTGAAACTATATCCCTTCCTCTCTAATACCCCAAAATGGTAGAGGATTATTCCCATACCATCGGCAAGTTATTCAATGTAATGACAATGAATCCATTCTTTTCTATAAGGGGGTAGAAGATTCTCATATTCATAATTCCTTACCTCCTAACACATCTACCCTTCTTAATGAATCCACCATTGACATCAACATATGGATGCCACAAGAGCCCCACATCCTCAAAGTTGGTCAATCTCTTAATCCACAAGAGCTAGAATCCTTCATTTCCTTCCTTTCTAAGCACAACTAGGATTTTGCATAGTCATATGTTGACATGTCAAGCCTTGATCCCAACATCATCATCCACAAAATTATCACCATCCCTAATCTAATTTGATTCAGTAGAAGTTGTGCTTCATGCATCCTTGTGTTTACATCATTGTCAAAAATAATTACAATGTCTTCTTTCTACCAACTTCATCCAACCTATCAATTATCCACAATGGGTTTCAAACATTGTACCCACTATAAAATCCTCATGGAATATCCATATTTGTATATATTTTCAAGACTTAACTCTCGCTTTCCCTAACAACAACTTTCCCTTCTTCCTAACATTGATCATCTCACAACCTTACCACTAGCCATGAGATACTTTCTCTTATAGATGGATTTTTCTGGTTATAATAAAATCCTCGTAGTACTAGAAGAGCAACACAAAACATCGTGCATCACCCCTGGGAAACATTTTTCTATTGCACCATGTCCTTTGGTTTGAAAATGCAGGACCACCTATCAACGCACCATGAACTACATCTTCCACGATATCATCCATGAAATAGTAGAGGATTATTTTGATTATCTTTTGGGTAAATCCAAGCTTTGGTAGGACCATATTTCTATCCACAAAGTCCTATTTTCACATTTTATCTAATTCTTCCTTCTTCTCAATCACTCCAAGTGTGTTTTTGGAGTTTTAACTAGAAAAATTCTTTGCTTCATCATTTCTATTAGGGGAATTGAAGTTGACCTTCCAAGATCAAATTCGCCCTTGAGATGCCTCCATCCAATCTAAAGTAACTCAGCAGTAGTCTCCAAGGCCAACATCAATCAAACTATTATTTCATCTTACAACTTTTTTTATCATTTTCAACCTTTTCATCATCTTCTTTGTAAATACATTCACTTTAATTAGGATTCCAACTACCGAAAGGCCTTTTATAAGATAAAGCATTATCTTCTATCACCACCGTGATTACACCTCCATGTAAGGGGGGTCATTTTATCTTTACATATCTGCCACTAGTCATGCTCTCTACGTGTCATTTTGGCATAGTGCAATGAGAAGGGTAGAGAGAATTTTTTTATTATATCAAACAGCACTCTCTGCGATTATGAAACTCATTACACTAAAGCTTAAAAGTTGTGTTGTGCTCTTTTCTTCGCTACTTCCAAACTTCACCATTATATTCTTAATCAAAAATATGTTATTGCTAGTTTTAATTCTCTTTAAACCATGCATTCTAATCCATACCATAATGATCGCAACACTTAATAGCTCATGCTCATGACTGCTTTTTACCTATGGTCATATGTGAAAAATTAATCAAGGGACATGATATTGCTGATCAATGCGTTGAAGCCCCTCTTCCATAAAATCATCTCCCTCACAAATAATTCCCTGAAATATCTATCAATACCATCAATCACAAGTACTTTCCCCTCAAGATGACACTTTTCTTTGATGGATCTAAGTGTCAGCAAGGGGGAGGTTCTCGCATCATCGTTATTCTTCCTCGGGAAACTCCTATTCTTGTCACATATAAACTCAACTTGAGTGCACCAATAATATGGCTGATTATGAAGCAATTACCCTGGGCCTCCAAACCACTATCATGTTTCACATCCAAATTCTCAATACCTATGGTGATTCCAAACTCATTATTAATCAAATCAAGGGAATCTATCAATGTAAAAATGAATTCCTTAAAAATACAAGGACATCGTCAACTTTCTCCTTGAGGCCTTTGATCAATACACCATCCAAACCATCACTCCTTCATCTAATTGATTTGTAGACACTATGATGTCTCTTGAATATCTCATCCCTTAGACAATAGAAGAGTCCAAAATCTTTACTTTTGTCCACTACATCAATCAACCATCTCATACCCATGAGCTTCCTTGCATCAATCTCGCCAATACCAATCTATATGATCTCTCGGTACACCCACATATTCATCTATCTTTTGCAATCCAAAATCCCCTCTAACCTATCCAAAAATGGTAGGAGGTCATTTCTTCAATGTCTTAACCACTATTTCATCCTTGGTGGCATCTTCTACAAACACAGTTTTGATGGTATCTTATTATGATGCCTTAAATCCTCAATCTATTTGTGTTATCCAAGATGTACATGAGGGCATCCGTGGTGGAAACTTTAGTAATTTGGTCATCACTAAGTGTATTCTTCAAATGGGCTATTATTTTCCCACACTTAATCAATATTTTTTGCCTATGTTAAAATTGTGTTACGTGCTAGCAAAAGATTCCAATTTCATCTCGCATCCCTAGCCATATCTTATATCTAGATCAAGATCTTTGGCCTTTCTCTCATTGGGTCCTTGACCTCGCTGGCCTCATCACTCCATGTTCTTCCAAATTTCATCATTATATCCTCACTTTTACCAAGTATTTTACCATATGGGTGGATTTTATTCTAATCGCATTCACCAAAGCTAATAAAATTGTGACTTCATCTATCAGCACATAATCTGTCACTTCAATGTTCCTCATAAAATCATCGCAAAGAATGAAAATTCCTTCAAAAATAGAAATCTTAAGAAGCTTTTCAACACTTTAAACATCAATATTAGCTTCGTCACCCTATTATCCACAAGTTAACAAATGGCCCAAGCCAATCCACTAACATGAATCTCCACAACATTCTTGTCAAAATTGTTGATAAGGTAGGTCAAGATTGGAATCTTCATATCCCCTTCACTCTTTGGGCCTATTGGACTAGCATCTACACCTCTATGGGTGCTACTCCCTTCTCCCTTGTCTATGGCTCTAAATCCATTCTTCCTCTTGAAGTCCAAATCCCATCCTTGTGTGTTTCTCTTCGTGAATTCGTCTCTGACAAGGACTATCACCAAGAGCATCTAGCACAACTTGAATTGCTAGATGAACATCACCTAATATCCTCATAAATCATCACATCTATCAAGAATGTATTAAATGCGCTTAAAATAAAAATATTAAAGAACATAACTTTAATATCGGTTACCTTATCTTAAAATAAAATCATAATGTCACTACTATAGAAAGGAAACAACATGGAAAGTTTTCTCCAAACTAGATTTGACCATATATTATCACACATAAATATGGGTCTAGGTCCTATTTCTTAGCTTTCCTTGATGGTAAATCATAAATGGAACCTAACACCTTGCACTTTTGGCCTTTATATTGTTAACACAAGGACCAATGTGATCTTAATCGCACTTAACGATCTTGCTTCCACCATTATCCTTTTCCATATCTCATCATAATGATTTGGAATTATGTGGTCTATCGTCATTATTCTCTCTATGACCTTGAATTTGGGAACCACGGCTCTTCTTATAGCATATTCATTATGGACAAGTTCCTCATTCTAGGTCGGAACCCTACAACCATTACATACATCTCCTTTTTATTGACCTAGTGGAGCCATGATAAGGGTTCTCACATGTGGCTTGTACAATTTACTTCCTCTCCTAGTGTGTTCTACTTGGGTATCCTCGCTTCTCTCAAAAAAAAAAAATACGGATGCTCATATCAAAATCTATCTTAGCCGAAAATAGATGCTCCCTCGAAGGATAGTTGTTCATATAGAGAAAATAATTTCAAAAGTATATGTTGATCGTCAAGGATAGCTATCATACATCTTATCCTTCCATCTATAGTAAAAATAAAAATCCAAAGGAAAACCCTTAATATAGACCACTCCCTTGAAGTATGGATACTTTCTTATATCATGTTGATAAAAGACTTCACGTATTGATTAGCCTTTATAAATATCAAAAGTAAAAATCAAAATCCAAAATAAATACTCCTAAGAAATATTCACACATCGATCATCTTTCCATCAAAAGAAAAATTACTGCATTAATTGGTTTGCACAATAATTCTCAGATTTGGGGCATAAACCTAGGACAACCGCTAAGGAGAAACTACTTCCCCATATAAGCTACATCTACACCCCTTGTCATGTCTACAGTAGGTTTATAAGAACACCTTTCATATTTTCTTCATGATCGTATATGTCACTAACTATCGTTAGTTATGTGTTAACACCTTTCATAGGCTGTAAGTGCATATCTTTGTGCATGCTCCTTTTCACCTTTTACCTCCAATCAGTCCAAAAGCCTCTACCCTACATGCGTCTTTACTATAATGGAGTGAATTTTTTTATTTTTTCCACCTTCGTAATTTCATGTTCTATCCAATTATATCATCTATAGCTAATTATATCCATCACATACATCACATCATATCTAAAACATATCATCATCATATCTAATATAAATCAATTACATCTTTTTTATCTCTAACATCTAACACCATCACATCATGTATAATATAAATCCATCACATCACATCATCAATATTTAATTTATACATCACATCGCTATATAAACCAACATCTAATCCATCTAATCATATCTACTATCTAAAATTCATCACACCATATACAATCAAAATCACATCATCATCTATATCTAATCATATCTAACACCTACATCCAATCCATCACATCAAATCTACATCCATCATCTTGTTTTTACATCTAATTGTATCATCTAATATTTAAATCCATATAATCGCATATAACATCTAATTTCATCATATCACACCTAATTTATGTTCATCACATCCATCACATCATGTCTAATCTAAATCCATCACATCAGTACCATGTCTAATCTAATCAATACATCACATCATATATATAATCACTAAATCATATCATCAACCTCTAATAATTTTTATATCAATATCTAATCGAACATCCCATAATCATAATCCATCATATACATCTAATCTACTCATCACAACACATGTAAATCATGAAAATTCATATATACGCAAGCCATATCTATATATAGTGGGTCAATCTAAGTTATAGATATAGGGCATCCCCTATCAATATACATAGGCTAGGGAAGAGGTCCTGAAAGTCTACATCTATTATGGTGGCCTGACCTATATAGCTACCTAGATAGAACTATAGGGAATTTATGCACCATATCCCATTTCTATAGGGGGCGGACTACTCTGCCCATATAGATATAGACAAATATTGGATTACCTTTATATAGAAGATAAGGAGAAAAGGAGAGACATATATATATATATATATATATATATATATATATATATCATCAAAGTGTTTGTAGATACGTGAAAGGCCTCAAATAGGCTCTATCTCAACATATCTACATCAAAATCTATACCAAAACATATGATGTTAACCCAATAATCAACGAACACCAAATATGAGAATCAAACTCCTGTGCAAGATCATGTCCTCCTCTATGACCACCATTTGGTCTTCCATCGCACCTCAACTATGTCATGTTTTTCATGCTCCTTAAAGCCGTTTTATGCACTTTGATATCCTCTCTCCCACCATATATGCTAAATAGTGTGGTACATCGGTAGTCTCATCATAACTATGCACTCGTTATATTACACCTCATCTCATAGCTCTCGATATCTTGTTGTAGTGTCACAAAATTAGGTGGATCCATCTTTCCAAATCCCTATGTGGCTACCTAATCCTCCCTTTTCCCCTTAAATGGAGTACATGGATCTCTATATCTAGCCCATAAGGCCTCCCTTTGCCTCTAGTATCCATCACATTTTTGGATGGCGAGGTCCCTCTCCTGGCACATGACATGAAGTTTATGACACATAGTATCTCGCACTTGGAAAGATGTATCTAAATTTTCCTATGGTTGGGCTATCTCTATCATCACATCTTTGTCTCCACCCTCTCCTCCTACATGTGTTTTCGACTCTCCTCCTTCCGCACCACCGCTCTTCCTTCTTGTGTTTCCTTCTTTAGCTTCTCGGGTTTCCCACTACTACATCATCCACTCTAAAAACCCTCTACAAATCCAACATCATCCTCATCACTATCCTATGGCTTCATCTCCTTCAACAATGGATTCGCCATCACAAGACTAGGTAATTCCTCTCTCGCCTCATCCCATCTATATCTAATTATCTCCCGAGGAACCTTCGCACTACTTCAATTTGCCTCATCACACATGGAAACTGAATTTCCTCATCCATATTTCCCATTTCCACCCCACCAGAAAAACTACTTGCTCGATTCCTCATTTTTAAGGACATCGCATACTTATTTTTCCCCTGGCATTTTTTCATACCACTATCTTGACCATCCTAACATTTTACGTATATTTTGATGTTTTCCTTTGACCCATTGGTCTCACGGATTGCACATCCATCCAAGTGGATTTCCTCCATCTTCTAGTGATATTTTCTAAATCACAGGTCTGTAGGACATTAACTTCGCCTCCATTGAGGTCGTGTTATGTTCCATATCAATATGTTTCTTGATTTTCTATAATGTTTATCTCATCCATCCGAGTAGATTCCCGTTGGATTCCATCCATCTTACAGTGATATTTTCTGAGTCATGGGTCTCGTAGGACATTAATATCACCTCTATTGAGGCCATGTTATATTCCCTACCGATGTGTTTCTAGGGTTCCTTCCATCTTTATCTCATCCATCCGAGTGGATTCCCATTAGATTACCTTTATCTTGTAGTGATCTTTGTTGACTCACAGGTCTAGGACATTAATATTGTAGGGTCGTATTATGTTCCCTACCGACTTGTTTCAAAATATCACCGACGCTCTTTTTTATTTATTTATTTATTTGTTTTTTTATCATCTCTTTCTCACTATGGTCATATCACTCTCCACTTAAGGAATCATTTCTCTTCTTTTCTCATCCTTTCCATCTATCTCTTTCAACCTAGTGATTGATTCTTCTTGTGTCATTAATCCCTATTTTGAGGAGGAACACCTCAACCATCATCTTTATCATTTCTTGTTTTTGTCTCATGGCTTTCTTAACACAAACCACTTGAAAAAAAGGGGAAATGTAAACCCCAAATTTTTGTACACTTGTATCCCATTCTACATTTTCTTCCCTCCATCGTCATCTTGCATGTTTACATCCATATCCTATTCGAATTCCTATTTCCCTCCTAAAACGCATTTATTTCCTCTAATTCCTATTTTCCTATCTTAATCCCATCATTATTTTATCTCTCCTAATCCACCCCTAATTGTATTTAATTATCCCTAAACCCATCTATTATCCTAATCACATCCCTAAACACCCCATTTATCATCCCTAGACTCCCATCTACCCTCATTCAATGATTTTCCACCCTCCATCCACCTTTTATCATCCTTATGCAACCCTAACCCACCTAAATAGCTCAAAACCCTAATTTAACCTCTTTAGGGCCCCTTGTCTCGAGTTTTGCATCATCTCCACCACCCAAATCAATGGTTAACCATAATTGATGGAAACCCTAATAGGTCATCGAGAGACCCTATAAGCATACCTCTACCCCCTTCCTCAAGAGGATGAAGTTTTGGATATTTTCGGTCTCTTTCGAGCTTTCCTTATTTCTTTCTCTCTTAGGATCTGCAACCATCAAATCGGAGTGATCTTGGGTCCCTTACATACCATCCTTGGAGATTTGAATATGTATAGTTTTCTTAGATCCCTATCCTTGCTTCATCACCTTTTTATCTGGTTTACGGTCTCTTTTCATTTCCTTAGAAGCTACCACCATATCTACCATCATTTATTTTTCCTTCATAGCCCTTTTTCCATCTATCAACCCCTCAAACCCTAAATCTATCCCCTGGTCATCATCGAATCTTCCTATGTCATGTCATTGACCTAATCTTGATCTATCCTACTTTCTACCTTCTACCTCATCTATCATCTATCTTATAGCTTCCTTCAACATCTTGATCCCTCACTTTTTTTTGATCCACTGTCGATAGCCTAGGTCTCACTTCTTGACCTAGTCACACGCCGATTGTCCCATATCTACCATTGGTAATTATTGACATGATCTATATATTTTATTTTATCATCATATCTTTCTCGCATCGATCAAGACATCCTCAAAGATCGGTTCAAGATTTTTTTGTATATATCTTTTGATTTATCGTACTATAGTCACCTTCAACCTCCTCTGTCATTCTTGGATCTACATTGAACTGATCAGTATGCTCTTTTTCTTATTTTAATCCATCATTATCATATCTTTGTTTTAGCTTATCTACCATATCTCTAATCTATGTTTCATTCTCACATATTCTACATCCTACTTATCCATTATATTTTATTGATATATTAATCAAAGTGGGTTAACATCCTCCTAGGAATCTTACCACTTCTTGGGATTGACGTTGTCAGGTAACCCACCATTTAATCTATTAATCCTTTTTATTTTTTAGCTTCTCTTTGTTGTTCAGGTTATTGAGCTCACTGTGTAACCTAATCTTTATGCCCATATCTTCATCTTCATCTTCATCATCATCACACATCAAGAGGTAGCCTTAAACCCTCCCATATTTTGGAGTTTCTTATTTTCTTGCACACTATTCCATTAACTTGAAATAGAGTGGCAAAATTTGTCAAATAGGAATTTCTCTTGTGGAAGGCATGCATGTTGAACGAAGAAATAGTTATTTCGATGTTTTGAGAATCGAGGACCGATATACAAATTTTATTCCCAAAGGAGATAGGGAATTGAATACCAAAGACCTTAACACATCCAGATGATGACATAATTTGATCAATATCATCTTATCACATCAATAGATAGGAATTTTTATGGGAACCTTCAAATCCTCTACAATCTTGAGATAGGAAAATATCTTAAACTGAATGAAGATGTTGCAAAAATTAAAACTAGGTTTTTCGATTATGTAAAAAACATTTTCAGTAGTACTCATTTCCAATAATTTTACTAACAACATTGTGAATGCATCATTATTCCTCCAAAAGTGATTCTTACTATTGTCTAGAGTCAATTGGGTATAGAATTCATAGATGGGAAGGTTGAGTTTGTTACCCTAACTTGAGAGTCCAATCCAAAT
Organism: Taxus wallichiana var. yunnanensis; assembly: GCA_018340775.1. Lineage (NCBI taxonomy): Eukaryota > Viridiplantae > Streptophyta > Pinopsida > Cupressales > Taxaceae > Taxus > Taxus wallichiana. Next base: position 759,114,717 of record CM031244.1, read on the forward strand.
CCTATACCTTGCAATAGTATACATCAAGTAGGAGGTCATATAGAAATATTTAGTTTTTCAAACCCGAGTAAGTTGTTGGGTCATATTTTCATAGATAATTTCTCCCTAATTCAAAGCATATTTCCCTTCACATATCTGTTGATGAAGATACACATCCAATCATAGAAATCCCTAGTGGAGTGGAGGCCCATAACCCTCGCAAGGTGTGTAATCATATCGTAGTTCCTTCAATGAAATCCACTGTAAAGAGTTTTTGGGAGTTTAGAGGGACCTTTCTTCTTGGCCTTTAACCATGACTTGGCAATCATATTCTAATATTTTGGGGGTTAAATTAAATTATCATTGAGCTTCTTGAATGTTCAAAGTCTTGGCCTCTATAAGGGTAGGTATCTAGAGAGCCATATTAATGTGATGAGTATATATTTGAGAAAATACATGGCCCCATGAGTCCTTTAGCTCCTTATTCTATCGGTTAAAATAGGTTGTACATGTCAATATGGTATATGTACATTGTATTAAGGTGGGAAATTCATTTGCATGATCCAATCCACTCTAAGATTCTTTGGGTGACTGCAATGCTTTTTTATTTTACCATTCAACCCCATAACTCTAATAGGTCCATATGTTTGATGTCGCTTATCTCTAATTTCTGTAATAGTGGTCTCAATGGAAGTAATGGGCTCATAATCGACATATTGGAGCCTCATTTTTGCATAGTGCAATGCAAGAAATGTGGGCATAAATATAAATAAATATCAAAGTAAGAGAAGAGAAAACTAGGGAAATTCATAATACAGGGAGTGATTTAATCAAAACTAATCAAAACCAGGATGAAAAGACTCATCGATTGGATGAAAATGAATCCCAAGAAGAGAAGATCACACCAAAACAAATAACACATCAAATAGTCGATAATTGATGGAGAAATGGGTAAATTAAGGTTTTTTATGTAGGTTTGTAGAAAGGGAGGTAAACAAAAAAAATTAAAAAATGATTCGGTAAAATGACAAAGTTATTTAGGCCTATCATTCCGATTATATATATAATGGAAGTACCCAACAATTATGTCGACACTATCATAATTTCGGTGAACTCATGGAACGTGGGAATGTTCCATCAGTTCACTATAGGAGGGTTTAGGTGACAAACTACCCAACACATAAAGTGGCAATAAAATTTGTGGTGCAAGAAACGGAACTAAGGAATGTTTTGTTGGTTCAAGAAGAGGATGAAATACCTAGCTTGACATAACTCAATGCCCCTTAAGTTGGTGAAAGAGGATAGGCAGATAAGTGACAGAATAGCGAGAATGTTCTCATGGTTCCCACATAACCCAACTTAATCGACTCAACACACAAAACTAGTGAAGGTGGTGAATCGGGTAAATAAAGGAACAAAGGAGTTGTTCCCTTAATTCCATCAAAAATTGATTCAACGGATTAGGAGGAAACATGCTCAAAAATGGACTAAGTCTCAAAATATAAAAATTTCATGAAGTGATAACAAAGCATTTGGTACCCACATTAGGTATTCATGACCTTAAAATTCAAATAAATATTTTGGAACAAATATTTGCATGACAACAGTACCTTCATCGACCTTTAGTTATCGAGACCCATATGCCGTATATTTCTTAATTATCTAGGGGATTCCTTTTTCCTTTTTTTCTTTCCATGCTTATACCTAAGATTTCATGAAGGGTGTGTTGGTGTGAGGTATTATTTTACCTTCATTAATTACTAGAATTTTTCACCTCACCCATGGTGAGTCATCTCTCTTAGTTGAGTCATAGGTCTTAGGTGTCATTAGGAGTTATATGATAGATTCCATCATAGAATATGTCACGTTTCAGTGTTTTTCATACGAAGTTACATTCCATTTCTATATTGTAACTCCTTTCTCCCTTGTGGAGGTATGATGAGTCATGCATTGGGATTTACACATCACTCCTACTTGTACTCTTTTCTAATCTATGAGAATGCTAGACTGATTTTAACTTATACATGAATCTTTTCATATGGTTAATTCTTATTGATTACTTGGAGGAAATGTTCAAGAGAGTGAAACAATCTTTATGTACATGGGTTCTATTAGATTCATGTGGTTCACTCTCACAAAAACCATCCAATAGGGAAATAACCATCATATGATACTATGAAGGATGGAAAAAAATTAGTGGGAAAATTTTCATAAACAAAATCGAATAATCTATAACATTAAAAAAATAAGTTTTTAATACAACTTTATGGATAATTAGTAGAATCCATTATATATTTAACTAAAATTAAGTACATAGTGTGGGACACATGAGTACTTCATTTTCTTTTGAAATTTCTCATCTTGAGCACCTTTACAATACATAGTATAATAGCATGGGATTTTTTTATATATTCATCATTGCATACTTGATACATCAGGACATCACACATTGGGGGCATGAGTATAATTCATTCCCTTTCACATTTGTGATATTTACACACTTAGGCCAAGATATTTCTACATAGTGTTGTCTATGAGTAGAATATATATGGGACGCCTAGAAATCCTTGTGACACTCTTCTTATCACTCATTTTTTGAATTTTTTGGGATGGTTATACATCCTATGACACCCTTCCTCTTTATAGAAGGTTCTTTGGTGTGACTATAAGTCCCTGTGGTACCCTTATTTAGTGTTGGGTTAAGTGAAACCCAATTCCCTTTTGGCTCCGACATATCCCTCATCAAATTTAGGATTAATCACCTCTAATTCTTTAATATTTTGGTTACATTCCATATCTATAAGAACTTTGACAAGGATTTTCCCCTTAGACGGTACAAATAGGTGTACTCCTTCCTTTCTTTATTCACTTTTCAAATTGCAAGTTATAATTTCCATTACATTTTCAAATCTAAGATAAATCTCAACTCTTTATATAAACATTGACTATATCATGTTTTTAGGTTTCACTATGGATATCATGTCAGCAATCAATATAATCAAGAACCTCAAAGAAAGATAAATTGTTACTAGAAACTCAGGAATATTTTCCTTAGATCAAGAAAAAATAGTTTCGTAGCTTAAAGGGGGAAATGTAGACACCTAAATTTTGTAATTTATCACTTTATGATATTTTTAATGGCGTAATCCTAAATAATGACTTATGTGCACATTCCTCTCTCATTTTTATGACTTCATTTCTTCATTTACATTGTTTAGTCACTCACAAAAGTATTGTTATCACCAAAAAACAGCACCCTCCGATTTTTCATGCATGTGTGAATGAGCAACCGGTGTTTTTGGGTAACATAGGACCATCTCTCTAGGTGTGGGACATGCAAGCTTGAAATGATCCTCCAGAGAAGGTTGGTTCCTACTCCTAAACTACCTACCACAATCTACTCTAATGCGGGAAAACTATCTATCCTAGTCTATCTTTCAAAGGGACCCGAGGAGAGAGAGTGCATGAAAAAAATCCTACACTAAAGTGGTGATACACCAAAAGAAGAGTTATTGATCACAATCTCAACTACCGAAAGTGAAGAGGGATGAGAAATGGAAAGGATAAACAAGATGCATCACAAACCAAAGATAAAGTTTACACAAAATAACACTTCAAACCCATTAAACACAGCTCCCAAACCTGCAATAGACATTAGAGATATGCACGATATACCTGTAGAGGTGAAAGGCAAGAAGAGACAACAAAATAAGCAAAGGATGGAAAAAATGCATCACGAAATAGATTATATTGCTCCATGATTTCACATAGTACATAATTAGTGGGAAAGGGGCAAGAAAATGCCATTACAAAGAAAAGAGGAGGCTTAAGCTCCACATTCAACCCTAGGGAAGAAAGAGAGAGGGGGAAGGAGAGAAAAAATGACCAACTCTTTAACAAATGAGCCCAAGATTACAATTTATAGAATTTAGAAAGAGAGAGAGAATTGCAATCCCGGATTTGTATTTTCAACCACTTAAATATTTTCATAAATGGGTGAAATGATATTATGTTGCTTGCAAAAGGCTCCACATATTGTCCCATAACTTGCAGCAGTGAAATATGTCAGCCCATGCTTCACTAATACATTCCAACTACCAAATAAAACAATGTTCTAAACTTGACCACATTTTCTAAAAAATCATCATCGATTTCTAATCAAATTTTAGATTTCCTGATTTCTATGCATCATGATTAGAAACATGATTCCAACGGTACCAGTTTTGTGTGTTTTTGTTGAGAAATGAAAAATTTATGGCCTTCTAAGTGCAGGGCGGCTATTTTGGGGTCTCATTAGGCATTTCGCTATTTCGGGTCCTTATATCCCGATGCCCCTTGTGTGAATTGGGCCAAAATCTCCACTTCACCCGCATCACACCTAACTCGTCTTGTAAATTGGGAAAATCAGCCTTTCGGGAACTCATGTCCCACGCGTGCACTATTGACCGGGCCGTGAGGGTCGTTGACTCTGCTCTACCCGCATCTCCTTTGTAGTCGCTATTTCAGCTTTTCGAGAGAACTCATGTCCCAATGTCCCATGGACCACATGGGATAAATTTATTCAATTTTTCTTATTTCCTTTGACCGTGGATTCCATGGATTTCTACGGCACTTTTTTTGCGGCTTTTCCTACGGCTTCGCAGAGATTTTTGCGGCTGCGGAATTTTCTCATGGGCTTTTTCTATGGAATTTTTCCTTAGACTTTTTTTGCAGCTTCCATGGAATTTACTCTCACGGATTTTGCATATTTTTTTACGGCTTTTCTGCAGCTTCCATGCGGACTTTTCTACGGCTTTTTCTATGGCCTTTTCTATGGATTTTTCTGCAGCTTTTTCACTAACTCCTTAGAATTTTCTTGGATTGGGGAGTTAGAAAAAATGAAGTAGAGTGCCTCAAAGCCACATTTTCCTGATTTTACTCAATTTTCTCAAATTTGGCCGAGAATTGAACTCCTTTCCTCTGAAAACCCCAGGCTCAACCATGAAGCTCTGTCAACTGCCCAAGTTTTTTCTCCAGTTGTCCATTTTACCAAAGGGGGTAAAAATGATAACAAATACTTGCATCAATCCACAACATCTATCACTTCCAAGTTTTTTTCTTAGAAATTTCCAATACCTCACTCCTTTCTTGTATAGGATGATAAATATCGAATAAACCATCTAAAATTTTGGTTCGAATCGGTGGTTTCATCTCAAGTTACCCCATGGTAATTTGCTCAATTTCATATCTTTATATGGGTTGGTACTTTGATAATGGGTTTCCTTTACATTACTTTATACATATAAACTAGTATATAAGTAATTCAAATGCACTCATTTACTCGCCTTGTACTTCCAATGGAACTACAAGAAAATATCTTTTTTAAATCACTAAAATATATCCTAAATTACCCTAAAATAGTAGCACACATTAGGAGGATCTCCCACATAGTTTTGAACCACTTCCAAATATATTCAATATTCTAGTTTCCCAAGTTACAAACCCTCAAAACCAAGTCAAGAATAAGAATTCCAAGCCACTACAAAACATTATCAAGTGTACATTATCAAATATAGTTTCATCCATATAGATATCACCTCTCTATGTGGAGAACTACATGTGGTTAGGGCATATTCAAAGCAAGTGTCAACATGGTAGTGTACATATTGCATTTCAACCTAACCAGTAACCTTTGTATATAGTCTCTTATCTATGGTTGGGGTTTGAATCTATTTCAGATCATGTAAAAGGTTTTTTACATTTACAAGACCTAAGGTTTTATATCAAATCATATATCATTTGATTTCATAAGCATTAAAAGTTAACAATCACAATCATCTTTTTTAGAAAAAAAAATAAGCAAAAAACCTCCAAATGGTACCATACGCATCCCGATCTGGTTTCATAATGATCATCCTATGTCCTAGAACTAATGTAACAAAATATTCATAGATCACTTATAACATTTTCACCCTTCGACACTACTAGATCATCTTTCGGAGAAATAAAATAGCTAAGTGCATTTGCATTCTCGTGTCTTATTCCCTTTAGCACTTGTGATCATTATATCTTACAAACTACTAATAGAGGTATATTTTGATGTGCATGTTGATGTTAAATCAATTAATCTAAATATATCTAATATTTTTAACCCTTATTCAAAGTGTAACAAATAAAACACACTTATTTCATGAATTTTTTTGGTGTGTTTAGTATAATTGTGAACAACACATCCTCGTGATTTATTTGAAATAATGGGGTCCTCTCGATATATTTTACAAAATAATTAACAACCATTTTTCCTTGTTATGAATAATTGTGTTACTTAGATGCAAATTTGTCACATTGTTTTGTTAAAATTGCACTTTTTGGACTAACGATGATTTTTAAAAATGGGGTTTTAAGTATGAGGTTGTGGGATTTTAATTTATAAACAAGATTGGTACTTTTATTCTATGATGTTATGTAGACCATCACTATAGTGTTACTCAAACAATTAATGTTCATTCACAATGTTTCGATAGAATCGGTCTTTCTAGGGTAATGTCATTATTATTTGTACATTCTTTATGTACCTTAATGTATAATCTTGCATATATGAAAAAAATTTGATAGTGACAACACTACATGGATTTTTCTTATTTGTTTACAATTCGATAAATTAACTCTAAAATTACTTGGACATCTTATAAGCTCTTACTCATGTGAATGTATTACACTAGATGGATGTTGTTTATTTTTCTATATTGTGCATCACCGCATCCTTCAAGGCATTACATATTTCACAAAACTAACACTATGATATATAAACTTAATATGGAGTTATCCCATTGGTTCACACTTCACAATCTGTAATATTTGGTAGACATTAGCGAGGATTGCCATTACAAATTTTGAAGTAGTGTGATCATTCTGATAACTTCGACATTAAATAACAAGGTTTATCTAAGAACTAGAGATGCGATATTCAAATAAGAATGGAGTCATCCTATTAGATTGCAATTAGTAGAGACTAAAAATTTCTATCTGAATGCTAACATTACAAAAATATTGCATATGTTAAGCCATTTTATTGTTCACACATCACACTTAGGCATGCTTGATAGAGAGATCTCAGTATAGCTTTGTGATGCCCGAATATTTTACATAGGATCATATTGATTGGTTCACTCTTCACCCTCTTACATCATTCTTATAGGTAAAGTAGGATGTAAAACTATTAAATATCAACACGTAGTAGTAGTAGAATTTTAATATGACGAGACCAAAAAAATCTATAGGAATGTGAGAAAATCATGAAAAATGGATAATTAAAGCGACATCAATTATAAATATTTGAGTAGCTCAAATTTAATCTTAAAACACATAAATGTGTAAAAATACTTGAATACTATAATGGTAGACTGCCATTTTAGCATAAATGAGCAAGATTCAAATATGATGAAGGGAATTCATAATCATGATAGGGATAAACAAATATATATATGAGGATCAATCCCATATAATTGTGGTAATAAGAGATATAAACAGATAATACATAAACAAAATAAAACAAGAAGACATGGTTTAACGTGGTTAACCCAATGTGGGCTACATCCACTAAGAAACACTTGCTTAGATTTAATTAAAAGCCAACTAGAGTGTAAACCACTCTCGGATCGGTCTTCTCACAATTAAAAACACATAAATTGTTTGATCTATTCCCAATAAAATCACAAATTCACACTTGAATTCTCATACCCATCTATATCACTCCCTACCATATGCCCATATATATATAAACACAACAAGGGTAGTAGTTTTACAATACCATGGTACCATGGGTCAAAACATTGACCCATAAACCTATAGGTTAGATACAGCCATATAATTAACATGAAAAGACCACATTTTCAAGTTACTCCCAAAAATGGTATATAGTACTATTAGTGTACAATTTACAACACATTTAACATGAAAATAGGTTCCACAACCTAACAAATCAAGCACCTTGTATTCAATCTATTATAGAGTGTTTGAAATTTAAAACCAAGCAATTATGAGAATGAATAGAGTATGGCCATTTTTAGAGATCAAGAGCTTTAAGAATATTTAGTTGTTTAATTTTCCTTAATCTAAGAAAATAGAGGCTCATCTCGTACACCTTTTTCTTGAATTAGCTCTTTTCTGACATAGTTTTTGACAACGAAGTTATTGTAGAAAACCATTATACATCCCTAAAAATGGAAGTTGAAGAGGCCTAAGTAATAGATGATGATGAAGATGCATACCAATATAAATCACAGTGCATGTCCTACTAAGTGGCTATTTGACAGTCGATTACATATTCTAGAAGGAAAACTAGAGGTGATGCCTGCGTTTGATTTACTTTGGGTCATAATAGGTGCCGACGTGAGTTACATAGGTGGAATTCTCGACATCAAAAGTAGGTAATCTAATTGGTGATATTATTGAGGATTCCATTTCTATTTATCATCATTTACCTCAAGATAATATTAAAAATGATCAAGATAATATAGAAAAGTGGGGAGAAAAGAATAAAATCAAGTAATTCTTAAATATTGTGCATAAGACAAGACCCATTTCAAATCCAAGGTTTCCATTGAAAAAATGACTATCGTGTCTTTAAGGTGAGGGGTTAGAGTTGGAATGGTATTAATGAATAGATTTTAGTGCACGGACATCATACATGTAGATTATACTTAGTTACCCTTCTTTATAAATGATCATCAATGATGAAAAGGTCTCTTCTTTAAAAGCTTTTAAACAAGGATGCTACAATCATTTTAAAATTATTAAAGACTTGTTGGATTATTAAAGACAAGTTTGATTTGAGATTATTTATTACAAAGATGTTGTAATTAGCTATTAGCTTAATATGGGGATGAATATCCCAAGCATTTGATTAAATATGCTTAATTGATTTATGAAAAGGTGTGGAAACCATTGTGTTGGTTTGTAACCACCTATGATGTATTATAAAAGAGATGTGAAAGTGCATAGAGAATGAACATTGAATTGTGATTGTGATTCTGAGAAAGAGAATATTGTAAAGAGTCTTAAGGACTTTGTGAATATAGTTTGTGGAAATAATTCCAAGGTTTACTAGGTACAAGAAGGTTGTTGGCAAGAGAGAGGGTAACCATAGATTTCCTAACCACGGGCACAGTGCAGTACAACCTCGGATGGTTCCTGGCTAGGGAAAGGTGAATATACACGGGGTGTATAACATTTTCCTCTCATAGTGCGACCATAGTCTGGTGTCTTTTACCTATGTCTATATATTGGAATTTTTTTCTAGAATTCTACTGCTTATTGTCTCAGATAATTTCTCTCTCAATGAACTATGTAAATCTTTGGAAAAACTATGTAAATTTTGTTGAAAACAATAATAGAAAGAAGTTAATTCTTTTGTTTATTCTGATAAAAGAGAAAATGAACATATTTTGTTTATTTTAATATGTATATTGATGAAATATGTAATTTTTTATAAAGAACAACGAATTGTAGGATTTTAGATATGTATGTTAATTTTATTATTTTCGGAGGATTTTTTTATAAAAATGTAGAATAAGAATTGATATATGTAATCGATTGTAATTAGTAGATTTGAAAATTTATTTGTAGTTTTTTTAGATTAGGGAAAAATTCACCTTTCATTTGGTATCGGAGATCTATTATCCTCATTGAAACATTCTTATGTGTTTTCATCCCTCGCTTTGTAGTTATTTTGAAAGTGATTACGTGTCATCCTCTAATTTTTCGGTGTGTTTCCTTAGTTTTTAACGTGTTTTATCCTAATTATTTCTACGGACTTGATGCCTTTATTAATTTCCTTTCATTCTGGGGCTTGAGATCCACCTGATTCATCTCTCAAAAGAGTGGCGGAGATGTTTCCATGTGACAACCCTTTGTCATTAGATCATCGCCAATTGTCACCTTTTCATTAGTTCACTGTCTCTACCTTCATTAATGTGTCTTTTGTCTCTGCTACTCTTATCACCAAAAATAAGTACCCTCCGATCTATCATTCTGTGTGAATGATACACCGATTTTTTGGGTAACAGGACCATATCTCAAGTTGTGGGACTTGCTACTTGAGATGGACCTCTAGATAAGGTTGGTTCCTCTACCTAATCCTAATGTTAAACTACTACTAAGGAAGGAAATGAAACTAACTACTCCTAAAATAACAATCCAAAGGGACCAGGGAGAGAGAGAGATGCATGAAAATGGGAAATCCTACACTAACAAAGGTGATAGCACCAGAAAAAGGGGTGTGGCCACTTCAAAATGAATGAAAATGGGATAAAATGGAGATGGAGAGGGTGGAAAAAGCACCACAGACCATAACAACACTCAATACACCAATTTCATAAGCACAACATCATTCAAGCTTGCAATGAGAACAAGAAAATGCACAAAATACATGGAAACATGAATAAATGCTAGATAAAGTAGTGAAAACCCAAGCTATGACAATGAAAAACCATAAAACTTTATTTTATTTAGCCTTCATAAGTTTGTACAATACATCATAATGGAGGTAGAATTCATGATTCATCATTACAATTCTCAAAACTAAGGCTTGGTGCTCCAAAATCCACCCAAAAGTTGAGAAGAAGAGAGAGAAGCATTCCAAAATGTCTAACCTCTTTACAAATGAGATCTCTTTTACAATATATGGAAGAAAGAAGAGAGGAAGAAGAGGAAACTCAAAATGTGAGCTTCACCAACCAACAAAGGGTAGTAAATGTCTGAAAATATCATGGATACCCCTACAAATCCCATCCCTTCATGTCCTTTTTCTTGTGAAAGAAGACAATGCCCCCATGTGTTCATTGATGTCTCTTTCACCCACCTGTAACATGTTATTTTGGAGTTGGAGAGTTTTCTCTATTTTCTCGCCTACAAACCCACCTACTTTCCAAATTTTTATGGTTTTTGAGTATAGAGAGAGAAATAAAAATCCAACGAGTCTAATTTTATCAAATTTTGTACATGTGGGAAAAATTAATGGCAATGCAGGTTCTGGGTATCCATTTTTCTCTTTTAATGGTTTTGGGGGCTTGTTCTCCTAATTTTTATGCGATGCACTATAATGCTTCCTTTTCACCCTTTTTCCCTTGTATTTCACTTTGAATGTAAACATTTCGGGATCGTATGGAATTTGGGAATGGCGTCATGTGTTATCCATTATTTCACCTTTTCTATATAAAACATATGCCCTCATTTCCTTTATATCTTGGGTCAAGTGTGGTTTTCGAGGCCCTCATGCTTTACGAGCAACAAGTTCCCCACCGGCACTATTCTCCCAATCGCTTCACCCCGCACACTCCACTAACACCACCTCGCCTTGATACTTTATGGAAAATGTGGGTCCATGGGGAGCTTAACCTCATGGAACCCATTCTACTTCACCTCTGGTTCCACTGAACCACCGTCCGCCCACACATCACTATACTCATCGCTGCCTTAGCACTTAAGTGAATTCAACAATGTGGGGAACCATCTTTGAACTTGTGGAACTTGTTCCACGAGGCTAATATATATAACTTCACCGCACTATAAATATCCCACCCATATCTTTAGTAAAATGGGCTCAATATGAGGGAAGGGAACCCTTGTTCCACCTGCACTGATTCTACCCGCACCCTATACTTTCGCAATATATTAAAATAGGTATTTTTCATATTTTCTCATTTTTTCCAAATTTTCACTAACTCCTTGGATTTTTCTTGGACTAAGGGAGTTAGGAAAATTGAAGCGAAATGACTCAAATCCAATTTTCCTTTTTATCCATTTTTTCTCAAACTTGGCTAAGTTTTGGATCCCAAGACTCTAGAAGAAGGAAATGCACTAATAATGGTTCCAAGTCCCCCAAAAACATGAAAATTACTTGTTTCCTCCAATTTCTCCATTGAAGTCCCATCACATTCCCAAGTCCAATTCTTTCCAAGTTGTCCATTTTTACTATTGTAGACAATTCAAAAATTGCCTTGCTCATTTTCCTTCGATTTATGCTATCTTCATAATTACATTTATCAAAGTCACTAGATAATCAATACATACCCTATCATAAGTCTAAAACTCCCCACAATAGTTACCCCATGTAAATATTCTTCTCATAGCTTTAAAATCATATTTTATCTCTCCCAAAACCACTCAAAAACTAAAAAACAAATAAGACAAATCAAATCAAAACAAACCTATAACCATTTCAAATCCTTCACCTCATCATTCAACACCCCTTAGTCATTTACCCACATATTGAATCAAACATCCATGATTAGAAGTGGTTTCAACCACTTTAGCACCTATTTCCCCATAAAAATTGGATTGCATGCGATTCAGTTGAATCACCAACGATTATAAATAGCACTTATGTGCTCTCCTTTGGGTATATTTAATCTTAGATCTTCAATCTCAAATATCTGGCATCCTTTTCACTCCTACACTTTTTTGCTAGGCACTCCAGATTATCAATACCTCATCGGGCATCAACACTAAGCATTTTCAAGCATCTTGAAGGTCATTTTTCATCACCCAAATTATAATCCACATCATAACACATCCTACTTTCTCATATCTCTCCCACTAAAGGTTTGAGGCATCATTTAGCTCCAAAACCATTTCAAGGTACTTCTCTTATCCTTATTTATATTTTATCAATCATAATCAGTATTTAAATCAGTCATAAGCATCATTTTATAGCTTCAAGCTCTCGTTCTATCTAAACTGTCAAAAATCATAGTAATCGCTAGTAAATAACCCTAATCACCAATGATTGGACTAAATTATTGGCAATTCTTGTCAAAAATGCCATTCATCAATTTATCATTTTTATTTGCGTGTATCAAAATCTCTGCATTTAACATTGTTGTTTCCAAGTATGGCTACTATTAGATGGCAGTTCCTGGTTGTTCACATCCAATTACTAGCATTTACAACCTTCTAATAGTTTGACATCCATTCTTCTAGGAGCAATACAACATCTTACATGAACTCACACTTTGTGAAATTTGTTTTGTTGACACCGACCAAGACATTGAGGAACACATCAATTCTTCTACGAGATCGAACAAGAGAATGAAGACTTTTGGTATGACTATTTTGAAAGTGCACAGATTGCATCCACCCTTGCTTGGGCCACTTTCTAAGCTTCTCACGAATTACCTATTCTCATCTTGAGTTCTAGAGCCATTATCTTGTGTTTACTTGGCATTATTTATCACATATCCCTATAATTTTTTATAAATCTACTTAATTGTCTAAAAGCGAGATGACATCCTCTAAGGAAGTCCCTTTGGATTCCTGGAATCAACCTTTTCCAAGTAGATTTCATGTACATTTATCTAATCCTTTCTATTTATTTTCTTTGAGTGCAGGTTGCTTTGTAAGAAAAGAGGACTTATACATTTATATGGATGCGACAACTTCAATTGAACGTTGGCTTCAACATCGTGGGTATCGGTAAACCTCGTCATCTTTTAAGGTCAGTTTTAATTTTATTTTTTCACTACACTAATTTAAAGTACAAATGTAAAAACATATATGAACATTTTGGCATTCCCAATGGGACATAGTCCATTTTCTTTCAATTTAGATTTTATCAAAAATTCATTTATTTGGCTTCCTTCTCTATAATTGCCAATGATTGGTTAAATCGCCATGATTGTGTGAATTGCTAATGATTCTATCAGTCTCGAATGATCTCTGTGACTACTTATGATTACTTAGTCGAAATTTCTTAACACCATTTTCTTTTACTATTTTTTCTTCTACTAACCTTTTTGCATGTTTATGCTCTAGTAGCTTTTGGCTTGCTGCACTTTTGCATTGCTAAAAAAATCAAAATTTTTGAAAAATTAAAAGAGGAAGCTTTTTCACATGTGTGATTTCTCCCTTCTTGTTATTGTAAGAGAATTACATTTTTCTCGATTTCCGTCATTGAAATCAATCTTTCTTTTGTCTTAAAATGAACCTTGCGTCTGGCCCCGCTTGATTGTTGGGTGTCGTTATTCCCTTCATTTAATCAACTCTCAGTTGATGTCATATTCAAACCATGGGTGTGTCTGAAGCTATACGTAACAAGAAGAATCCTAGTGATCTAGTAATTGACTGTAGGTATTTTGTTTTCTTTTTTATATTTTTTGGGGGATTTTCTCAATGTCTTGAGGACTTCTTGGCCAAAACCTTATTGAAATCAAACTATGAAAACTTGTTGGAAGTAAACACTCTCTGCAGAAATAAATTGCTGGAAATAAACACACATTTATAGAATGAAATAGATTGTAAGTAAACACACGTTACAAAAATAAACACACTTGCTTTGGAAATAAACACACAATTGAGAATGCTGAAAAATGATTGCAAGGAAATAAGAATCTAATCTAGAACACCTGCAGGAACAAGTATACGATAGATTTCAACTTGAATAATCAAAAGCATTTATAGAATTAACAGATCTATACTATTTTCTCTGGAAATATAAATACCAATAAAATGAAGATCTTGGTTCTTGGAGGAGTGGGCCCTTGCTCCACCTTGAAACAAGATTTGACAACTTAATATTCTCTCAAAATAGAAATGGCTATTTTATTGATAAAATGTTCTACATTACAAAAATGTATTATCTCTTTCTATATCTTTGTGTTTGTATCTATGTATATCGATCTATCTCTATATTATATATCCTAAATATATCTGTAGGTCTACATATATATACTCCTTCCAAAGGTGCATTTACAGCCATAGCTATCCTACCGATTCAGATGGAACCGAATCATGCCCAAAATAGATGTTGAATTGGAACTTGGCTAGATGTACAACTGTATGATAGTTATCCCTAGATCTGTGAGTATGAAGAATCAAAATCTTCTAATCTACTCTTGATTGAAAGGATCATTGATTGTTGAATCACCGGATGTTGTTTGGAATAAAAAGGTTCTTATCGGTTCCAAAACTTTAGAGAAGTTCTGGAACTAAAGGAAATTGTCCCAGATTTAACCATGAGGGTTCTGGAGCTACATGTAGGAGTTCTAGAACTAAGTCCTGTAGTTCTAGAACTAAGTCCGAAAGTTCCATAACTAAGTGATAGAGCTTGTAACTGCGTAATGGAGTTCTCAAAACTAAGTCGTATTGAAACCAATGCTTCCAAAAACATGTTGAACGCTTCATACTTTGTTCTTCTGACTGATTGTGATTTGTTTTATTACAAAACTAAATTTCCAAAGCACTTTGTTAGGAATTACAGAGTTTTTAAATGTTGGAACTACAATCAACAAAATATGGACAATTACATCCTAACTTATATTAGATAAAAAAGTCACAAAATGCATTCAAACTTGATAAAAAGGAGAGTAAAATAAGATCATTTATTGTACATTAACGAGACATATTCTGGCCTTATCATCTCCCTTGTACTTACTTGTTTGTAATTCCCCTTACAAACTTTACTCCTCAAATCTGAGGTTATGGATTCTGCATTCCATTTGACTGCTAAGGTCAAATGGCTGGAACTGAATATTCCAATGCTTTAGTTTAGAAGTACTATACCCTACTCCTACTTCTACTTTCCTCTTCCATTCCTCAAATTGAGTGGGATCTTGAGGTTCTCTATTTTTCCATGGAGACATGGGAGCGAGAAGAAGGGGATGCCTTGTTCTCATTCCCATCCATTCCTCAAATGAGTGGGATCCCTTGAGGTTCTATATTTTTCCATGGATACATGGGATCGGAATTAGATGCCTTGTTCTCATTCCCATCCATATGCCCCTGCATTTTTCATTGACCTGAGGGATTAGTGTTCATAAGGATTTAGCTCTTTCTAAGCTCCATATTAAGTTTGTGGGAGATATTACTTCTCTTCTTCTCAATGCAACTGTTATAAGAAGCTCCCATCTTTTCAAACATCCATCATAAATATCCTCAAATTTCCCCTCCTCATAAGAGGTGAAGGCATCAATAATTTTATGTAAACTGGCAAGATAATGTGTCTTGAACCATCTATCAAAGGCATGGGTTCTAAAATGTTTAACGAAAGAAGATGGTTTACCATAATGAGCCCTCATGCAGAGACCAGATGAACTAGCTTTCAATAGATGCTCAGAATCCCTTTCCTTCCATGTAATCTGATTTTGAAGAATAGAAACAAATGCATTAAGCTGGCTTTCTCCCACATACAAATTGATCATGAAGCATGTGTTCTTTTCTAGCATAAGATTACAGAGATAGAATTCACAGAGAATATTTTTCTGCTCTGCACTGGCTAAAGAATAGGCTTTCATGAACTTAGATTCATATTTTATTTCATGTGGAAGGCCACATGTAATTATTGATATCTACCAGTGAATGAATTGTTCCTCCAGAAACACGCTATATGTAGGAGAAAGTCTCCTACATGGAAGCAATTTTTCACTCATTAGGAAAACCATTTTTATTTTTACAAGACATTTAAATTTGTCATCTTCTTCTTTATAACACTTTTCTTCCCATTTCTTTCTTGCTTTCTTTTCATCTTCCATCTTACTTCTCAAATCCTCATTGGATGTTTTGATTTCACTGAGTTCCCTACAAGTATCATCCCATAACTGCTTGAGTGGCCAATAAGTTAATTTAGTTTGTGCAGAGACTGTTGACATAGCACTCTATCTTCTGGAAATTTGACATTCTTCCTCTTTCTCCATCATATTCTATTTAAATATTTACAATTCCTCGGTCGTGTCTCATGTAAGCTTGAGTTGTTAGTTCCCCAATGAGAATTTCTCTTTGTTCCAATTTGAGTTTGAGGAAGTTCAACTCCTCATCCTTTTCTCTGATAATGAGTTCTACTCTGACAAAACAGAGCATGTCTAACCTATTGTTTCTCTTCTTTCTCTGAAAGTTCTTTGGGGTTGAGCATTCCTCTTCTACCAAAGGGAATTTCCCTTTTGTCTCCAAGATGCCAACTCTTCTTCTTCATGTGATAGTGTTGTTGATTCACCCAACTCTTGAAAAACTTGTTCCTCAAATCTCTCATCTTCTTTTTCCATCTCATTTTGGCTTGGTCTAGGAGGATTCATGGCCATGCTGCCCAAAATATCAACAGCTTCTTTTTCCAACTTTTCATATTCTTTCATCTCCTCTAGAATTTCTCTAGACCTCTTATGAATTCTTCTTCTTTGAGGAGCTTCAAAATGTCCAGAAGTGGGTTTCCTCCTAGAGATTCTTCTGATTTTCACTTCTTTCTCTTGCCTAGGTGAACTATCACTATCAGAGACATATATTAGCTCTCCTATAGCTACTACAGAGGAAGGAGTTCCTTTTAAATTTCTAGTTAGTCCTGCAGTTTTAATCCTTCTTTTAGATCTTCTTCTCTTTGGTATATTCTCCCCACCTATTTTCTTCTTTTCCTCTATAGGGGCATCAATTTCCAAATTAGTTGTAGGAGAAAAAGGAGTTGGTATTTCCTCCTAATAATATCAAGGTTTTCCTTAAACTTCTTAAGAAATTTCTCCCATTTTTTTGAAATAAAATGGTGTTGGCACACCAAATGAACTAGTCCATGATGTCTAATTATTCCAACACCCCAGGAATACCTCTCGGGCCATTTTCGGATGGAGTAAAAAAGAAACCCTGGAATTTTTACTATATATTCTAGTTTTGTAAGTTCATACCTAAGATATATGAGCATCTTCGGGAATTCTCTTCCCACCACCCAAATTGGCCATCACAAGTTAAATACTTGACTTTCCAAAATGTCACTCTATCAAAGGGTTTGGGCAAGCTAGCCCTTCTAACCCCTTTTATGATTTTCTTAGTATTGTAAATATATTGGGGTTTAGTTTCCCCCTCTTGTAGCAGGGTTTCAACCAGTTCTTTTAAGGTCCCTTTGACAGGATTTGGGACATGCACAATTGGCACACCAGATACATTACTTATTGTATTCACAGAAAAAGGAATTACAATATTTCTAACCTTTGTTTTGGATTTTTCTAAATTTATAACGAATTCTCTTACCAATTCATTGTTATACTTTGAGAACTTTTTCAGGAATTCCAACCACCCTGCCTGTTCAAAGATAGCTACCACTTCTTCATCTGCAAGAAGTTGGGTATCATCCTTAGGTTCCGACTTCTTTTTAATCCCCATGGTAAAGAGGGAAATTCAAATTTGTTCTCCTTCAAATTATTACTCTTTTCGGATTGGCTACAAAACTCTTTGCTTAGCTACGGAATGGATGGGTTTAGTCATGAACTATTGTGTGCTTAGTTGAACTTTTTCTTCTTCTTGAAGTTTTTCTCGCAACTACTTCACTTTTTTATCATGCACAAATTATATCTCATTATAAATATGCCACCACTTTTGTTCCACCGACATCATCCTCATGATTACTCACTTTTAATCATAATGTACAATAGATGACTCATCCTACCAAATTTTAAATCAAATCCAATCACACATGTGAACTTTTAATCTAACCTTTAATAAGTTAAAGACATAATTACCATCCTTGATGATGTAATCCCTCTGTCATGATGACTCATCATTCCTAAAAGTGAAACAAAAGGAAAAATGGTTAGAAAAGATAGCTGGAATTCCAAATAAGTTCCTTTTATTTTGAATTAGCCATTTATTGAGGAGATCAACCACCATTGTTGGTTTTCAATTGATCTCTGAGAGAAAAATTTTGGGGGAAGAGAACACCATTTACTGGTTTTCATTCTCTTCCCTTTATTTTGGATCTATCCATCTGATTATTTGATCATTTTGGAAGAACTGGGTTCTTCCATATGATCAAATTCTTTATCTGCTTCAATCTTCCTCAATAATTCATCCTTAGTAGGAGGCTTCCTATAAATTTTTAGCCTATGACCATTGACCAAAAGTTTCCTTCTCTGCTACCATCAATAGGAAGTAACTAAATAGAACCATTTTCAAATATCTACTCAATCTGATAGGGTCCCAACCATCTGGTTCTCAATTTGCCTTTGAATTATTGGTATTTGGAATCAAACAGTAATGCCTAGTCTCCTACCTTGAATTTCCTTCTCTTGATATGTGTGTCATGCCATTGTTTTCTTTGATCTTGGATTATCTTTGTCTATTGAAGTGCTTCCATCCTTAACTCATCCAACTCATTGAGTTGAAGAATTCTCTCCTTTTGAGCTACATCCAACTCAATACCCACTTTAACTATTGTCCTCAATGTCTTTAGTTCAAACTCAATAGGGAAAAGGGATTTTTCCAATAGACTAACTCATATGTTGAAAATCTTGTTATTGTCTTCCAAGTTATATTATAAGCCTAGACAGCTTCAGGTAGTCTCTTTACCCAATCTCTTCTACCTGTTCAACCATTTTAGTAAGGATGTTTTCCAATTCTCTGTTTTTACTTCAACTTGTTCATTTAATTGTGATGATAGGGAGATGAATTCTTATGATTGATCTGATAATGCATTGTGAAGGCTTGGATCATATTAGACATGAATTATGGCCCCTGATCTGAAACTATACTTCTCGGTGCACCAAACTTTACCATAATTTTGTGCCAAAGGAAATCAGCAACTACTTCTTCAGTGGCATTTGTTAAATCCTGCACCTCTACCCACTTTGTCACATAATCAATACACACAAGAATGTGTTCCTTTCCTTGTGAAGGAGGACTAAAGGGAATGAAAAATCTAGCCCCCACCTTTCAAATGGTTTAATAACTACTTGAGGTTGCAAAGGCATTTCACTGGTAAAGGTTGGTTGTCCCATCCTTTGACAGGATCACACCGCTTGATATATCTCTTCACATATTTATATAGAGATGGCCAATAATAGCCAGTGTCAAGTATCTTGTGAGTTGTTCTTTTAACTAAAAAGTGTCCCCCACTTGGTTCATCATGACATGCCCTCAGTATGTCAAATATTTCATCTTCTCTCACACACCTGCGTAAAACCAAATTAGGACCACATTTAAACAACATTCCATTTAACCATTTAAATTGTGCACTGGTTTTGATCAACTTCTTCATTTGTTTCTTAGTGAAAGGAGGAAACTTCCTTGTTGCAAGATAATTTTCCATATCGAAAACCATGGTGTATCAGTTGAAATAGAAAACAATTTTTCATCTGGAAAGTTGTCCTTAACTAGATCTTGCTCCCCTGTAGTGGTCAATCTTGACAAGAAATCAACTACCACATTATATTTTCCTAGATTATCTACTATGGTAATATCAAATTATTGTAAAAGTAATAACCATCTAATTATCCTACCTCCAACCACTGTTTTTTCATTAAATATTTAATTGTTGAGTGATCTATATGTACAAATATTTTTTACCCTATAATATAATGTCTGAACTTATTAATTACATAAATCACAGCAAGAAATTCTTTTTCAGTGGTGGTGTAATTTCTTTCAGTGGGAGTAATATTTTTACTAAGGTAATAAATAGCATACATTTTCCCTTCTTCATCTTTCTGTCCCAAAACTGCACCAATGGAGTTATTTGAGGCATCTGTTTGGATGTGAAAATTTTTTCCCAATTAGGTCCTCTCAATATTGGGGCAGTGATTAATTTTTCTTTAATTTCATCAAAAGCATGCTGACATATTTCATCCCAAAGAAATTCACAATCCTTGGTAAGAAAATTAAACATGGGGGCAGCAATTTTACTAAAATCCTTGATAAATCACCTATAGTATCTAGCATGCCCTAAAAATGACTTGATATTTGTGGGGGTTTGAGGAATAGGTAAGTTTGAAATAATTATTTTGTTTTGGTCAACCTGAATTCCTCTTTTTGAAATGTGGTGTCCTAATACAATCCCCTCATCAACCATCATCAAACACTTCTCATGACTAAGAGACAGATGGTGTTTCTCACATCTTGTTAATACTCTATCTAAATTCCTCAAAGCATCATCAAATGTGTCTCCATGCATAGTGAAGTCATCCATGTATACCTCTACATAGTCATTTGTTAGGTCTGCAAAAATTACTAATACAACTCTTTGGAAGGTTGTTGAAGCATTACATAATCCAAATGGTAATACCATGTAGGAAAAGGTACCCCATGGACATGTAAATGTAGTTTTATCCTGATTCTCAAAAGAAACTCTGATTTGATTATATCCACTAAACCCCTTAGGAAGGAAAATTATTGCTTACCTACAAGTGTAGTGCCCACATTTTACACACCCAAATACAACAGTAAAATACTAGGAAATTGACTTTTTTTCTTTTTAAAACTTACGTTGCTCACTACACACAACACCGTAAGGGCTCCAAGTACAGAACTCGACTCACATGCGACAAACACATAAGTCATTGACTCACATAGAAACATGTAGACAACATCGGCATGTCGATGCCTCACTTTTCCCAATGAACGAATACTAGCAATAACACGACCACAATAAAAAGGGGCTCAAGGATTGACAACCCACAACACAACATTTCCATGGTTACCTCTAGAGTACGTTAAACATCCAATAACATTATTATGTAAGAAAAATTTCCTCCCTTTTTCCACCTACATGTTCCGAAAATTCGTTTCACCTTTCACTTATTGTTCAACCATTTGATTTGCTCTTTACCCTTATGACAAATCTTCATAACTTACATAAGTATTTTCCATATTCCAATTCTATACAAAATTCTAACTCTCTCATTCTTGTGTTAAGATTAGGCTTCCCAATACGCTTATTCAAAGTTTAGAATTTAACCTTGTTACACAAGTGAACCTAACGTGATGTCAGGATGAAATCTTGGGATTAAGGAAGACATAGATTGAAATAGCTTTTTTCCCCAAGAACATCCATCGATCACGGAATAGTTATTTCACTACCATTATTATTATAGTTCAATAGCTTGTTAAATTCCAAATTTGATTTTTATAGGTATATCTTTTGTTTTTCCGACGTTTGGTCACACCAAGGCAATGTATATTCTTTGTGACACATGAAGATGTTTTAAATTAAGTCGTAAGGACTCCCATTCATTATTCCTAACCTCAAATTTTGGTTTTACTCTCATATGATTTACTTTTGCGTCGCACTAGGGTCTCATGATTACTATCGTTTTAAACATAAGAGTTACGATAGTACTTGTCTGACATATTAAAGAAGCACATGGTTAAGCTTAATTCTAGTTTCTCCCAAGGCTTCAATCTCTATTATAGGTGTGATTAAGGTTAAAAGGTATTTACCCTATAATCCTTTTGTGAAAGATCAAGGCACTAAATTTTCACAAGCCCAAGACAAGACATTTATTTACGAGGGACAAAAGGGTTCACTAACGAGAATGCAAGACAAAGAAAAACTATATCGCAATCCTCATTTAGGTCATTTGGGTCCAACAGGGATTTCATTCACTGATGAAGTTAATTTCTAGATCTAATTTCGTAAGGCCCAAAAATCCAATAGGATACAAGGGAGTAATATCTCTACCTACTCCTCAGATGGGAAGGTTACACCGCTTAGTCATTCCTTCTAACAAGGACTCATAAGGTGACTTCCAAGGTGATCTTCACCACTCAGCCTGGTGTCGGACTTGAAGAGAGGACATTCTTCTCGCGATTACCAAATCTAGAAGGAAACCGCATACTCTGGATAGGTTGGACCATGACATTCCTAAAATATGGGTTCACGACAATGTCACTAAACATAATGACTAAGACGGTAAACTCCAACTAGGGGTTTTATTTACCTAACCTAGGGATCTCATCGAGTGCAAAGCTTAAGTTCATTCTACGGTCTTAAATTTCTTATATGATAAAAAGGATCACACATGCAGGCAAGTTATGCACGAATATTTTATTAAAGTTGAGTGTTCCCATTAAAACTCTTTATTATGTTTGCAAGGTAAGAAGATAACCCAGAAATTAATTTAATCGTTTATTGAATACTGAGAAGGTACTACAATATATTAACTTCAATTTCAAATTTACTTTATATAAATCAAACCCTTTTTTTTTTTTTCCATACACAACTAAGAATCAAACTGAACCGGTGATCAGATGCACATTTCCTAAGCTATCCCTAAAACTAGCATACCATGCATATTAACAAATTTCAATTATAACTTTTCGGTAACAAGAGACTACATTAGATAGTTATTCATTTTACAATGACCTATAAAAATTACAATAGTAATAATTAAATTACACATCACCTTTTTTGTCGTCATTCTTCCATCCTGCAAAACCCACGTGAGCATGATATCAGTGATAAATCGCTGGCATGGCATCCACCCTAATCAATCATAATTATCATTTTTCAGTTTCCCATTTACATCTAACAATAATTACAATTTACAATCGAAATAAAAAAAGGTCCAAAAACATGTATTCATTGCCTTTCATTTTTCTTCATTTTATAAACCCAGGAGAGAGAAAGAGAAAGGAAGAGAGAGAAAACATCATTTTGTCAAAAGTTCCAATACACACAAAAAGTTTCATTATAGTGTTTTAAATAGTTATTTACGTGTGTTAAAAGTTTCCAGGGTGATTTGGCAACCCTACGAGGGTCCGCAGCTTTCTTCTTTTACATTTTCTCACTAGCTACAAAACGTACAAAACGGGCTCGAGGCTAAGAAACTACTTCCAAAGGTTATCTTCCAATGAACACGCACACCATGACTAACTTTCTACGTGTCCCCAGATATACCAAGAATTCATAGCAACTGACGGAATTGAAAAAGAGTGAATGGTTTGCGTTTGGCGGTTAGTTCTCTGGGGCCACTGGTCGTAGTTCACCCAGTTGTAAACTGACAAAAGTTAGCTCAAGGGCCCAGAAAACCGCATCCAAAATGATGTTCGATGGAGGAAACATGCAACGAGACATCTCCTACTAGTTCCCCTATATGAAGAGAATTCATCAGAGTCGACGGGACTGAGAACTAGAGAACCATTTTTAAACGGCAACAAGTTTTCTGGAGCGACAAGACAAAATTGGACCAATTTGACCTCGTCAAATTGTGACCAAAGGTCTACAAAATGGCTTCGCCAAACTATCCTGAAAAGTGCTCTTTCATACACTGAATGTTCCAAGCATTTGTCTAGTATAAACGCTAGAGGTTTGCGAAGACGGGATGTGATTTCTCTTTCCGGTTTCAAATGGTGATTCAAAATGAAAGCCAACTTTCTAAATTTAACAACTTTCTACTGTTGTAAACCAATGTAACAGGGCTCCTATAAGAGCGTCAAAAGGATGTCATATGATCATTTCAGGTCAAACCAAAAATCAAGGTGACTCCTCGTATACCAAGGTACACGAATGAAACTTCACATCTCGTTTCCAGAGTTGCGAAGGGTACTTGGTGAGTCTCTGAAAATTACAAAATTTAACTATTTAAAACCAAGAGAAGGTCAACTTTATCAATGGGGAGTCAAATTCGTCTGGTCGATAGAATGATATTGGAGCGGTCAAGAAGGGTAAGAGTTTTCTAAATCATCTCGAAGTGAGGGTGATAGTTCATGGTTTAAAGTAGACGAGTTATAACGACTTCAAGAGTTACGACACAACACTTTATTGTTTTGCAATGAGTTGAAGAGACATTTAACTGTATTTAAAAATCCTAATAATTTAAAATTCTATTTAGTTGCAAAAGAGAACTAAAACACGAGATTTATGAGAGGTAAGGGAAGAAGAACCATGCCTGGAGAACGAAGTCGGTCGAAGCCGCAGGCTTGGGTTCAGATCTTGCTCGGGCACTTCGCCAACCGGTTCACGAGCATCCTCAGCTCCACCACGTCACACCAACTTCCCGATCACTTGAAGTTTTCCAATAGAGTAAGTAGTTGCTTGTGCATTTCTAAAACCTTTTGAACAGATCCATTAAGTGCATATCTTGCAATCCTGGCATTCCATGAGACAACATTTCTTTGAGGCATTTTGTCAAACAGTTGACTTGCCTTGTGTAAGCTTCCGCCATTTGCATACTTGTCTACTAGCGCATTTGCAACTAAAAATCCTCTAACATTATGCCTTGACGGTTGTCCGAGGCCTACTCTGAGCTCCCATTTTGACAGAGGCTGCGAGGATGCTGGGACAAGGTAGTGGAGTCTGGCTTTACACGTGCCAATTGCATTTTCTTGAAAGTTTCCAAGGCCTTTTCAACAACTCATTTTTTTATCCTGCAATCATTGCAGCCCCTAAACCACATTCCTTTCAGGCATTGTCGAACAGCTCGCATGCCTCCACATTTTGCATATGTATCTGGTCAGGGCACTTGTAACTGAAACACACAAAAGAAATCCCTTCTCCACAATGCTTTGATGGACGTCCACACTCTGTTTCAAGAGCTCTATTTTGGCACAGGTAGGGGGATGCTGGAAGATGTAAACTAATTGGGTTAGAGCCCTGTTGCTACATACAATGAAACAACATGACTGCCTTGTGAGGAAACCATGCCTTTTGTATGCTACCAAAAAAACACATTCCAAGAGAAGTTGTTTCGTTCTTTCATTTGGTCAAACACTAAAATAGTGTCCCTAACGCCTTAGCAACTACTACATCTATCAAAATCCCTCTCTCCATTATGCTTTGAGAGAAGTCCACGCAATAAAAAGGTTTCCCCCATTTTGGCGCGAATCGGGGAGAAAATAAAACTGGCAGTAAAAAAAAATTTCCATTATGCTTTGATGGATGTGCGTACCCTGCTCCAAATCTCCCACGTTTTACACAGGCTGGAGGCTTGTTTGTTGCATGGTGAAACAATGTGACTGTCTCTTAAGGAAACACCCCCACGTTTCCTGCACACAGCCACCATCAAACTCCCCGTGAAGCTTCCTCGTTCTTTCATCTGGTCAAACATTGAAGCAGCGGCCCCAAAACAAATTTGAACACCCCCAAAGGATTGCAAATCAACAACATCGACAAAAATTCCTGTCTTTTATGCTTTGCAAGGTGTCCATGTGGGAGGATGGCGTGGGCTGGGAGGATGTTGGCGCAGGCTAGGAGGCTGGGAGGAGGCCACACTCCATGAGAAAGCATTTGGTGTGGGTTGTTCTGCTTGCCCATTCCAATAGCAAAAAACCAAAACCCTAACTCGCCCCAAAAGAATCACGAGCCTCATTTTTTTAATTATCTTTAATTCTTTTATTTTATTTACTTATTTTATTTATTATTTATTATTTATTATAAACGGATGCATTACAACAAGGTTGTCTAAGACTTGATCTATGAATGGTAAGGGAAAATAATCTCTCAATGTGGCTTTGTTCGGTTCCTCTATAAATAACACAAATTCTCCATTTTATTTTATTTTTAGGAACAATTAAAAGAGGGGACACCCACCCGACTATCTAAGATAGGGTAGATAAAACCTACTTGTAATAGTTTTTCAATTTCTTTCTTGACTATATCTCTTAAGGCTGGATTAATCCTTCTCTGAGGTTTCCTAACTGGTCTAATGTTTTCAGTATAGATGTGATGAGTGAAAATACTTGGATGGATTCCTTTCATATCTTTGTAGTCCCAAGAAAAAGCTCTAGTATGATTTTTCAGAACATCAAACAATTTAGCTTCTTCATCATTCTTCAACCAGATTGTTAATGTTCAAAATTTTACCTGGTTGAATCTCAACATGTTTGGTTCCAATGTGTGATGAATTGATTTGTTGAAAGGGTTCCATTAAGGTATTTAGTGGACATGCATGTGGCAACAACATATGATATGTAGCAACATCTCCAAAAGTTCCTTGAGACAAAATACTAGAAAAGGACAAGATGATGAAGAGTTATGATACTTATCTTATTGTAGGTCGAACTCCTTGTCACTACTATTTTCCGAAACTATTCACCCTTTCATAATATATTTGAAACTAAAGCTACTGATTCTTCCTCTCCCCAAGAGAAATATCATTCCTCAGAGTGAAATTGTTTACTGATCCACGGGTAATTGTTGTTGGTGTGGTTCTGGAACTAAATGTGATGGTTCCGAACTAAATCTGATGATTTCAAAATAGAGTCTCCACGCAAGTTACAAACTAAGTTCGTAGGTTCCAATTTTTCTCGATTTCTCCAAGGACAACTGGTGTTCATTCAATGTTTTATTAATCATATCTTCTACCTCACATACATGATCCTGCAACGTGATCATGGCCAAAGAAGACAGGTTTTGTTTATTAGTATCAGGAGCATCAACCCACAATTGTTCTTGATTATCAATAGAAGGTCATGCAGAAGGATATAAGGAAATTTTCTTAGAATTCTTATCATTTGAGATAGTCATATCACCTAGTCTGCAATCAATTAAAGAAATAGTTGTAGCTAATCATGGTCTACCCAAAATAATGGGATAACCAAGTGTTTTACCTTTTGGCTGTAATATAAGGAAATCAACTGGATATTCCCATGACTCCACCATAACCGCTACATCTTCAATAACTCCTTATGGTTTTGCTTTACTACATGATCTACCATCTGCAATATGGTGTTAGTAGGTTGTATACCTGTTAATGGTAATGTTTTCAAAGTTTCCACTATCATCACATTTATAGCCACTCCCAAATCAACCAAAACATTATGTATATCTTTATTCCCTATAGAGATAGAAATAACAAGACTTCCAAGATCTCCGTATTTGGGAAGCAAAAGTTTTCCTACTAATAAATCAGCAAGTTTCCCATCTACCTTAATAGTCCTGGGTACTACTTCTTCCTTCCAGGTCTTTTTAAACATAGCATTTTGATTAATTTGTTTAACTCTGGAATGTCCTTAATTGTTTGTAACAATGGTATTTCAATATTCAATTTCCTTAATTCTTGTACCAACTCAAATTCCTTGGTCTCTATAGCTTCTTTAAATCTCTCTAGAAATGGAGTCTTAGTAGAGTTGCTATCTGATCCTTATATTTTTCTTTTACATCCTTCGGGAACAACCATACTAGGGGTTTCAGTTTCTTTTGTCATCTCAGTGATTATAATAGGTGGACTACTAATTATTTTTCCAGATCTATTTTTGATATCTTACAATCCATGGCATTCAAATCAACCGGTTTTATGGTTCTGCATTCGTGGATAGGATTTGTTTGTTTGTTTCTTAGGTTTTCTATTGGGTGTGTTGGTATTTGGGTTTGGACCACATTTTCAGTCTATGAATTTTGTGTTGGGGAACCCATTATGGCTTGTTGATTTTGATTTGGATATGTTTTCCCTTACACATAATTATTAGGGCTCCACCTAGGTTGTGACCAAGCATAAGGGTTTCCTTGACCAGACCATGGTTTTGGTGTCCTTAGGTATACCAAGTTTGACCTACCCAATCCT
This sequence comes from Taxus wallichiana var. yunnanensis, assembly GCA_018340775.1. Lineage (NCBI taxonomy): Eukaryota > Viridiplantae > Streptophyta > Pinopsida > Cupressales > Taxaceae > Taxus > Taxus wallichiana. Next base: position 759,142,916 of record CM031244.1, read on the forward strand.
AAGGATTCCATGTTGGTTGAGGTACCCAAGGTGGTTGTCCCCAAATTTGTGGCATTGTCCGAGCCGCCCATGGCATCATCCAGGGATTAGGAATTGACCTTGGCATAAACTTCCCTTAGCTAGGTTGTCTTTGAACAAAATTCAATTCTTCTCTTGTGGATGAGGTTTTGGTTTATTTAAGTTGATTCTTTATGAGTGGAAGAAGATAACAAGCATTAATATCATGGTCCCTAGATTCACAGATAAGACATACTTCTGTTTTATCCAAAGGACAATCTCTTATTACATGTTTCTTCCGCATCTAGGAAAATAAATAGCTAATGGTTCAGTTTTAGCATTATCTTTAGCTTGCAATCCATCCATGGTAGAGGTTAATTGAACTAAAATGACTATTTTAAAGTTTGCTATTTCATCCATTAGTTTGTTCATATCTAGTTTCAAACTTTTCATTGTTTTTCCTTTCCTATGTCCACCCCTTGTTCTCGAATAGCTTCTACAAATGCCTTTATGTCATTTATCCTTAATTGATCAATTTTTCCACCTCCTATCAAGTTAAGGGCCTATTTAGATGCATCATTTAGACCTTTAAGAAAAATGGTTTTACTTAACTCTTCTTGAAGTAAAAATCCACACCTTTTACTTACAAAGAAGAATCTATCCAAATAATCTTCTATATTCTCATCCTCTTCCCGCTTTCGATTTTGAAAAACTCTTCCTTCCTTTTTCTCCCTCTCCAATAATCTTGATATTTGTCTAGGAAGGTAGTTTCCATTTGTGCCCAAGTTGTAATAGAGTTGGATGTTAATCCCATAAACCACCTCATTGATGCATGCTTCATAGTGGATGGAAACAACTTGAGTTTTTATTATCTATTTTGTAGGCATAGGTTTGACATAATACCTTAAAATCAAACATAAATTGGTCAAGGTATTCAGATGACATCCCTCTAAATGTTGGTAAATGTGTAGGTGAAACATTTTTCATAGGTATATCATCATCATCTAATTGCATTGATAAGTAAAGGTCCTATCGAGTTCTCTTTTACTTCTCGTGCCATTTCTTCAGTATTTTCTAGACTTTTCTCCCAATCAATGTGGTATGTGATATGCCTTCAGGAAGGTGAAAATTCAGGAGTAGGAGGTTGAATACTCAATTGAGAATCAAAAATTTCCCTAAACGGATCTTGAGAAATAATCCTTCTCCTAAAAGTTCTACGTCCTTCTGGTGACTAATCTAAGAATTCCAAAGGTAGAAATTTTGCTTCTTGTCTAACAAGGGATAATGGTGCCTTCAATTCTTATTCAACTTCCTTATTTACACTAGAGGATGATGTTAATTCTTGCTGAGATATTTTTCAGAGGAATCTACCATTTGAGTCTCTCGGTCTACTCATAAATTTTATGATAATGTAGGGAAGATCCTGCAATTACTAGATGTATGATTGTTTATCTTGTTGACACCTAATTAGAAAATTCTAACTAGTGTTTTCCCCAGCAACGGCACCAAAAATGTTGGGTGTCATTATTCCCTTCATTTAATCAACTCTCAGTTGATGTCATATTAAAACCAGGGGTGTGTCTGAAGCTATATGCAACAAGAAGAATCTTAGTGATCTAGTAATTGACTTTAGGTATTTTGTTTTCTTTTTTTATATATTTTCTGGGGGATTTTCTCAATGTCTTGAGGAATTATTGGCCAAAACCTTATTGACATAAAAATATGAAAAAAATTTGGAAGTAAACACTCTCTGCAAAATAAATTGTTGGAAATAAGCACACATTCATGTAGAATGAAATATATTTTTGTAAGTAAACACGCGTTATAGAAATAAACAAACTTTCTTTGAAATAAACACATAATTGAGAAGTGACAAATGATTGCAAGGAAATAAGAATCTAATCTAGAACACCCGCAGAACAAGTATATGAAAATTTTTAACTTGAATAATCAAAAGAATTTACAGAATTACAGATCTATACTATTTTCTCTAGAAATATAAATACTAATAAAATGAAGATCCTAGTTCTTGGAGGAGTGGGCCCTTGCTCCACCTTAAAATAGGATTTGACAACTTAATATTCTCTCAAAATAGAAATGGTTATTTTATTGATAAATTGTTCGCATTACAAATACGTCTTGTCGCTTTTTTTGATATCTTTGTGTTTGTATCTATGTATATCGATCTATCTCTATATTATATATCCTAAATCTATATGTAGGTCTGCATATATATACTCCTTCCAAAGGTACATTTACAAATCATAGACATCCTCTGATTCAGATGGAACGGAATCATGCCCAAAATAGATGTTGAATTGGAACCTAGCCGGATGTATGGCTGTATGATAGTTATCCCTGGATCTATGAGTATGAAGAATCGGAAATCTTCTAATCTACTCTTGATTGAAAGGATCATGGATTGCTAAATCACCGGGTGTTATTTGGAATAAAAAGGTTCTTATCAGTTCCAGAACTTTAGAGAAGTTCTAGAACTAAAGGAAATCATCCTAGATATAACCTTGAGGAGTTTGGAGCTACATGCAAGAGTTCTGGAACTAATTCCTAGAGTTCTGAAACTAAGTGATAGATCTCGTAACTACGTAATGGATTTTTAGAACTAAGTCTGGAAGTTTCAGAACTAAGCCGTATTGAAACCAATGCTCCAAAAACATGTTGACCGCTTCATACTTTGTTCTTCCGACTGATTGTGACCTGTTTTATTACAAAATTGAATTTCCAAAGCACTTTGTTAGGAATTATAGAGTTTTTAAATGTTAGAACTACAATCAACAAAAGATGGAAAATTACATCCTAACTTATATTAGATCAAACAAAAGTCACAAAATGCAGTCAAACTTGATAAAAAGGAGAGTAAAATAAGATCATTTATTATACATTAACAAGACATATTCTGGCCTTATCATTGATCACATAGATTAATATAACAATTAATTTATTGCATTTACATAATCTCCCTCACACATAGCCAAACCACATTGAATATCAAAATTGCATCAAACACTTCTTTTGAAGTGATATCTATTAGTATTTCATCACTTAATAAGGAAACAAACTCGGTGTTCTAGGTGAGTAAAAACAAATGCTTGTGTGTATATTGGCTAAGTACCCAACTCCCTTATCACTGTGAGACCATGAATTGAAAGGGTAGGCCCCAATATCAGGCCCAATATTGGCACCAACATAGATTTGGACCTCGCATACCTCTGGGTATATCAAGGATTCCATCTTTAAACACTCCTAAACCATCTATAGATGGCCATTTCCTAGGACCCTATCATCCATTTTACATATTTCACTTTTCTAAAATTAATCAAGATAATCAAATCATTCAGGTGTGACTTTCTTATTGCTTGTAATAAACTAATCTAGAATTCTTTTAATTTTATTAGATGATTTTTGTTTGTTATCATGGTACTTACAAGACGAAAATTCGTATCCAAACACCAAAGAACATAATAGATGAAATTCAACATTCTATTCATAACACTCAAACACATCTTCGAATGTCTAGCAATCATTTCATGAAGAAACAAATACTACATCACCCCCACTCAAAGATCAAGAACAACCACATTCTCCTAGCATCCAATTAGCTTAATCTTAGATACCCTATCCTCTCAATCCTCGGTTATTCAACAGTGGGGATCATGTCTTCTCGAAATCCTTGATTCAAACCCCATATCCTTGAATGCCCATTTTACAACTAGGGGTGTTCACATTCAATCATCGTTCTTCGGAGCCATAGCCTTATGTGCCTAATCCTTCATGTGGTTTCTCCCATCTCATTGGCCCAAATCACAAACCCGTCATCAAGAGATATATTCTTATCCCCCAACAACCAAGTAGAAACGTCTATTGTTGTGTCTTATGTCCCTATTTTTTATCTTAATGTAATCTCTTCACTAGACAGAACAACCTAAAACCTACATCCTCATTGAATCCTTCCACAGGTTCTACACCACTTTAAAATAATGTGATTATCTCTTCATCTACATATACCCCTCCGCAGATTCCTTTGTTGTTCAAACACCTCCTGTAAGTTCTATCACTATTAATTTTAACTCATATTAGTTGACATCCTCCCAACAAAGTACACCGCCTCTCCAACACATTACTATATCTATTCCCACATCTATACCCCTAATCAATACTAGTGTTATTCCCTGTACTCATCATGTTTCACTATAGTACTCCACCCCACTTATTTCGTAACATATACCTAAACCATCACAACCACTTGCTCCCTTCTAATCCATACCATAATAGTCACAAGTCACTTCCTTTCCAAAACATTCTCAGAATAATCACAACCCTTTTTGGTACCTCTATTTATTTTCAACAATAATTCTCGTATTCACAACCCCTTATCCACACATCTAGCCCCTTTCAACATGTCCCTTTATAGTCACAACCTCTCTTGAACACATCCATTCCTATCCTATATCAATATATACAACCATCACAACCCTTAGTATCACAAGCCACTTATAATGTTCCCACAAATATTCCTCAATAAAACATTCCCTTCTAACAATACACCTCTCAAAAATATCAATCATATTAACACCTAATCGGTTCTCATTAATCAATGCAGCTCATCCTCTTCCATTACACAACAACCACCACAAATGTACCCTCTTCAATATTTAATGAATATAATATCTAGTCTTGAATCTACTTCCATGGGCCCTAAGAACACACTTTCATATGAACAAATTTTTAATGAACCTATCCATCCATCTATGCCTTACAATGTCTATCCACCTCACTTGGAGCTTCCAAAATTTCTTAAGTTCTATAGAGAAGAAGTTACTTAGAAACATATCTAAGCCTTTTGTTACGCTTGTTATCTCATTTCCAATGACCAAGACTTAATGCTTAGAACATTCCCTATGTCTCTAGTCGTTCTGCCTTGGATTAGTACAATAGAATCCCACATTATTATCTTTTCTCATTCACACATCTCATGTAGGTCTTTCTATAACACTTCTCAATCAACATCGCATGCAAAGTCACCTTTATAGATCTATATGCCATTAAAAAATTGAAAATGAGTCTATCACGGACTTTTTGCCTGCTTTGAGGGGTATAATCAATCAACTTTCATTCTCACTCCCACAAATAGAATTAATCGAATTATTTTCCCGTTCATGTGCTAAACACATCTCATCCACACTCCA
>CM031244.1:760623216-760895716 GCA_018340775.1 Taxus wallichiana var. yunnanensis
ACAAATTCAACCGAATTCTATTTTTAGGAGTTAATCCATATGGCATTTTCCCACCCTATTTCTAGGAAGAGGAATCTAAACCTGTACTTCACCAATTAGATGTATTTATTTTTGTGTTGATCAAAGTTTCATATAACAAGTTCACATGTAACTTTTTCATCTTGAGTTAATAAAATATTGATATCTTGCATGTATATTTCCCTAAACACTTAGTTGGGGTTGTAACACCCAAACCGTGTTGCGTCTCTTGCATTTTTGGTATTTTGTATTGTTATCTTATCTCTATTTCGTAAGCCATAATTTTTTATTCAACTTTCTACTTATTCATTCTTGCAAAATCTATGGTTTCCTAACAAAAGTAACCAATGGATCTTAGAAAGGCTGAAAATATTACCAAGATGTTTGGAATAGAGGACATTAAATATTAAGTATTAAACTATTGGCTAGATTCATTAATGATAGAAACACATAAAAATAAGGGTATTCCATTAACTATGTACTTTAGTAATCCATTTTTAAACATATCTAAAGAAATGTAGAAAGGAAGAGAAGAAAAATAAATCCAAAAGATTAATTTTGTAATGATATTGGAGTAAAGGCTTGGATTAATAATAAATTTGCAAATATAATTCATAAAAATACGAGAGAATAAGGGAAGATTATATTAGTCTAATATAATATTTTGGAAGAAGGGTAAAACATAAGTTATTCTTAGTGAGGAAAGGGGCTTGATGGTTGTATATCAACAAGATCCAAGGATGGAATAAAAATTTCACCTTTTAAATGGTTTGAAGGAGGACACATAAATACAAATTTATTTCACTTATCTATAGTTGTATGGAAAAATCGAAAGAAAATATAGAAGATCACCATATTGTATGGCATGGTAATAAGAAAATATCAAGGGTGATAAGAAAATATCAAGGGTAAGATAGTATATATGATGGAAATTATAATAGGTCAATATTAGTGTAGGAAAATTATTTTATAAGGAAACAATAAGACATTAAATACAAAAATTGAGTTGAGATTTTTTTCTTGATAATTTGTAACATTTGAATAACATAATTGAACCATTAAACAAAGAATTACATGTTGATGACTCTTAAGGAGAAAGTCTCTATGTTATCTAAAGCTAAGTGTTATGTTGATGAATGTTAAGAGAAAAATTACCAAAATATTGTTAGTTATATGATTTGAAGTATAATGGGGTGTAGATATAACTATTGAAAATTATATGGTTGTATGTTTTAAATGAGAATGAATAATTTAAGTATATCTAGATATAGGCATGAAATTCCATGTTTAGATTACTTATAATGGATTATAATGCCTAATAAACATACATCTAAATCAATGCCCTCCTTTGATGAGGAGGAAATTTAATTTGTCAAAATAACGTAAGAACCAACTATGATTCTATAAGAAAGATTTGTACCATAAAATACATATACAAATAACCATCATCATAGCCAATTGAATGTGAGGAAACGATAAGAATATAACCATATTACACATACAAGAAATAAAGAGTGTATTTTGAATAGGAAAAGATTAGGCCTCTAGGCGTGACGGGTTTCATAATATATGTCATATAGTTAGGAAGAATGTATGTGAGCTTCTAGATGAATGCAACTTAAGGATGTCAAAAATTACTCAAGAATGAAACTCTATATTTTTAGCACTTGTTAATGTTGGAAAAAGACGAGAAGAATGGAAATGATTGAATGTTTGTTTTTTTTAATTATTGGCAAATAGTTTTTGAAAGGGACTATACCTTGAAAACAAAAGAGGGCCTTGAATAGGAAAAAGAGAACCGAGGAACAAAAGGATCAAAATCCAGATGGGTCAATGAAGCCCAAAGTAGCCAAAGAGCAAGCTACCAAAACAAAATCAAAACAGAGCGAAAACTGCAGAAAAGCAGCAAAACGACAGCAAAAAAACAACAAAAATTACACAGAAGTGCAGCAAAAGCACCCCCAATTACTTCTTGGCGGCTTTGTCGATGGTGGATTTGATAGTTTTCCAAGATTTGAACATCCCCAAGGTCGTCATGTGGGCAAAGATCATCGTAACATCCAGCTGAGCAATGGTCCTTTTGCTTTCCTTATCAGTCCCCCAAAGGGTAGCCAGGAACCCCGCTGAGATTGGAGACACTTCGGACATGTTGCTCAATGAACTCTTGAATAGCAGTAAAAATGGCCATGTTATAGTCATGGCGAGTCTTGGCCTTCCCTAAACGGGAGTCTAAGGAGTTCAACTTCTTGTAAATATCTTCAATCTGGCTATTATCCATAGCCACCTCCTCCTCCTTCTTCCTCTTACCTTTTTGTTTTGCCATGTTTTTAACCTCTTCCCTCAACAGCTTCATGTCAGCTTCTAAGGCCTCCAGCCTTTTTGTGGAGCTCTCCATATGTTCTTCCTGTGAACTAGCCCCGCTAATATGAAGGAGGTTATGGGCAGTTTCAATCTCCTGAGGACCCTTCCCCACAGCAGGGATATCAAGATTCAATCTTCTAGAGGACCTGGTAACCGGTCTGGCCGAAGTGGAAGCAAAGGGGGTGGGGGCAGAGGTGGGGGGAATGGGAGATGGAGCGGGAAGGCCGGGAGAGGGGTGACAACAGTGTAGTGGCGCAGGGACAGAGTGTGGAGAAATGGGGTCAGGCAGCAAAGAAAGGAAGACTAAATACATGAAGGAAAGTGGTAATCCGTTGAATAATTGTATCATAACGCCACAATGTAATACATATTATTAGTTTATGCTAACATTCCCCCTTATTACATTATTTATTACAAACATCATATTTCCAGATAGTGGACCCCCTTATTTCAAACACGGTAAAAAGTATTTACACTCTCCGGTAGCCTGCTCACCTTTGAGGTGGCATGCCATCTTTGTGGCTTCATGGTCTTGGTGACACCTTGGTTTTTCCTTGCAGATTACCACAAACCTGGAAGTGACATGAGTACATCTCTCTACTAACACCTTCGGTGGTTTCCTAGATTACCACGAACCCATATGGTTTTCATTCTGCAGGTTAACCACAAACTTGGAGGTGACAGGAGGTCTCAACTATACACTTCGGTGGTTTCTCGTATTTTCACAAACAATTTTCTAAGAACCAAGAGCTACTTTAGTGCTTTTTCTCCTCACAATTCTCTTCATTAGGAGGTTCCATACTAGAAAATAATGCTCAAGTATTTTATTTGAAAAACACACTGCACACAACAAACCACACTACCCACAACCTAAAAAAACACACTAACAAAAATGTCACCAAAGCAATGATGTGACCCAGTCATAGGTGATGTTACAAAATTTAGGTTAATAAATTGTTAGAAAACTGACTTGGTCGGTTATGCCAACTAGCATCTAAACTCCCAACGTTTCCCTTGCAACCGTCCTAGTCTAGTTATATTTATTCATTGTATATGTTGTATTTATTTAAGGTATTTAATCTATTTTTATTCTATCTCTTCCTTCATTGGTATGGTATCGAACATGAACAGGGGACCTCCAAAATAGACATTGGCGGAAGTTTGGTGACATGTGCGTGGTATTTAGCATAAGACCAATGACCAAGGAGGAAGTCGTGTCTACTAAGGACTTCATGTGGAAAAGTAGTTTGGCATTTTTCTATCATTTGACCTCGCATGGATTTCCCTACTCATGCCCTATATTGGTGTTTTAAATCCTATGTTTGGCGCATATATTTGTGCATAGTGGAAATTGGAGTGTTTTTGTTTTGGAAATGAATTTGTCTTGGCGTTTGAAGCAAAGAAAATACAAAAGATACATACGTTGATGATTGGCATGGCAACAAAACCGTGGAAATATTTGTCTTGGCGTGTAGGAGGAACCAATTTTGGCTTTTACCCAACATTGAAGTTTCATTCGATTTTGGATCTTTAGTGTGGTGTCTTAGTCTCATAGACTGAATCGTAGTACCTTGAAATTTTGTGTGGAAGCAAGCTTATCCTTATACTTGGAACAATGAGTTGGTATGTGCACTCCCCCGTGGTGTCTTGGCCAATATAGTGAGGCATATGAATTGATGGTTGTGTGCATCATTAGACATGTGATGGAAATTGTTCCCGCTTATAGATCAAAACCCAATTCAAATTATTGTTGATCTCGTTATTAGCAATGCAGTCCAAGAGAAGCGTTACACGTATTGGTTCTATTTGTATGTGAGGTGTCAAGGAGTTATATCCCCATTGAGGCGTGTCAATCAGGAAATTTATCTTATAACTAAAGACATTAGACTCTACATCAACTATTGTGGTGGCTCGTATAGTGCTATTATTGCCGTATTTGATGCAATTCAATTCTGCAAGGCGAGATGTTTCTACTATTGGTTTAGGAATATGTGCATCGACTACATCCATAGTCTTGGCGATAGGATCAGAGAGGAAAACGCCTTGCCATCATATTGAGCCTCAAATCTATATCCGCTAATTAAGTAGCAACATATTGGAGGATGGAGGATACACGGAGGTTGGAGGATAATTGACGTCCTCTCATTAGTCACCTACGACGATGGCTCGCTCCATTATTTTGGTGACAATTTTGTTTTTGTTTGTGTTCATATTTTGTTGTTCGTGATGTTGTTTTGGTGTGTGTTGTTTAATAAATATGCAGAGCATTTTTCATTTGGTACCTCCTAAATGAAGGACATTGTGAGGAGAAAAAGCACTAAAGTAGCACTTGGTTCTTGTGTAAAGGGTTTGTGGAAATTGAGAAACCACCAAAGTGTATAGTTGAGGCATCAAGTCACCTCCAAGTTCGTGGTGACCTACAGTCAAAAAACCATATGGGTTCGTGGTAATCCAAGGAAACCGGAAACCACCGAGGTGTTCTCAAGGATGGATGTGCTTCAGGTCACTTCTAAGTTTGTGGTAATCCTGTAGGGAAAAACCAAGGTGTCACCAAGACCAAGAAGCAGAAAGATGGCATGCCACCTCAAACATGAGCAAGCTACACGGAGAGTGTAAAAATTTTTTTCCATGTTTGGAATAAGGGGGTCCACTATCTGGAAATATGATGTTTAGAAATAATTTATTAAGGGGGGAATGTTAGAAAATTTATGTTAATACATTGTTAGAAAACCAACTTTGTCGGTTATGCCAACCGACCTCTAAACTCTCGATGGTTCCCTTACTGCAACCGTCCTAGTTTGGTTCTATTTTTTCATTGTATGTGTTGTATTTCTTTAAGGCATTTAATCCATTTTTATTCTATCTCTGCCTTCAGGTGATTGATGAGAGGATTCCAATTGTCCTCCAAAATTTCTACTTAGTTAGTAGATATGTCTTTGAGGCTCATTTGACAAATGCTTAAAAACACTTCTACATCTCTTAATCTTTTATACGTTCACCTGGCAAATATATTTACAAGGCAAAGTTCAGATATGCTCCATGGAAATTCCCATTTCCATATGGTTTGCATGGATAATTCCTTCTTTGTACTTATGAAGTAAGACTCAAAACCACCCATGGTAAGTATAACCGACTCAAAGTTATCTTTGCTTGTAAAAGCAAGACAAACCAACGACGAAATCGAGGGTCACGATGAACAACGCCAGAAAAGATAAAATTGACAGGATGTTTCAGGTGGTAATAATACAGAGGACATAACAAGATAAATGGTAGAATAATGAGGGCAATATAAAACCCCAATACGAGGCCCAAAGAGATGATGAAAAGAGCCATTAGACGGACAAAAATGATGACACTTGCAACAAAAATGGTGAGAATACAACGATCATAATACTTTTGATCGAAATAAATTATAACAAGATGATTCAAAAGCATGCTAGTTTCTTCCCGATGTGAAAGATCTCCAACAATAAAATTAATCAAAGAGTTTGGTATTGTGCATGCCTCATTCATTGTAGTTATTATAATTGTCTTATTAATAGTAAAAGATTTTTTTCTTGATTCGCCTAATACCGCTTTGGCCATAGTTGATAGGAACCTCCTGCTAAACAAAAACACGCCAAACAACTACTTTTTCTTATGTAGGTGGATCAACCATTTCAAAGAAAGATGTACTTTCTAGGATTACCAATGATTTTACTCCTTCAACAACATCACCCATCTCATCACGAGAAAACAACCTCTACAACCACAACCATGTTTCCATGCACATGTCTAAAATAATATGCTTTGGTTGATGTCACTCCAAGTTAGTAGATCTCCACACCAATGAAGCGAGATCTCCGTGCAAGACAACAAAAAAATGACAAAACAACAGGAAGTTAAGGCAATGTCCTCTTCAACATGGGTCTTCTCCCAAATCGTAGAAGGTCATTCCAAAACTTACGCAAGTCACCTCTGCCAAATCCTCCTTGGATCATACTACTCTGTAGACAACAAAACACAAAACAAAAATGGGTATGGTCTTCCACATGGGTCTTCGGGAGAGTGATTCATTCACTTTGTAGATATTTGTCACTTCATAGAGGATCCAACAATATCTCCATCCCTTGGTCATTTTTGAAAAACTCATGAACAATCCAAGCACCAAAGGAAAGGAACACACCAAACACCAAACCGTGCTCTGATACCACTGTTGGCAAAAGACATAAGAATGGTAATGATTGAATTCTTGTTATTCCAAAGCAAAGGAAGAATAAATATAGGAAGGGAAGAGGTAGTCAATTCAATAGTTGTATCATAACCGCCTACAATGTAATACATATTATTAGTTTATGGTAATAGTTAAACATAAATAAATAAATCTAAAAAACTACTTTGATGCATGTAAATGAATTATCATACATAATACCCCACCATTTGTTTCCTTTAGAGTATAGGTTATAAAATTTGAAGCAGATTTCAAGAGTAATGGGCTCATTTACAAATTTAATAATCTATGCCCGAGTCTCCCTTCTCTTCATGAATGGATCTCGACTCATTGGAAGCCTCTTATGAAAGGTAAACTGGATATTTACCCCACATATAGAGGTTTTTTCATTATTATTTTTGACAAAACCTTTGATAAAGATATGATATTTAGTAAAATTTGGGATTTTCAATCTCACTTTTTGCTTATGAAACCGTGGTTCCCCTTGTTTAATCTGGTGACTGATACTTTTCATGTCACACCGGTTTGATTTGGATGCCATACCCACCTCTCCAATTTTGGAGTGATAATTTCTTACTTTCAATAGGGGTACCACTAGGTAAATGTATGGCTATCAACCCAAAGATGTCTTTATATGATTTTACCACATATGCTCACATATTGGTAGATATGAATACTTCTATTGATTTTCTAGCTCTTTATTGAACTCATAGTGGAGGACCGAATTTGGACTCAAAATATAGATTATGAAGGTTTCCCTTTCAGATGCAGGATTTGTTTTTCTCTTGGTCACTTAGCTTTGGATTTTGGATGGGAAAAAGATTTAAAAGTAGAACCTCGTGGTTGAAGAATTTAGATCTTAGTCACCTCGTTGTTGATAGTTAGTTGGATAGTGATTCAGAGGAATATTCAGAGAACGAAGTTGATCTTGGTCCAAAGATTGTGGAGGTCATTCCTTCCCCTACGCTTGCAGGTAAGGCTTCCCTCCGTGTTTTGATGTTGAGGAAACTAATTCCCTTCGTCTTGTATCGACTGAGTCTCAAACTCATGAGGACATGGAGAATTTTAAAATCATCATTCTGGTTCACACTAAGGAAAATGTAGATCCAAACATTGGAGCATGTTAGATTACTGTGGGGAAAAATAAGAAAGAATAAATTATTAATGACCCCTTAAGATTCATTTAAGATCCTGTGGGAAGGAGTCTCAGGGATGAGATGATAATTTTTTATTTTTGTTGTTTGTTTGGATGTGCTTTTGTTGTTCAACTTTTCCGTTGGTAGAGGTATCTTCACTCGATTCTCATTATTATATATTTGTTTCCATTTGAACAAGTTGTTATGGGGTAGGGCCCCCTTAACCCACTTTTACCATAAATAAAAAAATTATCATATGTAATACAATTTAGAAAATATCAATTAAGATTATGCTATTCTAACGGGTATCACCTTTTCAAATGCATGAACAAATATTCTCAGATCATCTTGGATTTACTTGTTATATTTATTAAAAAATTGGAAGGATACGAATTGGAACACTTATATCATACTGGAATATGTGCTTAGGTATATTATAATGTGTTACTTTTTGTAAATTATGTAACTTTATAGGGGAATAATAATATTATAAGGGATAACACACTCTTATAACTCCTTTTCAATGGTTTTGTAGGCTTGTTGAATTTCTAAGGATAATTGTTCATCAAAGATGTGCATCAAAATTTAGAAATGTGAGTATGGTTTTTAGAGCATATGATTGGTAGATTACTTTTTGTGCAAGAGCATCGGATTCACTTACTATGTTAATGTAGTCACAAAATCACACACTTTAGACATTATTTAGTCTCGGTCTCATACTACTATTCATATGGATTTTGAGTGAAGAAAATTATAATTAACCCCCGTCTTTTGGCCATTTTACTTTGATTTTTGTCGTCACTACTGACCTCCCATACACACTTGCTCGAGTCTATTTTCGGTGTTTCTGTCATTTTAGGCTTGAATAGAGCACCCATGCTTATACTTGAAGGTGCTTGTAGGTGCCTAGTCCCATCGGGGTGCCCCGATCCTTTTCCCACTTTCCGCCACTTTTCGGCACTTTCTAGCCGTTTGAGCATTTCATATTTCTTGTGGTCGACCTTTTCAAGGTTAATTGAAATTAGATCAAGAGAACCATATAAATATAAAGTTATGAAACCATAATGAGGGACCAAGCACTAGTCACTACTATCATCACCTAAGGTTGCATCCATCTAAAGCTCATTTGCATCCATCTAGCTCCATCACAAAGGCACAAGGTTGGTTCATTTGCATCACACTGCATAGGAGGGAAGTTTATTCTATTCCATCCACCATTCTATTACATTTTCTACACATAGTTATTACTCATTACTTTCACAAAGTGTGACTGGCACAAGAGCACCTAGGGCATGATTGCACACACTTACACATAGAACTACATCGGGTCTGAGATTTAGTGCAATGCTTAGTTAGTAAATCTACCATTGTGGCAACTGAGGTCAATCACCCCTTCATATGCATCTTTTTTTTTAGGGTTTGATGCTTGTCTTGGGATTTTCTGGTCTTCTCTTCATCATTGATTACTAGTACATCCAAAGTGTAATTTAGATACATTAGTGAGATAGACAACGAGGGCTTGGATCACCAACGACCCCTGCAAATTTGGTTTTGGACTCTGCACAAGACCAGGGTACCCAGAATAACGAGACTAGGGTGCCCATAGGTGCCCTGATCCTCTCCAAGTGCCCCGGTCCACTCATATTTCCCAGATATGTAAGTTTTAGACCTTGGCATAGTCGTTTCCTCCTCTTGTTTCTCCACTCATCTCTGTGACATAGTCCAACAAGTTTTTCAAATCAGCTAAGCTCCTTCCAACCCTTCTTTACATATTAGGGTTTCTATTTTCATTAGCCTAGTTGCTTGGGTCACTTTTTATATTTATTTATTACATTTATTTATTGTTATTTATTGTTGTTCCTAGTTAGATTAACTATCATATTACCCACATTTTAGTTAATCATTTTGGTGAACCCGACTCCATCTTCATGCTTATAGGATCTTCATTCATTTCATCTTAGGATTTTCATCATGAGTATATCACTTAATGATTTTTTTAAAGCATCCGATTTCTCGCATCAATTCCAACATCTCCTTACTACTTCCTGCGTTCGTATGAACCCTTACTTGCTACATCAAGTATTTGAAGATGATTTTTCTCATCCTATCGCATCTACATCTTCAGAAGATGACCCATATTTGTATGTCATGATTAACATCCAAAATACATGTGTCAAGCGTACTTTAGGCAACATTCAATCTGAGCTTAATCTATGTCCCATGTCATTCATCGAACACTTAGGACTTTCTGCTTGTCAAATTAGTCCATATCATCTTTCACTATGCGCATTTGATGGTTCGGTTTGTCCATGCCTTTATCGCATTACATTGCCCATTACCATTGGGCCTAAAATTGTTAACACTGTGTTTTTCGTCATGGATTTCCAGTCCCTTATAATTGTTTACTGGGTAGGCCATGGCTTTACGACATGCAAGTTCATGACTATATACCAAGGTCTTAAATTCTTACATGAAGGTACTGAATATATTATTTTCATGACTCTCATCCCTTCAAATATTATAACCATAATCTTAACACCATTACAAATTATTCTAAGTCTATGGATGATCCATCTCACCTACCACCACTCTAAGGTGCCATTTGTGTGATAGACACAGTTTCTCCTACACCACCTATTACCTCTACTACTGCTGCTATGATTCCTTATTAGGGGCTTGTCGAGTCTATGGACATTTCTCTATCACCTATACCTCGCATGTCCCACCCACCTTAGCACATGCAAACTATTTACTTAGCAAACTCTTCATGAATGATTCATATTGGGAACATATCCCATTTGATCCTACTTGTGATGTCACTATATGTTCACATGATGGTCTAGCTTGACTTGGTTTCGCTTTTGAGGACCTTTATCCTCCTACTCATGATCCTCATCTATATTATGGCTTCATCACTATCATTACTTCTTATGGTTTACGTGTCTTTCATCTTATGGTCTATCTATCGCACACTCCTCTCTCTTCTCCACTCACATTAGGAGAGTCTTGGCTTACTTACATTGGGGGCATTCTTGATCCTGATTATACAGACATATCTTTTCCCATGCCCTTTGGTCGGGTATTCATTTGCAATAGTTATTTTCTGGCTATTCACAAAATATTACTTGTTGGTATGCGCATGGTTGTCCACTTCCTCCATTCACTAATGAGGAATATGCCATGGGTATGTACAATTTACGCCTTAATGGCTCATTACATGATCAACTAGACACTATTGCTTATCAAGTCTCTAATGCTTATCCATATGACTTTGACCTTGAAATTGATGACCTCTTAGATGACATTACATGATCCATCCTTCATCATCCACACTTGGGGGCATAACATCCAACATACCCCCCCAACCTAGTAGCATCATCCATCACAACATAGCATACTTCTAACATACACATATCACATCCTCATTCGCACTCATGACACTTATACCGGCATCGTCATTACTCGATGACACACTCTTGTGCTTTGGTTCACACTTGACTATTGAGGGCTTACTACACATGAACCCCACACACTACACAATAATAATTACACACTATCTCTTCACACGTCTAACGTCATGTGTCTTATGTATTACATCATACACTCTACATCATTACACGCATCTATGCATCATACATCATACTAGTCATCATCATGCATGTGTCACACTCTTTGGGTCTACATTATATGCTTCTCATCTTACATAACATGCACCTTCTAATTTTAGTCTACATACACATCTTACATCACATCTTATACATCATACATTACACATTCTACACATCATATTAGTCTTCATCATATATACATCTATAGTTATGGTTGATTACACACTTTGCATTTCATCTTACAACATTACACATTTCATTCATCATATGGTCGTCCATATTCACCACATAGGCCACACACATTGAATATATTACATCTCCATTTCACATGCATTTAATACTCGAGGCTATCTATATATCTTGCATATTACATCTTGCATTATGTCAAATCATTCATGTTTTCACAACATTATACAACATACATATCATCAACACCATCCTTATATTCATCATATTACACTTCTTTATAGGGTTAGCATCTCATACTACTCATCCTCCATACTACATCACATGCATTTTTCATACTATTTTCCTATTTCCACACATTGCATTCTAACTACTGCACATATCACACATTACATACTCATCATATTCTCATCACACATCTATGTGTTGCACTCACTACCCTATGACACACTTTAGTTCCTCGGTCCATACTCGATTGCCGAGGGTTTACTAATCAAATGGACCTTATCATATACACACATTCATCACTCAACCTTCTATCATGTGACATTACTAGGTTAGTGACATACACTATAGGCTAAATGGTCACTTATCCCTTCATCTTGTAGTGGTATACGCTTTAGGATACATCACCACTCCCTCTATTCATCTAGTAGTGATATACACTTTAGGCTACATCATCACTCTTTCGATCCTCTTGTCGTCATATATGCTTTCCTATAGGGTTGACGAACATCATTTCTAGGTCGCATATCATCACACATACACATTCATCATAACACATTAGACACAATACACACACTTTGACCATTTCCCGATGATGCACTCTCGTTTACAATTCATTCTTGACTACTAAGGGGGAAAACCAAATGAACCTCATTGCATACATTTCCATTCACTTGGGGGCATGTGGCTCCTATCATTCCATCTTGCATTCCATTCCATCCATCCATAGCATATTGCATATCTTGGTTGCTTTTACTCTTTCTTACATTTTCTTGTATATGGTCACTTTATTACACATGCTAGTTAGATCTCTTATATGTCATTTATCTATACCATACACACATGCGTCATTGTATTTTTTCTTAGTTATGATCGTAGATACATGTCTTTTACACGTAGTACAAATGCTCTCCTTCTACCCATCCTACATTGGTCATTGGGGGCATCCACATTCGTCTCTCACAGGTGTTATTGTTTCATTTTGTACTTAGCACTTTACATTACTTGGTTATACATGCTTTTGACATATTGGTTATCTTTATAACATGCTAACGGGTGCTTCATGTGCAACATTTTTTTATAGGATTACTTGCTTCCATGGCTATCTATTATTTGTACTTGCTTTTTTGTTTTTTGCTATTGTATACGGGCCTTACCCTTTGTTTGGTGTGCACACTTGTTTTTTGTATGTGACCATGATGGCCTTACATGTCTTGCGACATCGTGAGTGATGTCCCATGTTTGCATCCCTTTTGTGTGGCTTACTTTGTCTTCTTGTGTGTTTACATTACTATATTGCTTGGTAGCTTATACACTATTTACATAGATTACACATTGTCTTATACATGCATGCTTGTTCGTACTAACACTTGTTTTGGCAACCCTTGTTTGTGCATGCCTTGGTTTCTACCAAGCACTTTCCTTTCCCCCTGGGGAAGAGTTATAAAGTTCATGCGGTTGGTCCTCTTTTGGGGCCGTATTCTCCTATCAATGATGTCACATGCCCCCAAAGAGGGGGGCATCATTTGGGGTTTACATATTATATAGATCTCTATACCAGACACAGTCGGTTCAATTTCCACCCTTGGCATTGTGGGTATAATTGATTCGATTTCTACCCTTGGATATGTGGGTTATATAATGAGTGGGTTCAGACCAGTCTATGAACCTCGTACACAATGGATTTTATAGGACATGGTTGTCCTTAACATTCTGGGGAGAAGTTACGAGGTTAGAGGATATGATGAATTCCTCTCTACACTACTTCAACCAGTGGCATCGGATTGCCCAAAAAAACGAGGTAAGTATAGAGATATCTTCACACATATTCAAGGAAGAAATTACGAGGTTGGAGAATAATGCAACTTTCTCCCTACACTTCTTTGCCTATGGTGTTGGATCACCCAAAAAACCTAGGACAGGATATCCTCTTTCTACACCCTTTCTCTCATCACGGATCAGGTGCACATGTTCCTTTTACACTTTTCATACTTTCATTTCAGTCTTTTCATTACATATACATGTGTATTTTACATATTTTTGACATATATACATGTGTATTTGACTACTTGATCATATTCTCCTTGTAGGTCTGATCGTATGAGAAGAAAGTAATCAAAACAACTACAACAATGGGGGCAACAACAACATTTTGTGGAAACACACACCATACTAACCATGCAAGTACATTACACACATCGACAACTACACATGCGTTTCCACCCTAGGTTCACTCTCATCACTTTTTTTGCCATTTTGCATATTTAGTTTCCACGCTCTATCATATATTTTTGTCACTCCACGCTTTGTCTAGTCCTTCGACACATTTCTACATCACTCTACATGGATTATCAAGTACGCATCTCTATCTACTTTATGTTACCAAGATTTTTGATCACCAACATAAAGTGGGGAAAATGTAGTCACAAAATCACACACTTTAGAAATTATTTAGTCTTGGTCTCATACTACTATTCATATGATTTTTGAGTGAAGAAAGTACTAATTAACCCTGTCTTTTGGCCATTTTACTTTGATTTTTCTATCATCGTCATTACTCACCTCCTATACACACTTGCCCAATATTTTTCTTCATTTCCCATCATTTTAGCCTTGACTAGGGAGCCCATGCTTATATATTGGGGCACCGTAGGCACCCTAGTCCCATTCGGGGTGCCCTGATCCTTTTCCCACTTTCCCACCACTTTTTGGGCACTTTTTAGCCATTTGAGCATTTCATATTTCTTTTGGTCGGCCTCTTCGAGGTTAATTACGAAATTAGATCAAGAGAACCATATAAATATAAAGTTATGAAACCATAATGAGGGACCAAGCACTAGTCACTACTATCATCACCTAAGGTTGCATCCATCTAAATCTCATTTGCATCCATCTAGCTCCATCACAAAGGGAAAAAGATGGTTCATCTGCATCACATTGCATAGGAGGGAAGTTTATTCTATTCCATCCACCATTCTATTACATTTTTTACACATTTGTATTTCTTGCGACTTTCACAAAGTGTGACTGGCATAAGAGCACCTAGGGCATGATTGCACACACTTGCACATAGAACTACATTGGGTCTGAGATGTAGTGCAACACACATAATTCGTAAGTCCACCATTGTGGCAATTGAGGTCAGTCCAACCCCTTCATATGCATCTTTCTTTTTAAGGGTTTGATGCTTGTCTTGGGGTTTTACAAGTCTTCTCTTCATCACTGACTATCAATGACATCCAACGTAGTTTGGATATAGTGCGATAGAAAATGAAGGCTTTAGATCATCTAACGACCCTGTAAATTTGGTTTTTGGACGTCCTGCAGAGACTAGGGTGCCCTCAACCACCCTGATCCTCTCCCAGGCACCCTAGTCCACTCAGATTTCCCAGATTTGCAAGTTTCTGGACCTCGGCATAATCGTTTCCTCCTCCTATTTCTCCAATCAGCTTTGTGACATAGTCCAACAAGTTCACCGAATCAGCTAAGCTCCTTCCAACCCTTCTTTACATATTAGGGTTTCTATTTTCATTAGCTTAGTTGTTTGGGTCACTTTTATATTTATTTATCGCATTTATTTACTGTTATTTACAGTTTTTCCTAGTTAGATTAACTATCATATTACCCACATTTTAGTTAATCACTTACATCACCAAAAATAGTTAAAGTGGAAGAAAGAGCTTTGTATCTTTATATATCCTTGCAAATTCATGTACACAATGATGAAAAATAAATGAAGGATATGCATGCAACATCATATTAGTCACGTGGATCCTACTTTGCTGATATTTGTAAAAGATATCTTCTTAAAAAATGTTTGAAATATTGCTCATATACATTATGAACATATGCTCTTTACGGATCTTATATCTCTACATATACTTTAATATTATGGAAAGTTGTCTCTTAGTAATATGGATTTTGATATTGTTTAACACATAGGATGATTGATATAACCCCTCTAACTTTGACCATTTGGTAAGGTCATGATGTTCTTATGCACCAATAGGTATTCATGATCTTCTAAATATTTGGCATCGATTTTGTATAGCTAAACCTCCTCCATCAAAACCAACTCTATATGTTCACAAATGTATTCATTCTTTCTTAAATTTTGTCTCCTCTATTTGTGTGCAAGGTCTTTCTTTTCTTATCCATGATTTCCTCATTTTTGCAACATCTATATGTAGTGTCTTCTTACTAAAATATCTCTCATTCATCTCTTATTTTTCATGTGTGAAATTCCCCTTCAAATTTTTGATCATGATCCATTCACTCTTATTTTGCAACACCATTATGTGGTACTACACACAGGTATCTATTTTTTCATGTCACATGGGATGTTTTCCCCTTTCACATAATCAAAATTTTTCACTACTATATATTCTTTCCCAAGAGGCATCAAAATTAAATTATATCAATATTTCTATACTCCCACTCTATTGGTCCTTCCATGAAACAACATCTTATGGTTGAAATTTCTAGTGTTTCCCAAAAACATGACAACAATCAATAGGGAATATCACGGTAATATGTTACATAAAACTTTATCTAAGAATTGAAAAATCCTTATATACACTTCACATTCATTTTACTCAATGAAAACTCTTACCTCTACCAACCAAGTGACTCTATAAGGATTATGATGTGGTTAATTCTCAAATCCCAACTTCTCAACCATGTTTGTAAAAACAAAAATGTCTATTTTTATACAATAAACCACAACTATGTAAGATTTACCTATTCTCTTCCTCTTTGTTTGGAAAATATGTCTCCTCTCTTGATAAAACTCCTCTCTATATTGCAACTTTCAAGATGGTTATAACTGTGAAGAATGATTCTCCTTACCAATGTTCACTTATATAAATGGTTTCACCAGGTCTTTATCAACTTGAACAATTACATACTCCCAACGTTTCCTCTCTTATAACCATCATCATAGGCATGATGACACTCATATGCATACTTTCCAACTTTACACTCAAAGTATGTATCATTCAATCTTCCCTCTTAACCTCTTCCACATGCATAAGTGTTTATTTCTCTAGGTTTTTGTCCTTTTGTATTCGTTTCACCTTCCTCACTATTTTGTTAAGATGTCATTGGTTCCTTACCTCCATTGATATCCTATTTGGCCTTATTTGTATTCCATATGTGTGATAGCTTCTCCTCCTCTCTCGAGGAATATAGTTATGTATTTCCTCTATTTACTTATTCACTCTACGAAGGTAGGAAATACGCCATGGTCGAGGAAACCTATAAAATTACAAATACATATATTTTGATAGAGATAATTATTTATATGAAAAAGGGATCATTTAATATATCTTGAAGAGATATTTTGATTGGGATAAAAATTAGAGTAATTGATCACATAGGGTTGAAAACTTTAGAGCTTAAATTCATAGAATCCTTTTTGGGATATAAGAAACAAAATGCATAATAGTCATAGGAGGGAACATAGAGCTTAGAAATTAATGCTTCATTTCCTTGAGTCATGTATTAGTAAGAGATCCCAAATCTTAATAAGGATATAAAAAATATATTAGATTCCATGGGAGAAGGAGATTGCATTTTAGCTTTGTGTATGTGTATATATATGACAATTTTGGTTGTGGAAAAGAATGGTTGACACTCTATAGTGAACTAGAGATAATTGTTGGCTTGTTGTGAGTGATAGTGACTCTTTTTGTATAAATTAGGTTTTTCCAAATTCTTGTTAGAGGAAATTTGTGATTAATAGTTATGCAAATACCATGAGTTAACATAGATAGAGAGACACAATGAGCAATTATAGGGTATGTAAATCCTTGATAGTCTTACGGAACTATTTTAAAGCCATGAGAGGATTAAAGTGTAAAGAAAACTAGAGGGACAAATAGTCATATAGAGTTTATAGATGTCATGAAGGATTGAATAGAAATGAAAATAGTCACATTTTAGTGTGAATGTGTGTGTTATAGTGACACTATAGGGAGATATGAATAAACATAAGTCTTGGCAAATGTGTAAGATTCTCAATTTATGGAAATGGTAATTTGTTCACTCAAATCCCCACACTTGATTGAACCATTGATGGTAATAGTTAATAAAAATAATATATTGGGTGGTTTTGAATGAATATGAAGAGAAATGAGTATATAAGATCCCATAAGATTGGAATAAGAGAGGGATAAGATTTTGTAGTGAGTCTAGGTATTGATATAATGAGCAAATATTGTGAAGTGGTTTTTTTAGAGAAGGATAGTGAGAAACTAATGATATTTTTAGAGATGGTACTATTAGAGGAGAGAAAACATTCCATGAGTAATGGGTAGAAGTTGTGAGTTTGAGCATATTCCAATAAGAGAAGATTTTTTGGGTAGAATATTGTTGAAAATAAATGGAATAGGAGTCACGAAGAAGCAAAGTGATTAGAAAAAACAACTAGCAGTAGTTGAAGAGGATTTGATGGAAAGATTAGAATCATGCAAGGGTGTACAAAAATTAAGGTGAATATCAAAGGACTAATAATACCATGAAATAAAGGAATATAAGTGTATCAAATAAGAAGTAATGAATGATAAACCACCTCAATAAAATAAGAGTAAAGAGAAGAGGAAAAATGATTAAGGGATGAGTGAGAAAACATCATTGCTAACAAATTAGGATAAGGAATTGGTGAAGAGCTATGGTATTGAAGAGGACAAAAGAAATTTTTTTGAAGAGGAAAGTAGTGAAGATGTTTTTTTTTAAATTGAGGAGAAAATGATGAAGAAAAGAAAGGAAGAAAAGAAGGAGATAAGGATGTTAATAACAAAGGAAATGCATCATGGAGATGAAGAGGAAACACTAATCATAATGAATAAGGTTGATGAGTTTTGGGGGAATAATATCATCTCATTGGATCCATCTTGGAGAGTGATTACGTTATTAATAATAGTGGAGTGAAGAAATTCCTCTTAGAAGGTATATAATAGCAAAGAATAGGAGAAATTAGATGAGATAAGATGGCATGCCACTAGATAAGGAATGAAGATACCTTATAAAATAGATAAGATGAAGAATAAAAAAGAAGGTGAAGTGATAAGTGCAAACTCTTTATCTTGGCGAGCCTCATGAATAGAGTGATGGGTCACTATGAAGGTCCTAAAGAAAAAATATGGAGAGGAAATAAAAAGAAGAGAGGATGTTATATTGGAGGGAACACTTAAAGGGAATCTTGTGTCCCGTATTTTAAATCCCAATTTAATTTTTAGTGCTTTCCTATAGGTAATTAATGTGAAGAAAAGAGGTTAACTAAAACCCCTAAATTAAGAATAGGTCACAGGTATAGAGATAATAAAGCTCATGAAATATGAGGATAATTAAAAGGATGATGTAAGTGAGCTCCAAGAACATAAGAAATCCCTTGCAAGAATCATAGGACCTCAAAGTGCAATTTAGGTTACACAAAGGAAGAGAAAGAGAAAATAATGAAGGCATGTTTAGAAAAGCTAGAAGTAGAGGGAAATAATGAAGAAAATGTGTTTAAGTCTTTTATATTCAATAACATCGAGGAGAGAAGGATGAAAGAGTAGGAGGTGGCCATTTATATGTTCATATGGTCAAGTAGAAGGAGAACCAATGAAGAGTAGACTAGAGAAAATAATTGAGAATGGGATCATATTTCTCTAATTACAATAGAAGATTGATGCAAGAGAATATAGGTTTATAGAACTCTAATGATAATCACCATGTGTATAATATCTTTAAATGTATTCCAACTATCTAAAATGATTAAAAAGGAGCTATTAATAGATCAAAACAAGAATGGACATCTTATTTTTTTCTTAACGAAATATAAAAGAGAAAACAAATTAATCTATTTGCATAATTGAAGAGGGACCGCAATGAAAAAATGACACAAAACAAAGGCGAGTTAATGGAAATTATCCCACTTGTATGGGAACACAAAGGCATCAATATGTATATAGAACATCACATATAGTATTCAGTAGACAAGTCCATTTTTCTTGGAATGTACAATGCTATAAATATTAGAGCATAAGGAGGAGCACCACCATGTGTTAAAATTACAGGATCGTGGTGTGAATCATGAGATTGAGTGTCACCTTTCATGTTCATGATGACTCGTACAACTTAGCCACCAAAAGAGAGATATTATTAGAAAACAACATATGTCAGAATCATGGGTAGGGGTTGAAGATATTAAAAAGAGGAGAACTTGTGAAGGTGGCCTCGAGAAAAATTGGATTGTGGTGATGCCAAATGTTTGCAATATACAATATGTGCATACACGAAGATGTGGGACCCATAGCCAAATGGAAGAGGATAAAAGGACTTGAACGAGAGGCCTAGGGACAAACATGTGTCCTTAGTGGTTCCTCTATATACTTTAAGAAATTTTAACGTGTAAGACAAGCAAAAAATCCATGTGCAAAAGAGATAGAGAGACCTAGCAGTGATGTCAACAAAAGGAGATAGGAAAGAGAACAGGTGCACATGTACTAAAAAATTAAAAAGACCCATTAATTTTTATTTGGATAAGTATTGCATGTGGGAGATAGATTGTAGGAATGATGTTAAAGAGATATTTCCACATGAGAAGATAAGGAGTACGAAACATGTTGCAATCACATGGTCGAAATGTGACGGGTGAGATTGAGTGTCACTTGTCATGTTTGTAATGACTCACAAAGCTTAGGACATGGCGAAAGCCAAGTGGAAAATAAATGGAGGGACCTAGAAGTGATGTCAATGGAAGGAGATAGAAAATATGACATGTCGACACATACTATAAAATTACAAAGACCGATATTATTATATTGGGAACACAATTGTATGTGAGATATAGATTTTAGGAAAGACCTTAAATATATATTTTCACATGATATATAAGGAGGAGCACCCCCATGTGTTCAAATCATGGGATGATGGTTTGAATAGTGATATTAATTTTCATGTTTCATGTTCGTAATGATTGACATAAATTAGGCACCATGAGAGAGACAACATCGAAAAACACCATGTGTCAAGATCATGGGTAGGGGTGAGGATCTTGAAGAGAGGATCTCCAATGAAGGTGATCATGAGAATGATTGTCTGTGATGATGCCAAATGTGTTCAACACATAATGGGTGAGTACACAGAGATGTGGGACCCATAGGAAAAGGGAAGAAGACTAAAGGAAGGGCACGAGAGACCTAGGGAGAGACATGTGTCTTAGGTGGTGACACTATATTTTTTAATAAATTATAATGTTTAGGGAATGTGAGGAATCCATGTGGAAAATAAATGGAAGGACCTGCAAGTGAGGTCGACATAAGGAAATAGGAAAGACAACATGTGGACACATATTATAAATTACAAAGACTGATATCTATTTATTGGGAGCACCCTTGCATGTGAGAGATAGATTATTGAAAAATATAATGATATATTTTGATGTGATAAATGAAAAGGAGCACCACCATGTGTTGCAATCATGGGGTGATAGTGTGAATAGTGAGGATGAATATCATTTTTCATGTATTTAATTACTCACACAACGTAGGTCATGTAGGGAAGCCTTGTGAAAAAAAATTGAAGGACGTTGTAATGATGCCAACATAAGGAGATAGGAAAGAGGACACATGGAAATATATTATAAAATTGCAAAGACACATATATTTTGAATGGGAGCACCATTGTATGTGAGATACAAATTGTAGGAAAGATCTTAATGAGATATTTTAACATGAGAGATAATGAGGAGTAGGCCACCATATGTTGCAATCATATGTGAATGGTGAGATTGGGTGTCAAGTGTCATGTTTGTAATAACCCACACAACTCAGACACCATGTGAGAGATAGAATCATAAAACACCATGTGTTACGATCATGGGTGGGGGTTAAGATCCTAAAGAGAGGATGTCCTATGAAGGTAAGCCTAAGAAGAATTGACCTTTGATGATGTTAAATGTTTGCAACACATAATGGGTGAGTACACAAAGATGTTGAATCCATATAAAAGGGAAGAAGATAAAATGAATGTCATGAGAGGCCTAGGGAAAGACATGTGTCCTAAGTGATGTCTATATATTTTTATGGAAATTTTAAAGTGTAGGACATGTGTAGAAGCCACGTGAAATAGAAATGGAAGGACGTAGTAGTGATGTCAACATAAGGAGATATGAAAGAGGACACATGGAAACGTGTTATAAATTTACAAAGACCCATATAATTTTATTGGGAGCACTATTACATGTGAGAGAAATATTATGGGAAATATATAAAAGGGATATTCCCATTAGGACCAAAATTGGAGCAACTGGTCACTCTGGATAGGAAATTTTGGATCTCATATTCACGCGATTTATTTTGCGATGTAATAATAGAAATCTAATTTAATTATTATATTAAGAACGACTAGAAGTACAGAGATGTTAGAAATCTATTTGGTATTTTCCTCAAACCCTATAATAGTAGGTAGGAAAGTCCAAATCTCAATAAGAGAGATCAAATAAATTTTGGAGGCCATGGGTTTGGGAAATCACATTTGAATGTTTTGTCTATGTATATGAATTCCAATTTCACCTATACAAAATGGTGGTTGACACTCTACAAATAAATCTAAAGAGAGTTGTTGACACATCATGATTGATTTTGACCTTATTTGTGTATAGAATGTGCTACCGAAATCTTGTTGGACATCATTTATTAAAGTAAAAGATATTTTCTACAAGAGTGTGTTTGTAGAGATAAATAGTCATAGTGAAAATTTAGTGGGTGTGTAAATCCATGAGAGGCTTTTGGAATTCTTGTAAATACCGAGAGGATTAGAGTGTAAAGAAAAGAAGAGGAAAATAATCGTAGATAATATGTAGATGTTGTGAAGGATTGATAGTAATGAAAAGAGTGATGTTTAAGTTTGAAAGTATGTGTTAGACTAAGACTCGGGGATTTGTAAAGATAATAGTATAAAAAATTGTGCAATATTTTCATGATGTGGGTTTGGGCCTTTGTTTAATTGAATCTTTATACCGACTACTTGAAACTAGATTCATTCTTCTATTTTCTAATCAATTAGCTCCTCTACGTTTAGTGTGTTTCAAAAATATGATCCTCTATTTCTACTCTTCTAATATTTGAATATCCTTGACAATCATTTCTTCACTATCATCCAAATGTTCAAACATTAGAAATGTTAATTCCATTCCACCTTAAGTGTTGTTTTTTCATTCTTCCATGTCACTTACATCTTCCCCAAGGATAAATCATCTTCTTCTACCTTCCTAGATTGTAGTATATCAAATCTAGATTGTTTGTAATGCTTCTATGAATTCATAAAGTCTTTAATTCACATTATTCACTAATGTGTTTCATTGTCATACTCTTTTAAGGGGCACATTGTATTTAAAAACATAGGTTTACCATTTCACCTGTTCATAATCCTTTGTATATCACACCACTCGCTCATTTACTTGGTTCTCTACCCACATCAAAAAAGATGCGGTAACTTCACTCTTTCAATCCTACAATCGTTCCTTCTCATATACCAACCGATGCAATTTTAGTTAAGGAGTCTAATTAATAATTAGCCTAGAATACAAAATTTTATGAAACCACACAAATCTTGACCTCTTGTATCCTTCCAAACATATGTAAACTAGATTAACACTCTTTGTTAATTATCTATGAGAAAACATTGTTAGAATAATTTTGCTCTAATCGCCAATGGTACATTGTTATACCTTTGCATACTCTACCAAATCTTTCCTATTATAACATAACAATCACAGTACCCACAACCTTCAAAAAAATTGATGTTGTCATGTTCCCTAAGTGATCCAATCCTATCGCCATATTCCAAAAACAATGTGGATATCTCTAATTGAATTATTCCTTACAATTGCACTCTTGGATATATCCTTACGCAATACTTCAATTCCTTTTGAAAATGTAGTACAATGTTTATATAGAAAAATAATCAACTACATACAATATTGGGCTGCAATAGATCTTAACCATAAAAATTATGTTCTTTGTAAATATTCAATAAAGGATAATGCCCAATGGACATATGTGATAGCTCAAATTGATGACAATACAAGACATATTTTTTATGTAATATTTGAATTAGGAAGCCATCATAAGGATTCATTTGTAAATCTAATGGACAAAATGTGATCTCACTATTTATGCTTTCTTGATAATATGCACATTATTGTGAGAGAAATATCATATTCCATGTCTTGATTATCTCTATGCATAATTGCAATCACCTTGTATTATCATACTTAAATGCACGATTTCAAGATGAGTCTTTCCTAAATTGAAACTATGAAAATTCACTATGTTATCACACATTTGTTAACAGATTCCTTTTTCTTTAACATATCCCAATGTCTGTGTAATATTTTGATCCCATGCCAAAGATTAAAATATTTGTACCTTCTTAAGAGGTGTGTATACATAACACGAGGGTTCCACAATGCATTTTGTACATTTATTATTATTCATGCAATACCTTCTAGCCATGAAACTAAACCATGCCTTCTTTTTCAAAAACGAGGTATAGAATTTTCACAACTTGTAAAGACTTGTCTAGATTTACTATAATATAGTGGACCATTCTAAAGTAATTTTCTAATCATGTACATAAATACAAAAATTGTATTGTAATTAAATATGGTTGATGGAAGATTGTATGTGAACCTAGATGTTCTTTCACTTTTCATCATGTGGGTATAAAAATGTGTGATTTAAGTTATCGCACACGTGATGCATGGTAATAACATTATGTGATGCAAAGTTTTTTTAGAAAGCTTCGGGTGGCAAGCCTTAAGTCCTATCTTTGGGTTGAGCCAAGTCTCCTTGACTCGCCCTTAGGTACCGCTTACATTCGCTCGAAGTTTCTTCTTTTCGACCGTTGGTAGAGGTCATTTCTTCTATTCCTCAATGTTATATCTTTTTTCTCCTTTGAATCTCTCACGATGTATTTGAATTGTAAGGCTTCTGGGAGCCACAATCCCTATTTTATTACCTTATCCAATAAAAAAACATGTGATGCATGGTAATACCATTCTTTCAGCCTTTTAGTAAGTTCATTCCATGTTTGCATGTCAATGGGTACTCCCACTCATTCAATTTTTTTCATTAGTTGGGTACAAAATGAATTCCATCACCTAATCCGACTATGTACATCCAAACCCATGTTCCTTCTCTCCTCGGGATAATATCCATTGTCCACATGCGATGTTTATTTTTCAGCACATATTCATATATTGTGCAAAAACTCTATCCATTGTCTTCTCACTAAAATTTCCACTACTCGTTCAATCTGTATGTTTTCATCTCCATCATTTTCCTTCAAAATATTATGCACATGTTGCACTCACTCTTCTTTGTGAAACTCATTGTCATGGTAATATGCATGCTCTGCTGTATTCATCCCATAGGATTGGAAACCCATTGCACATAACCAAAATTAATATAGTGCACCATTGTATCTTCTTTCAAGCGACTTCAGGATGAAATCCTCTCAATCCTTCTTCATTCACAATATGTTATCCATTCCATCATACAAAATCCCATGATAAAATTTCCAGTCTCACAAAACAAAAGTTAGATGCAACTATCAAAATGATATTACATAGATACTTTTCAACGAAGAAATCAATATTCTTCTCTAAATTTCAATCTTATTGCACAATTCCAACTTTTCCCTCTACCAAAGAATTCACTCTATAAGGATCTATATATTGTTTGTGCTTTGATTCCTCCCCGAATGTGACACAGGGTAGTGGCGGTAGGGACTATGGGATTGGGGACTGTCTTCTCTACAACTCATCACTTTCTCTAAAAGAGTTGACAGTTGTCTCGGAGGAAAATTTTCTTTCAGGGGCGACTTCAGTTTGAACGACCACAGCCACCAGAACAGGGGAAGGGTGCACAGTTCGGACAGGGGAAAACAATGGGGGTTCTAAGCCTTTACCACCGGAAACACCAGCAAAAGACTGAGAAATCAACCGCTGTCCATGGCTACCAGAGCCACAACAAGAAATGCCCCCAATCCCCCAATGGCTACCAGAGCCACAACAAGAAATGCCCCAATGCCGGCGCGGATTTGAGGAGGCCGAGAACAGAGGCACCGAGGGAGCAGCTTTAAGCACCGAAGCGCCGACAGTACCAGGGCCTCGAAAGCTCTCCAGAAGGTCATTTCTAGCGTCTTGAGTCCCTCAGATCACAGGGTTAGGGTTCTCGAATGTTTTCTTTGAGCTCGCCAGAGCACCCTGTCTCCAGCCGCTGAGAGCTCGCACCAGCACCGCCGCTGCCATTGCCGCTGCCAGCAGAGGACTCAGGGTTTGCAGATGCTGCCTTAGGGTTCGCGGATGGGCTCTTAGGGTTCGCCATTTCGTGTGAAAAATTGTGAAAATTAATTAACGTTACATGTATTTTATTGTCCATAAATAGGAATGATTTTCTAGTTGTATAGCATTATTAATAAATCTTATTGTTATAATGCTTGTCTAAATTATTATATAAACTTTAAGTAGCCCTGCCTATCGTATGTACTGGTAATCTTGTTTTTTTCACAGATTATCGTTCACTTTGTAAAAGCCTTCACAAATATGGAAGAAACTAACAATTGAATCCATTCATGTTTAAAGAAAAAATTGAATAAAATATAATGTATAAACAAAGATTCTTCCTAGTGAGCAAGATTATATTAATTCTTGGCCAATAACCTGTAACTTATCCCCTCACCTGGAAAGAACTTTAAGCTCTCGTTGATGAATTGACTGCACTATATTGAAGTCTAATTTCGCTTATAAGTATAAAAACTTTTTGTTATGCGGCACCCGAAAATCAGACATTGCAGTTAGGCTTTCTTAATATAACCATAAACATCTTCCAAGTTCCAACGAAGACTAAATTGAGGATATGGCGATAACTTGGCCCATGAATTGTTTTCTCCATATATGTCTATATAATTCCTTGCTTCAATGCATTTCGGGGCAGATTGCTTGTCATAAATAGCATCAGCCATACTCCAGCATTGAACGTTATCTCGTGTGCCAAAATGTATTGTTCGGATCTAAATAATGAAATTTACATACGCTATAACTCTCTTTCTTTTAAATTATAACGCTTTTCTAAACATGTTTAGATAGCAGATCCATGTTCAAACTCTATCTAAAAGCATTATATTAGGAGTTTACCTCTCGTGTTGAGAGATTGGAGCTCATTTTGAGACTTGCAGTAGAGGGATTGATTTAAATACGCAGAGCAAAGGCTTTAGCCTCTTCCATAACTTTCTCCATGGGAAAAGCAATTAAGGAAGCCCGAAATAAATTTAGAACACTTTTTATCTCCCGCTCCGATATAGTAATCTTGGAAACTGTAATAACCCTCCATTTTTTGATTTGAATTCTTCTAACACATCTGCCATTATATCATTCAAGATTTTATATTAAGGTCAAAGAAAATAACTCTCTCACTTTTTCGTTTTTTTTTATACTTATTATATCATTATCAAAATATATTTCACAAACAAAACATTACCAAATAGATGTAAAATGCAAGTAGGATACAAGGTGCCCATAATTTACTAATTTTTTTAAAAGATTTTAATATTTTTTACTAATTAAATTTTACTTAAATATTGACCATAAAATAAAACACACTTATAAAAGGAAATGTTCTTAGCTCTTATTATTCTTCTTGATATTTGTAACTTACAATGAAAATATTATTTAATAAAAATAAATAGACTGTTTCTAATCTCCTCATATAAATATAATTTAAATTAAAATTATAGATGTAGATTTTTCTCCCAAATACTTAGTATTCCCCACCATACCTCCTAATAGAATTTGACAAGAGCCTAGATCATCCTAATTCAAATTAACATGGATGTCCTAAATTATTGTAAAAATTGAATAAATAACAAAATTAAGATTACAAACTAAATATAACTAGTATGAATATTTAAAATATATTTATTTGAAAAATGTCAATAGATATTAATTTTAAGATTCTTATCTTAGATCTACACATACCACATTGAGTTAAAATTTCATTACATTCTATTTTATATTTTTGTTGGTGACAAAAACACGTTCTAAAGTAAGGACCCCAATCTTAACTAACATATATTCAACATATTACTATGAATATTTAAAATATATTTATTTGAAAAATGTCAATTCAATTTTGAGATTCTTATAGGTCTACATATTGAGATATTCACTATTTATAGATTCACTATTAAAAGTAACAACAAAATTAATTAAATGACAATCAAATGGATGTCAAATTTTAATTCTAAAATAGAAATATCATAGTCACACCATTATATCCCACTCCATGCTACCATTGTAGAATGCCTATCAAGTAAACTAATTCTTTCGCCTATGAGTAGAATGCCTATTGGTACACAACTATTAGAGATCCACATGATTAGCATACTCACAATGTTAAAATGAGAGCTTTGAAACAGGCATGTGAACAGTTTTGACATAATGCCCGGAAGAAATGTGGTCTCATGGTCTATTATGATTCAAGGGTATACCCAAAATAGGAATAAGTTTTAATAACAAGCAAATGCAATTGAAAGGTGTAAAGCCACACCCCACAATCTTGCTAACAATCTCCCAATCCATGCCAAAATAAGAGGCTTGCAACAAAGTGTTATGGATCTACTAAGTGTAACGAAAAAAAGGGGATCTTTAAAACGTGTAGTTATAAGTGCCTGGCAGATCGTAGGTAAAATGTGGGATATTTAGGGGGAACATCCACCGTAACGTTTGCAAGATGGGTATGCTGAAAATACATTAGAAACTTGAAAAAATGTTGTTGGATGATGTAAAGCTTATTTCTCGCAACCTTTGCTAACGTTTCCTTCAATTTGAGCTAGAACGCAGCATTTTGGAGCATTGTATGAAGATGCATCAAAAAGGGATTTCAATTAGATTTTTGTGTGATGTTTCAAATGGCCAATAAACTTGGAAGGCGAAATCATATGAGAGGCATGCGAACTATATGACAAAAGGACCCAAAGGAATGCGGTCCCATGGAACGATATGGTAGTAAGGATCTTCGAAGATAGGTTTGTTGAAAAGATTATATGGGTGCTTGCATGCATGAGGGTTAGTTGGCAAAGCGGTGAAATGGGATGCAGCTCCTTGAAGTGTATATTCATGGGATACGTATTCCATTTTTGACTTCTTAGAAGACAGAAGAGGTTTACCCACGTTCTCTCTAATAGTTTCCTTCAAATTTATAACTCTCTTCCTTTTTTAAAGTTTCATTTTCACTCCTTCAATTTCAAATTTTTTTTCCGCCTACGATTGCTATTGTTTATATTGCATTACTAATGAACAATTACTAGTTATATAACAAAATTGACAAAGAAACAAAAATAACATAGAGAATATATAGAAAATCATTACAAGCAACCACTAAGGAGAGAAATGACACGCCTAAATGAAGATAACTCCCAACATGTAATGTGTAGTTTAAAAAATAAAAATAGGAGCATTTGCTTAGAATTTCAGCTATATAGATTTAACAAAGTAGACACCTGAAGAAACTTCATATCTGTGCAGTCGCAGAATTCGTAGTCCCAAAACGGTGGTGTTGAGATCTTTATCGCATTTTTTCCAATATCTGCAGCTCAAAAAGAATAAAAGAATTTCATTACGAACTTATATAAACGCATCATTCAAGCATACAATTTAATATGCTTCTCGGAAATAGATAGATATAAAATTCCAGTCTTCCAAATCCCTCTGTTATATATATACACCCACATCTCAACTACAATGTGAATACAATGGAAAGGAGGAGGAGTCGGATCCCATTATAAAAAGCAACATAGTGGCCTCCAGACCAGTAATTAATTATGTAGGGAACAGATTGACAAATTTAGGTGCAGATACAGTAATTTCAATTTTAGGAATTTTGTTTTAGGGAAGTGGCTCTATGATATGTAAAAAATATTTGGATTATTTATAAAATTTAAGGATTGATTTGCTAATTCCTCTAGATTAGTAAACAAAAATGTTATTATTACATTTTTCAAAATAAAATTAAAAAATAACATAATTAATTTGCAACTTACAATTTCTCGCAATCGCTGTGCAATTATAATATTGTCATGATTAATCGAGTGGTTATCAAGCTTAAAAGATGGCCTATTATACAAATCAACATGCATTCTGATGGGCCCTACTTAAAATATCTGTTATCTATCGATATATAGAATTTTTATTTCTTTTGGTAATCCGGATGGATCGTGAAAATAACAAGTGCCAAGAGTTTTTTTTTTTGAGAGAAGGTCTAATACAAAGTGAGCGCCACCTATCAACGTCATATGGAGTAACATACACCAAATCCTATGATCCGAATAAATCACGAGATTTGAACCCACAATTTGAACCACCTAAAATGGTGGCCTAATGTATATAAAATTTTTATACAAGAGAATTTAAAAGATTTAGCCAATTTGGTAAATCACTGGAGCCATACACGGCAAGTATGGAGGTTATGGGTTTGAAAACAAACATTTTGGCGCAAAGTTAATAAGGGATGAGATTTTGGCTGACCCCACTTGTCAAACCAAAAATCTATGACATTAATTGGTTTAAAACAGCCTGTCGATCTTTGTTAAATACATATTTTTAATTTACAAAATACATTGTTCATTGCTTTACTTACATGTTTACGTCGTAAGTTTTGGAATTATATACTTTATATAAACACATTTTCATTAACTATGTTATTCAAATATCTATGTAATACTGCACTTATATTTATATTGAATGTGTTCATAGTGAAAATGACAGTTTTGCCAAATTCTTTCATATCAAATAGGGACGGACTGGCTGACTATTTTGCAAAGAGTAAAATACAATTAAAACAAGTAAAAACATTTGGGACGGGTGTCAAATCTCAACTTCGAAAGAGACTGATAAACAAAAGAAGCATGAGACTTCGCTCCATCAACCCCAGAATAGTAGACTACAAAGAAGACTCCATTATTTACAGTTTATGACAACTTTTAAAACTGTGAGTGTGGACTCTTTTAACACACATTCAGAGCCAAAGAGCTAAATACACAAACGGGTTAACCATTGATGGGGAACATGCCAAGAATATAGTGCCTTGGTAGCTTGAGCATTGTTTAAAGTTTAAACAAACCTGAAAACATAATCAAGTTGTTCTGTTATCTCCTTTTGGAAGTGCCGATCTATTCCAAGGCGTTCAATACTGTCCACCATAACCAGGCGTTCACAAATACTTTCTGCGCAAGGAGTTCCGATTTGTGCTGCACCCATTGCATTGAACACCTCCTTGATCTCCCCAATGAGCTTTTCAGCAAGCTCAGAATAGTAAGGAGCCTGTAAAACTCAAACAACGCAGTAAGTCATATGTTCATATAAGAAGTTATAATAAAAAACAATACGGAATGTAGATAAAATAGTATGAAACAGGCTTGCCTCATAAGGATTTTTTGGGAGGGATTGTATAAAATCATTGTCCCACAAGTTGGGATGATGGTTGCCAGTGCGCCTGGATACACCTTCAACATTAGTTAAGGCCTTGTTGATTATTGCATTTTTAGGCCTTATTATTTTGCCCACTCTAATTGGGAATGCTGTATTGGAAAGCTTCATGTGCTGGATAGGTTTGCAGGAGGTGAGGAGAGAGGGAGAAATAGGAAGGAGAGCCATCGTAAGGGTTGCTATGCAAAGAGCATTTGTTGCCCTTTTATGACATTGAAATGGAGGACTTCTAAGCGTTGGTGATAAACGTGGGAAATTTTTTTATATAACGATAGCCTAAAGAGAATCGGATTCATTGTTCTTTATAAAATTACAGATACTAAGAGATATATTTCGTACTGTGAACAGTTTGGTACCAATATGTTCTCTTTCTATTTTGTTTGCCATTATGGTTACAACATTGATTGACAAAACCTTTATCTTTTTTAGTGATGGGATTGGTCTTTCACATCGATTGGTGTGAAAGTATGTTTTCAAAGGGTCTCATCGTTATTTATATTTAAATTTTAAATAATGTTTATTTTAAATTGAAAAATAAATCAATCGTTGTAAGATATATATGCCTTTAGAAGAAGGGGTGTTTATCTTAATAAATTTGTTTAAAATTAAAACTAGCAATCGCACGCGAGCAATGCGATGTGAACGCCGAAAGGGATTGTGTATAGAAATAAAAAGTGGAAGAGACAAAGAAAGGAAGAAGAGGAGGGCAAAGTGGAAGGTAAGTATTGGGATGAAACATAACATAAAAATGTAATGGCTTTGATAAGTATACATGACAATTAAAGGAGATATTTGTGGAAAGTGTGTAGACGCAAATATAGATTGAATAGCTAGAAAAGATAAATGAAATAAAGGCTGACAACATGATATCATGTGAGGTGATTGGGACTTCCATTTCTCCATCAATCGAAAACACACACATGGATGCTTGAGAAAGTTTAAGGTCGTTGATTCGGGCTTCTATGTGGATGGACATGATCTGACACGCTGTCAGAAAGCACTCCCGTTTATAACGAGGTATACACCTTTCGACGTAAAGATATGAAAGTGGGTTTGATTCAAGATACTACGAAGTACAAGTTGTCCTCACAAGTAATGCTAAATATATATGTAATTTCCTTTCTCGAGGATCGAAAATGAAAAATGTTTAACCAACAAATTAAAAAAATTAAAAAATATATTTCTTTGAATGATAGAGGATGAAATATTTTTAGTTTCAACTGGATAGGTGTAGGCCCAATTTGGAATCCAAAAGAACACTAAATTAAAATATCTACTGATGTCAAAGAAAAGGTTGGGAGGGAAATGAAATAGGCATATATTAGCTTGCACTTGAGCAAAGTTCAAAGATTCTATCTATTTCCTGTATTTTTGCACAAATGGTATGCTTGTAACAATGTGTACGAAATTTCTTCAATTCAAAGTGAACTGGTGCAGGCCTGATTTGAAATTCTGAAATTCCCATAGAATAAAGTAATATCCCTTGTTTTGTCAGAGAAAAGGTTTGGAGAAATTCTGAGAATTTGGCACGACATAAGGGCATGAATGAGCATGGGACAAAATATATTATATTTCCCCACATTCAAGATCTTGACTATCAATAGCCAATGGTTAGCGACTTAGAAATTGACATCAGGTTGCAAAAAGTTTGGCCACCAAAATAGAGTACTTGTCCGTTAAATACATCAAAGGAGATGGGATAACATTTAAAATACACGTGACTTAGTTTTCAAATCCGTCTTCATCATCTTCAAGAAGATATTTTTTTGCCATGTAAAAATTTATTGATCCGAAAGTTTGACTAAATGTTTGATTGGAATGTGATCTCTTGGATTGCAACCATTTCTCAAAATGCATGGAATGCCTCAAGACATTTTAAGAAAAATCAGTTATCATCTGTAAAACTAAATTCGTCAAACTTTGCAAACATTCTCCCAGTGAATCAAAACAGCGAATGGAGATGTGACAGATTTTTATCAGATTTAATAGTTTTCTCCCAGAAATGAGGGGAAATGGCCCAAGAAATAGTGATTGATCAGAACAGTGAATGGAGATATGTGACAGTTCTTATCAGATTTAATAGTTTGCTCCCAAAAACCCGAGAAATACTAATTGATCATCTGCATTGGGAAATCCTTGTTTCTATTACGCTTCAGAAGCAAAGATATTGGGATTTTTCATTGCGTTGCTTTCAGCACTTGATACGGTTAGCGGGAGTCTTTCATCTAACTTTGAAAATTATCTACACTTCTGCATTGCATAAAAAAACAATATACATAGCCAACATAGTCCTTTCCTTGCTATCATCATTAATACCCCTGGACTCCTCATTCTCACTTGCAATTATAAGATATACACAATAAATTTCATCCCCATTCACAACTCCCCCACCTCCCCACTGACTGCTTCCCTACACGATTCGGAGAAAAGAAAATGCAGATATGGTTTTTTCACACACTTATAACATCTCTTGATTTCCACGTGCAATTTTTCTTTTTTTCATTTAATACCACTACATGCATGGCCTTATTAAGGTATTGTCTAGTCACTTTCATTGAATGAAAAACATCATATTCACACCACTTGTATGCTAGTGTCAAAGGAGCAAGTACAGATTTCTGATTTATAAATAAGCAAACTCACAATTTACTTGGAATGCAGTCCATCTAAAAGCATTTTTCCTGACATAAGTTCATTTCACATGGCATTAATTGGAAGAACCATGATGTTGTGACCTAAGAATTTACATAAAATAGTCTGTATAACCTACTACAACACAACCAGAAACAACATGTCTGCCAGATATTACATCTTACAGCTTCATCATGAGAATAAGAAGGCGGTCAGCATTCCCAAACGAACGGTGGAGTAATTTTGGCTATCACTTATTTAACATTCTTCAAAGACACAAGAGTTTCTTGATCTAGAGTTGCTAGTGCTCACGTACCCTATTCCTTTTTGGTACAATTCTTGATCTGCAGCAAGTATGCAATTTGTAACACATCAGTTCTCGGAGTTTCAGACTTCTTCCCCAGTTGAACAGAGTGGCGGACAAGTTCATGGCTCTTGGTAAGCAGTTCAACAACCTGTCTTGTCACAAAACTGTTTCTGACCTTATGCTTTTGACGTTCTGGAAGAAACACCCATCATATAGCAGATAAGATTTCATCAGAACACCAGAAGTAAAAAAATATCATGGCACACATATATATGAACTTACACACATCAGGAATAAGGAAATATGACGATCTTCTAACCGAACATTCACATGCTCTCATGATGTCCTACGTGTAACGACCCAAAAATCCATACACGAACAACACAGTGAAATACAGGATTTTTTTTTTTTTTTGACTTGCTTGACACATAACATGACGCAACATGTCGTCACCAAGTATACAACTAACACTGTGAACAACTTGATACAAGGATGGCCATAAAGGCAGCACGGAAACGTTCACACATATCAAGGACAATTTACTTTTCTTTTTGACAAGACAACATAGAAGTACAATCACAGAACACACTTACAGTTAGGGCCAACCACAAGGAGATATTCTTGAGGGTTATTTATTTTAAAAGGACATCTTGCAATTCTTAGCTTACGTTTTCAAGGAGACTCGGGATATGATTCATACAATTCATCTTACCAAGTTAAATTTATTCTTTTTACACAGAGTAATTATCTTTAAATCTTCTCTATTATGACCTTTATTTGCTTAATTCGTTTATCAAGAAAAAGGAGAATTTCAATTCCACAAGGCCATCTGCTCACCACTAATGCTACTAAGATTCGTTCTTGCCCACAAGACAACATGGTTTTAAGTTCAACACACTTAAGAGAAGAGATATAAGGTGCCTTGAAAAAGGGTTAGGGGAGAAGGTCGAGATGAAACATTTTTAGGACCTCATCAGTTATTGCTAGTATTAAATTGAAGCTAGGGCTCTTAACCAGATTTAACAACTTTACTTAGGCTTCGCTAAAAGTATTATCAAGGAGTAAAAGAATTTACTTTCCAAATGGCTGAGAGATAGATTGTGTGGTTTCAAAATTGTTTTCTCTGTTTATTAAATCTTATTATCCTCAAACAATTAACAGTTCATTTCACCTTAGGGTCATTTTACAAATTTTACCATGAAAGGCATAATGTTCACTAGAGGAGCTAGGGTTATCGTGTTATAAAGTTTACTTGCAATGATAGTCTTTCCCTTGTCTACTTAGAGAATTTCTTGCTCTCAAGTTGGTGACCCCTACGTTACTTTATTTGAATGCAACTTTTAATTTAACTTCCAGAAGTATTTAACAATCCCATGTTAGTTTACTTATGACACTTTATTACTAAGTCATGGCAAGGTTTAACTCAGAATTTATTCTCAAGGCGAAGTTGAAGCAACACTCATTTACGAGAACAAAACAAGATTACATCATTTCTTAAAATACTGATACTCTACAAGTCACTCAACAACAATAACCAAATTTTCTTATAATTTCAATGATGGTCAAACAATACAAGGTTTCCAAAGTTCAGATGACAAGTCCACAATACATTATACTAAGACATTAATCCTCTTTTAAACTTTCCACTGGACGTTAACAACAGTTGAACAACATAAAAAAGGTTTCGAGCAAAGGAACTTCTCAACTGAGGTTGATGACAACAGTCTACAAATCTATCCCTCATCTACACGCAAGATCCATCTGCAGCAAATTTTCTACAAGAGTCAGTTCGCGAGAACTGAGCAAGATAAGGCTACACAAAACCACCATAACTATTATCTAACAATATCACGAAAAGGAAGCACTTTATTACAAGAATTGGTTCAAACCTCTATACACTATTAACACATCAAGTTATAATAAAGTCTTCATCATGCCAATCAAAGAAGGAGAAGACCTTGTACTTCAGTTAGGAGCAAAAGCAACGAAAGTAATAATCGTACGAGAATGGCCCTTGGCCCTATAAGGAGATA
The DNA here is from genome assembly GCA_018340775.1 of Taxus wallichiana var. yunnanensis. Classification (NCBI taxonomy): domain Eukaryota; kingdom Viridiplantae; phylum Streptophyta; class Pinopsida; order Cupressales; family Taxaceae; genus Taxus; species Taxus wallichiana. The sequence continues at coordinate 760,659,466 of CM031244.1, forward strand.
TAAACAATCTAGCAAAGAACAGAATTCCCATCAAGTAAGTAAATAACAATAATTACAAGATTGAGATTTGATATAAATAGACCAACCATCTAGAATTTTATCAAAGGTACCAACGCATAGGCTAAAATAATACATTTCTAAAAGAACAAAAGTTGATCGGCCCAAGAAAGGGGAAACACGGGTTTCAAAATTTAACACAAAAAGTCATGTATAAATGAGTTTCAAACCAGAAATCAAATAGAGTATACACACAACATAAGTTTCGAAGCGAAGGCATAGTATACTAGTTTTGACCATTAACTACAAAGAGATTTACCAATCATCCAGGAAGGGTCAAAGTCTTACAAGGCTAGTAGAAACACGCGAGAGAAGAAGGGGGTTCCGTCCAACAAGAGTATACAATAATGTCATCAACAAATTTTTATAACACTAATGATTTGCAAACCTCCACTACAAGATACTAATGTTTGGCTAATTTAAAATAAATTACCCATATCCCAAAACAACCATATTTTACTAATACCGGGTAACATACCAATCGTCGACAAATAGATACAAACATAATTTCCAAGTGACATTATCAAAACAAGACCTTCCGCTATGAATCCATAAGATTATCAAATGAAAGCTGAGTTTTTCCCGAAGATTAATCACATTTAAGGAAATTTCCATCACAAACTATTACGGTAATTACGTGCATAAAAAACGACCAATAATAATTAATAGCGTTAACATTACAAGGGAGAAAATAATGCAAGTTAGGAAAAAATAGAAGAGCGCCATCAACAATAATTCTGAGAGGGGGATTAGACCAAACTATTCCAGTGTCAACGAGGTACTAGATTCGCACAAAGAACCTCGAGCTTAGTTGATCCGTAAGGCTAGTTATGGTTCAAGTTGCCAGGGATGGTCAAGGTACTTCCTGAGGATGGCCTTAAAATCCTAGAAACAAGATGAAAGATAATATAAGAGTCTACACCCGCGAGGCGGAAAACACACTGCACACAACCTTTTCATTCAAAAAGTTTAATACCGAAACTCAAGCTGGTTAGCCCCAAGCCTTGATCACACAATCCTACAACCTTTCTTTCTCGATGCCAAAAGGTTATCAAAGGGACTTGCGAAGGAGCTAACAAAACGTCAAGGAAAAACTTGGGTGCTAGGAAGGGGGGTTTCATAGTTATTGTAAACTTACTTCCATGATATCGAAAATACTAGCTTGATCAACATAATAACTTGCAACTCGATCGCAGAGAAGAATTAATACATAAACAAACAGATGAAGTTCTATCATTCGAGTAATATAACATTCAGAGGAGAGGGCACACGCATCCTTTCGACCCACATACTGTCAACGATAAAAGCTAAAACAAGAAGACACAAACAGAAAGGGAAATCTCCCATCATGACATCCAACTGACAAATCAATGCAAGGAAAAGTGGTTTGATTTCACAATATTTTTAAATAAAATAACAGTAGAAAAGTGTAGAAATATCTTGCCTGTTTCTCCAGCTTCAACAGGTCGTACAGACTCCACACGGGCCAGCATAAAACAATAGCATGAGACAAGGATGTGAGTACTGCTGCTGGCGATGTCAAAGGGCCAAATGTGATAACTGGATAGACAGATGGGGCAGAAAATTTAACAGTTGAGTCCTTTCACAAAACCACCTCACACCGCCTCGTAGTACGCTTCTGCACTGGAAACAACTCGAGGAGATTGTCTTCCATCTTCCCTCGCTTCAGCAGTCCTATGAGATCATCAAGGCTGTTATCAACCAAGTACTCCTTGAAAAAGTCTGTGACGAATAAAAGCACGATGCCCTTGGCCATAAGACAACCCAATTAATCCAGAGAAAAAGACCATACAGAATGACAAAGTCGGAGAAAAGAAATATCAAGAGATGCTCTCCTCGTAGTCTCCTAGCATTGGATTTACTGCAGGCTCTTTCTCACATTTCCTGTTCTGCCCAAGTAGCTTTCCATTTCCTTCAAGCAGTACTCTCCTGCTTTTCCCAATCTCCACCTACTCTTCTTCTTGCTTTTTTTCATCCAGAGATGCATACCATACATCAGATTTGATGAAGTAAACAACATAGTCCAGTCCTCTTAACATTCAGAAAAGAATACTTTTTCGAAAGTGAAAATAAAGTCTGATTCCTTCTTATCGCTGCAAGTTCCATATGATGCACCTTGTTATAGTGCAAATGTGCAGCCCATTGCTTACAGCTTGCTTCACTTAGCAGCACCAATAATCTCCATAAGAACATTGTCATTGTTTAAGATGAGAGAGCTGGATTGCATTACCCACAACAATTTCTCTAGCAATATAATCTTGGAGATAAACTTGGTTGCAGTGTGGCAGTCAACATCTGCTAGAAGGCTCTTTTGAACTTAATATAATAGAGTGTTTCTCCACCATGCTTATGCCACAGAGACTCGATATCATCATTTCATCTTTGTCCAATGAATTTTCTGGCTTTGCTTCACCAGGCATTACCAGAAATCTCTACAAGAACATTTCCCTTTTTTTTTAAAGTAATGGAACCGCTTTGCCTCTCTCACAACAATTTGCATTGCAACAATCCTGGACAAACCTGATGCAGTGTGGCAGAGGAATACTTTTACTTTCCCTGTTCACTCAGCACATGTTCTGAATCTGACAAATATCCTGCTACCTTCATCTCCCAAGACGTTTTCTCCAACATTGCATAGATCTCCTGTGCCTGTGGGTGTGATCTGTCACCTACACAAAACGCATGCACCATTTTATTGCCTTTAATCCAACTACATCCAAGTTTCCTTTTAATTCCTCTATCCTTCATCGATCTCCTAACAAGATGCGAGTATCACCTTTATCATTCTTTTCACCAGAGTGAACGGCAAGGGTTCCGGCCGTATTACACAAACTCGCTGCAGCAAAGCGCCATCGATCTGTACATTATTATTGTCAAAAGCAACCCCAACGGGATCACTATTTTCAGGAGCAGTCGCCAAGGGAAAATTCGTCACAGAAGCATCCACGATCTGCGCCACGCCAGTATTGCTGCAGTTCCACCTCACTTTTATGCTAAGTTTCCTCACGAAAATAGGCGGAAAACTCAATATCAGAGGCCCCGACGCTCCCACACCTCTCGCAAACCCCTTCGTTGTTTTGTAGTTTCATTCGAAATCCTGTTGCTCAAATTTGAGGATCCACACCCACCCACGCAACATCAGGGCGATAGACCTTCATTTCACCATCAATGAATCCACTATCCAGAACACGTTGCAGCAATTCATCTCAAATCCCAACAAAACCACTCCTCCCTGCTCACGCGGCTAGAACAGGTCAAAGGGAGTAGGTAGCACGGGACGCAAGATATTTGCAAATCACAGAAATTAAAGAAGGTGGGGTGGCTGGCAGGGGTAAGGCTAGTGAAAGATGGCCACGTACCAGGTCTAGAGGGGGGTGAGGGACAGTAGGGCCTAGGCAAAAGCAGATAAAATTTGATTTTAAAATAGTCCCCTCCAATCTTGCGCCACACACCTACCCCCCCATCTTTCCACGCAACCCCTCCACGCCAAGAAAGAGGTGAAGCTGACTGTGACAAGGTAGGTTGGGGGGCATTACACTACGCACATGGAGAAGAGGCAAAGGCTCGAGTCGGGCCTTATTTTTCAACGTCAGACTGCCCCGTTCCTTGTTCTACGCACATGAGCAAAACAACTCCAGCCAGCCGATACTGTTACATGTCACATCTGCAGCAAAAGATTTCACTGTTTGTAATATTTTATGAATCTCAAGTATGAATAGTTTATAAAAAATATATTGAAACGGTCCTTTTCAGGTTCATGTCATACATTAATTACACTGGGAAAAGTCATCCCATTGAAGTAAAGCCTCGGCTGCACCAAGGCTTGTGGTGAAGCGGAGTACGGAGCCACTGTTATTTACTTTAAGCACACTTTAGTGCACTTTAGGCGTGCATGTGCGGAGGATATCAGAATCAGGCTATCAAGTTAAGTCAACAGTTATAGATTGAATCGCACATCACATCAAAGACTAACTTCACAAGCATCAAATGTAAGTGCACCCAAACAAATAATTTTTTTCATCTCACACTACCGTAATGCTAATGACAAGGCACATAGTGTATCAAGTAACATCAAGGTTGTAACCAAGCGCATTCCAGCTGATCTTGGTACCTGATAAATAATGATGGAATATTCTATAAAGTGTCATCATTGAAGTTTAAGGCTTACAAAGATAATACTGTGACCACTCAGCTCTATTTGACATGCTACAGACTACAATTGATTGGAAAAAAGTACTCTACATCATAGAGATATAGCCTAACATGAACCCCTTCACACTGTAACAGCAGTCAAGGACATATTATGTTTCAGCCATAAGAATATTCAAATTTCAAGTACACATAAGTGATAACAACAATCACATGTCATCATTTATGGTATGTTGGAAACACTTATGACTTTAAGAACTAAATCTGCTCTTGACACTTGTTTAACTGAACATTCACATACTTTCTCAGACTTGGGTTATCAACAACAATAAATAGTCCTAGACTGAATTGTACATTGCACTGAAGACTACCTTTACAAGCATCAACTGTAAGTGCAAGTTTGTAAAGGCGTAATTTTTCTAGTTTAGATATTAAGGAGCATATTTAATTCTATGTCAGTTTTAAAACAAAAAGTAAGGCAGACGACAACGAATTGACTTAATTTCAGCATTTCCAACAAGCTCACATTAGCTTGCTAAAAAATAGATCTGCAACTGTTAGGTATAATTACAATAAAAAACCAAACATATGTGCCATTATGGGCAGATTCCAGAAAGGATAGGAATATAGAAGAAAGTAAATGTATACAAATGCACTCCTAAATCAAGTGCTAATACTGCACATATGATACAATGGTAGATGTCATCACAATATCCTAATTTAACACAACCCAAGAATGCGGACAGAAGCCAGAGTATGAAAATTTGAGACATAAGAAACAATGGCAATGACGCCTTTTCTCTACCTAAACCCTCACAGCCCTCTGAAACCCATCAAGTTAAGACACCTTTGTAAAATAAAACCACCTATTCCCGCTGATGAAGAAGAGGCAGTGGATGATGACGAGCCACCAAGGCCTCCACTAGATTCGAACCGACCACTTTTTTCTTCCTCAACCTATTGTCATTTCCTGCCTCGCCCTCCATCTCAACCTGCAAAACCAACACATGAATGAATGTCAGACAAAGAACAATGTTAGTAAAAAATTAAATATAAAAATAAAGAATGTGTTTTCTTCTGCCCAGAGACCAGAGACATGAACAATATTAAGTGCACAACACCTCACAAAACAGCTGGAGGGATTCATTCAGTTGCATGGGATGCTGCACAGTAGGAAAGCAATGCAAATGATGTAAAAATCTATTCATTGAAATATCATTTTAGGTCCATACCACTATTTTCCTGTTTTGGGAACATATTACAATAATGCTTTTGGGAATCCCTAAATGTGGTGCCCAGGCAACATCACTTACCCAATCGGTATGCATTTGCAAAGGAGGAAAAAAATCGAACTTTTAGGAGCCAATGTACAACTTTCGTACCATAGAATAGCAAGCTTGTTTCTCTGTTCTCACAGCAGCCTTAGCTTCAGGTATAAGTATATTTTTAAATTGGAGATATGTTAATTTTCATATATTTATTATGGTTTCAATTGTATTTGCAGAAGAAATGGGGGATTATGGAGGAGGCATGAGTGTACACCGGTCATCTACTCGTATTCACAAAGGTTCACCCAAATTAGAAGACATTCCTCCTTATTTATCCTAATGCTTTTGCAGTTTCAAGACTGTCAAATTGGCATAGCTGTAATAGATTCTATATTCTGGTTTTGTTTAGGATAGCTGATCGATGTAACATGGGCATGTTATATAAGTAGCTTGCTTATAGTATTCTCATAAGACCCAACATGATATCTCATGGATAAATAACAAATCCTAAAATACATAACTCAGAAATTGCAGTAAAAGGATGCACATCTAAGAAACCTAAACCCAAACCCATATCTCCCGCATTTGCCCTGCAAATAAGAAACCCAAACCCAGATTTTTTTTTGCAAATAAGAAACCAAGTTTTTTTAACTGAAATAAACAACTACATTTTAAAACTTATAAAACCCAAAAAATAAATCATTTTGCTAAAAAAAACGAAGATTTTTTCAATGAAATGGCCAATACCCTTCAACAGACGCCATCTATTTTTGCCCTAGCTTGCAGGGCACGTCTCCTAATACAACCATGTCATCATGTAAAAAGGATGTTTATTCAGACTATACCTTCGCTTTGATATATGATCCATCTCTTAAATGTATTGTTGTCAAGGAAGAATTCTCAGTTTGTTGGATAAAAACAACTTTGGAGTCAAATCTGATTTAACATGGAGGCAATTCTTCTGCAAGGGTTCCAAGAAGAACACTTCTTTGCACAGATCTAACCTCGTGATTTCCACCGATCCACAAAGCAAGGAAAACTTATCTTCTGAAACAAACGAGAAACTGAAAAGAAGTTGGACATGAATAAATGGAAGTGAAAGGCAAATTTGGGCGTGTGAGTAGTACTAAAAACATTCCAATAACATGATAGATTTTCAAAATGAAAAATTTGGGATATCCTCTAAAGGAAAAAGAAAACACTACTAAAAATGAAAACCTTAAACCTCCACAAAATGTTCAATTTCTTTCAGCCAGATGCATTTGGATATACAATTCAATGGGTCATTTTAAAAGTGGTTAATGGGTGTGGCTGCTCAGCATAATAGTTGATACAGACCTCTCTCATTTATTGTGCAACTTAACCAACAGAAAAAGCTAACCAGTTTATGTTTCCTTGTCACGACCTCTGCACTTTTTTGTTGTTCGCATTTGCTTCTGCTACAACAAAGGTAACTATGTACTTTTAGTGTGTTGTCCCCCTAATTACTCCTGTGACTCAGAGAAATGCTCATATGTGTATTTTGCATATCTCTTGTCATTTCTGCAATGGGATACCAATCCCAAAAATGCAAAAATGATAAGTAGAGCAAATTTTCAAATACCCTTTAAGGAATTTATAATGTAGCTTATGTTGGTATGCTTACTGTTTCCCAGAGCTAGTATATGAGAGATCCTTGGTAATCCCTGAAGGAATGGAAGTCACTTGTGCCCTGCTGATTTGCACAAAGAAAGCCAATTCCTTATCAGAAAAAGGGATGTTTCAACTAAAATGGAAAGCATAAAATTAGGGCATGTCTAAATCGTTACCTCTTTATCTGTGGATGTTGCCTACAAATTGAATCTGAAACACCAAGATATTCTAGTGCCCTCCAGGCATTGATCATGAGGGTAAATGCAGATCCTGTTGTTCTCAATGAATCTGTTTTCTCCAACACCAAGCTCCTTAACCCAAACCTGAATTATATCAGCATATAATTACAAGCCTGAATAACCAGCAATCCAGTGAACATGCCTGTAAAAGTCACACTAAATGGCTCATAATTTTTTAAGCATTCATTAGTACAAGATGCAAAAATATTATTTCCAAAGTATCCGTTTGCATAATTTGGCTGAGAATTGAACTCAGCATCATCTTTTTTGAGTGATTTGTACCTTGTTAGATGGCATGACAGCACACTTTACTTCATCCCCAACATTTGGACAAAAACCCACACCTAACTCATTTTTAAAATTATCACTTCTTATTCGTCACCTCTGTTGTACTACCACCCTTATTTTCTAGGGGACATCAGTGCCTAAACTATTAAGAAAACACCCCAAAACACACAATATATATAGCTGCCCTCAATGTCATATTTATCATATCTTCAAGACAACCCCACCTGATTGTTTTTAGAAAAATACAACATACCTACTTGATCTAAAGAGCCCCTTACAAACCAGAGTTTCTAAAACATGGATATTTGTTTTTCAAATTTACCACAGCCTAATTGTATCCTTCAACCCTTTGATACCGCTAACCTAATTTTTGTTTTGAGCGTTTAGGACTAGCTTTCACCATTGACAATTAAGGGACTCTCATTCCACTGGTGCTCGAACTTGGATTGTTTCACTTTCAACAGCTAAAAACCTTTATTTTTCAGGATATATTCCTCCACAAACCATAAATAAAAAAACACCCAATGTATGCACTTAGATAAAATTTACCATACCCATATCTTCCATAGAAATTCAGACATCAGCACAATATGTTTTTCATTTAGTATAATTCAATAAACCCACATGATCTAAATGTACCCAAAAAAACTTTGAAATAAAGTTAGCATGAAAACACAGTACCTGTGAAGAGCTACTGCTGTGGAAAGCCCCACAATTCCACCTCCGACAATAACTATGCCTTCAAACTCCACATCACTGGATGATGTTTTAGAGAACCCATCATTCTTCGTGCTCATAGAGTTCACTTTTCTCCCAAATTTCAATTGTCTGATGACTTTGCCCTGGTGGCTGTTCAAATTTTTGGAGTGTGGGTTTAATTATGAGGGGCCAATGTAATTTATACTGCTGATTTCATCAACAAGGGACACAATATATTATAAAATTGAAGAAAAGAGGAGACGGGCCTTCCAATTATTGTCGGTATAGAAGGAATTTGTGTTTTCAGGAAGGTAGAGAGGATTTTGAATAAATGTAGTTTCCAAAGAGGAGGTGACATGGGAAACTACCATGACGTCTCTCTTTCATTTTTCTACAAATAAGAAACCAAGTTTTTTTTCAACTGAAATAAACAACCAAATTTTAAAACTAATAAAACCCAGAAAATAAATCATTTTGCTAAAAAAACGAAGAATTTTTCAATGAAATGGCCAATACTCATCAACAGAGGCCATCTGTTTTAGCCCTAGCTTGCAGGGCACGTCTCATAATACAACCATGCCGCGATTTTGCAGGAGATGTCACCAAAAATCTCCGTCCGTCCACAGTTGCAGACAGCGGATCCATGATTAGGCGCCACAAAACCAGCAGGGGGCCCCGCAACCTTCGCGACTGTATTTTAGTATGCGAAAGCCCTAGAATCCATCAAAAACTCTGGAGCTTCCCGCATGAAATATACAGAACGGACATCCCATTATGGTTTGTGTATGGGTATAGGGTAATTCATAATAAAATTAATTGTTTCTTTATCACTCTCTCCAACACTGAATATCCCGGGTTCCATTCACCAAACCGCAGACATGCTTCTTCGCAACGAAAATCTCCTCCAGAACAACATCCTTGGAAATCCTCTTCGACTGTATGCTCGACAGTCCATTGTCTGTATTCCAGTAGAGCAGGTGAAGGCGCCCGCGCCTCAGCCCGCAGAAAAAACCGTCCCCTCCGGACACCCCCACAAATGAAACATTGGGGAAAATCGTCACATTTTGCCCGCCCTGCTCTCATTGAATCCCGTGACCACCGTCGCCGATCTGTTCCCGTAACTGGCAACAATGGTCAACATTGATCCCAATCCATTCACAAAACAATACCAGGCCAGAGCATATAAGCACAAATCCCCCCTCATCGGATCACGGAAATGAGAACCTGCTCACGGGTCTTTAGCACAATGCTCTGGTTGAATAGTCGGCAACCGTGCATGAACAACAACAAAACACGATGAAACTTCACTTTGCTTGGGTAATAACAATGGTAACAACGCAAACTGATGCACGCTTAACCTGACACGTGAACGGTCCCTAACTCGTCGTGCATCAATGTCTTCTGCCACTCGTTCCTTGCCGTCTGATGACCTGCGCTCCCAGAACAAAATAGAATGGATCTCGACGCAGCTGAATGCAGAACAAAACAGAATGGACCTCGAGTATTTAAAGACAATTCCGCATGCAAAAAAAAGTCAATAAAAAACCATGCGTTAAAAATAGAACGAAAAAGCCACGGTTAAAATTTTCCTGCAATAGAAAAAACGACATGCAAGCAGATGTCAAAATAAAACACAGTGGAAAACATCCGGAGGCCGTCAATTTTAACATCATCGCAGAAACGTCCGCAAGGTCCTTTCCCATAGGGGGAACGCCTTTGGTGTAATTAAGTTTTTATTATCCTGCCGAAGGCAAGGATATTGTTTTCACCATTGCAATTAGTTATTTCCACTTTGTCCAATCAAATTTTGTTATTTGTATTTAAGTGGCTAGAGCTAAAGTTCCATCCTTTAATTTTTTGTTTTTGGCAGGATTCTATTGGTCATCCCCTTTATTTTTTAGATTTGAAGTATATTTAAGATGTTAGAAATCAAATAATGTTACTTCTATTATTAGGAAAATCTCTAGTTTGTTTTTAAAATGTAATCGTATAGATTTACTTTAATCAATTTTAAATCGGTTTAGCTTTATTCTTATTTACGCCGAAGGCGTTCCCCTATGGGAAAGGGATTTGCGAACATTCATGGGACTCGTGTCAAATTTGAATATTTGACACTCCATTCTGAGGGGTTTAGGGCATGATTTGGTGAGTTACCACAACTGTTTGCTTGAGAGATCTCCTCCAGATTTGCCACCTCCTCATCACTAGTGGGACTGCCCATTGGTATTCAAAGCAGAGTGTGTGTCGCCCATGATTGAAGATTTCCCACCACCCTAAGCGAGACTTCTCCTAGCCGCCATCACTAGTCGAGCTTCCTTTTCGACTAGGGTTCGTGGATCTAGGTCGCTTAGGGTTCGTGGATGTTGGCATCATATTTTAAATAAGGAAGACACACATTCTATTAAATATTTGAAAATATTTTGTCTAAAATCACAAAAACCGTCTACAAGGCCATCAAATTTAACCCCTACTTCTAATATAATATTAGGATGGAAACATATATCATCATCAATTACATTCATAAAGTCAAAGTCCCTCTTGCATACGCCATGTACTTTGACATTGTAATCTATTTTATTTTCCAATATAAAAAAATTATAATATTATGGATGTTCAAATTATATTTATTTCAAAAATATTTAGACATGTTAAATTTAAGTTTTATATTTTTAATTTTCTTTACATATTACAATTATTAATAACATATATTTTAAAATGAATTTGTATTAATTTGTATTAAAGATTACATGAGTTAAGTGCCACAGTAATGTGTAGAATTAGCTATTAAGAAAGGAAAGGATTTCCTAAGATCCCGACCTCATCCATTATTTATTAATATTTTTGAGATTAAAATTTTAGTAGATGGTAAGACAATACCTTTTATAACATTATACACACCTTTAGAAAATAATCCATTTATAACTATATTATTATTCGAAATAACCATTACTTAAAATAATGATTGCAAAATCTAATTGATATTACCATTTTCTATCTCCTAAAAATATATTTAAACAATAATTTTAAATAAATAATTAACTTAAAATAAAAAGATAATAAAATATAATATTATTATTCTTTTTTTTTGGGGTGGGGGAGTAAAGTGAGGCTACGACATCAAATCTAAACAGATTAATACCAACTACAAATTAATTATATAACAAAATTGGCTAGATAAGAATTAATTCAAAAAAACATTAAGGAATATATAAGAAACAATTACAATCAATCATTAAGGAGAGAAATGACATGCCCAAATGAAGATAGAAAGACAAAGCTCATTTATATAATTTATAACAAAGTGGATACCGAAGAAACTTTATATTTGTGCAATCGAAGAATTCGTTGTCCCAAAGCGGTGGTGTTGAGATATTTATCACATTTATTCCAATACATACGACTCACAACTAAAAACCTAATTTGATTACTATAAGAATAGAAACAGATTGTCTCAAATGGGGTTTATTTTTAGTGAAAAGTCTTGTAGACAAATATGATTAAAAACGTTTTTGGAGTAGCCACTTGGGGGAGAGATGGCCGAGAGATGGCCCCATCTATCTGCCCATCTATATCTATAGAGTAGAAATATCCAGGAAACTACCCACATCTCAACTACAAGTGTGAATACAATAGAAAGGACATGGAATCAAATCCCATTATAAAAAGCAACATCATGGCCTCGCGGACCATCAATCCATTATGGAGGGACAAACTACAAATGTAGGAGCAGAGATATTGAACCGAACTCAGCATAAGGATTTTTACGCAATCAATCAAATTATCTGCAAATACACCATGATAGGGGAGTGGATTGTTAGGCACAAATGTATGCCAAAGTCTATCCTCTCGCTAAATGCACCTCGACAAAATATCAATAATATTTATTTTTATTATAAAATGTCTCATTTGTTTTTGTATGTTTTGTACCTTTATAAACATGAATTTTCAGTTTCATTGATTTTTCACAATGGGATTTATAGTGCCCAACCGTAGTTGGATCCTCGAGAATAGAGATAGTAATTTTGCAATCTCTAATTCGGTCCTCTCAAACAAATTAGAAGCCAAAGAAGCCATGACTGTAAAAAAAAATGAAAGTAAAATTCAATTTAGAATACTTTTAATGAAAATATTCTCCTTTTTTAATGAAAATAGAAATATGATTTTCAAGCTTGAATGCAAATAATCTAGAATGATTGTTCCTTAATTGAATTCAATCAAGAAAATAAGAAAATGCATATCTTATTGTCATTTGTAATAAAAACTCACTAACATAGAATTACCATTCAAAATGGAATTTTTGATTGTGTGAAAGGTATAAAATAATAAATAATAATAAAAATATAAATGATATCACTAAATAAATTTAGAGACGAGAAGGTTCTATAAATCTCATTGTATTTTATAAACTAGCAATCGCATGTGTACAATGCAATGTGATACGCCACGATAGTTATTACTTTTGTAGTTATGTTGATAAGGGGTGTGATTGATTTTGAAAGTGTAGGAATAAATTGCTATGTGTATTTTAGTTATCTTGAACTTTCTTTTTTGGGATAAATTTTTGTTATTTTTTGGTTTGAAAATGTCAATCCTGAATAAACAGAGAGGTTCTTGAGAGTGAGACACTAACGAAGCAACAACAAATTTTGGTAAAAAAATGTCTAAAAATGTCTTAAAAGTGTTGACAGAAAGTCCACATGTTGAAATCACTTATAGATCATGATAAGTTTGAATTTAGTTGCCTAGACAACCATATACCATTCCAATCAAATAAGGGCTTGTGTTTCACTCCTTGGGGATAAAATTCAATCCAAACTTTTCTTGTACAAGTTCTGTTTCTAAGTTGAGTTTTTGAGGAAATATTTTAATCACTATGAGGGAATTGGGATTTTAAATAAGGATTGACATATATCTGAAAGAGTGAAGTATATAAAGAAAGGAGGAAATCGAAACTCTGAAGGAACCTGAAAAGCTTTTCACTTTTAAATCCATGGAAGAATGTATTGAAGCTAAAAGTAGGCATTATAAATATAGTAATAATAAAAAGATCATTGAATTTCCAAGTCACTAGATTCTTATTCAAATATAGATGACAATGTGACAAAATCAGGTTAAATTAACCTATCCACATGCAATTTCTAATAACAAGAGGAACATCAGCATGATGATGAATGCCAATGTGATCATACTACCTTGGGTTATAGAGGTAAGTTTAATTTAAAATATTGTAAATTTATGCATCCATGAAGTGAAAGATTTCAATGTTCATCAACAATTTATCCTTTAAAACATGTCAGGCAGCACAATTATATATCCAACTAAGTTATATCTAGTAACAGCTTAACATGGAGTAGAAGATAAATTTGTACTTATACCACACCATGTCAAATAGAAATGAGAACTTGCCAATTTGTTAAATTATAAAGTAGAAAAAAACCTCTCGCAAAAACTTTTCTATCTTCATTGCTTAGCGTGCCACTCTTACCACTCTTTTTCTATATATTCGGGAGGAGCTCAGTCATAATTGCAATTGACAATCTTATTGGATTCTGATATCAACCATCCACTTTGTGAGCGTCAAACCCATATTCCATTATAATTCTAAAAACTAAAACATAAAAACCCATCAAGGGAATGAACCCTGAAATGACAACAGGAACAACGAAAAAAACAACTTCCACAAACATGTCATCTTTCAATAAATCAACATGTAATCATTGTCTCAGCTCCTTCATCCGTAAGAATCTTAAAGAGTAAAGAGTGTGGAATCCTTCCATCAATGATACCGGTAGTCCGAACTCCCTACACAATAGTCCGAACACAACAATTCATTTTAGGTATCATTCCACTAGACACGATCCCTTGCTCCACCAACTTCTTAACACCTTCAATATTCACTTCCTTCATAAGAGACTTAGGTTTATCCTTGTCCAAAAGAAATTCTGCCACATCGGTCAACAATATGAGCTTTTCTGCACCCAGAGAAGCTACAATTTCCCCCGCCATAGTATCAACATTGATATTGTACACCTACCCACTATCATCTGCTGCAACAGAGGCAATCACGAGGATACTTCCATTGTCAACAATGGCCTTCAATACACTAATATTTATGTGAGAAACTTCTCCCACAAAACCCAAATACCCTCCTGCTGGCCTTATAGTAATAAGTTTCCCATCCTTCCTACAAAGCCCCACAACATTGCCCCCAGCCCTATTGATCAAAGAAACGAGCATGCAACTGTTAAATTGGGGAAAATCTAAAAATAGATAGAAACAATGTTTAAAAAAAGAAAAACTGTCAAAAACACCCATCAAACTTAATTGTACATGTTCCTTATTTGATAAAACTTATGGCAAAGTCTACAGCTAGTAGGAAATGCTAAGGCCCTTTCTCTGCTGACCATGCGGCTTTAAAATTAATAGAGGACCCTCCTGTTGACTGTGTTTGATCTTCAATATCCTAGAATTCAACCGAAAAAGGGACTTTTCATGGAGATAGTTAATCTTGGAACAGAGTAGTGGGTAGTTAGGTTTAAAATTGGGTAGCTATTTGATGGTTCCATTTAATATAGCACCTAATTCTTGTTTTAGTTGTCATTTACAACAAAAAGAAAAGGTAACCTGTTATCATTTTCGCTTGGCATGAAACTAAGTAGAGCTACAGGAAAACCAACAAATAAAATTCAGATAGAAAGAGGTAATTGGCAAAATTCAGAATAATCAGGTGCTGGATTAGCCCATCTAACGGTTCAAAAAAGGGAAATCCTGGGGATTTATGATGGGAAAATGATAGTTTGATTAGTACTTACCTTATGAGACCGGTGAATTCTATAAAGAGCTTCAACTGGCAATCAAAGAAATCCTCTATAGTCTCCCTCATCTTTTCTGATAAAATCATTGTCCCCCAGTTTATTACAAAACATATAATGTCATTCGCTCTTGCCATAAACCCTTCCAAATATTATAACACATTTACAGAAAAATGGGGATTTAGTTACCTCTGATAGGAACGAAAGGCATGATAAGATAAGTACAGTTGGTGGCAATCAGGTGTGCGAGGGTGGTGGAGAAGACATTGGGTCTATACCCAACTGTGCTGCAGCTCTTGTGAATGAATTCCATCTCCTGGGTGTTGAAAACAAAAACATCAATATTTTTCCAAACAATTTGAACCCTATAAAACAATTTGAACCCTCTAAAATGTAGGGTTTACTAAAGATAAAACTGAAAAGGAAAACAGTGGTTGAATATACCTTGCAGACATCGTGAGAGAGGAAGCATGGAATGATTCGGCGTTGCTATTCCACCATTTCTGTATCCAAATCTTGTAGGAATCATAAATTTACCCTGTAAATTTCAAAAAACTGTTTGCGTTTCCTCTTCTAAATTAGACGCTGTGTAAAACCAACTTCCAATCTATCTCAAAAATTAATCGTGCATTAATTGGAGACCCGATAAATCTCAAAACAAAAGCCTTGGGATCAAATTGGCTTCTGTCTGAGAGTCCTCCATTGCGGTTGATCCATGATTTTTCTGTCCACGGCATGACTCGAGCCTCGGACCACAAAAACCCTAAGTCGTTCTCCTTCCTCTTCTTCAAACCTTTCTGAAACAATCGTTGCACAGGTGAAGTAAACAACAACTGGTGATCTTGGCAACCTATTACTGCCCCAGCTTTACAACAACCGAGACGATTCACGATTCTTTCTCCACGCTTCTGCATACAACTACGAATGATTTGGGGCCGCTGATTTGCGAAACTGCTAAAAATAGCTAAAACGTCAAAAAGACGTCAAATTTAACACAGTTGGAGAAACGTCCGGAGGTCCTTTACCATAGGGGGAACGCCTTCGGCGTAATTACCAAACATCTTGGAAAGGTGGAGAGGCAATGTGGACTCTAAGAATGCTTGCATAAAATGCTATTGTATTTGTATTCCTACATATCCTTTGCCTGTCAAAAATGGAATTAAAACTCCCCATAATCTATAACAGCAACAAGATTTGGTTCATTATATGTAGTGTGACTGTGAACAGCTGAAAGACTTCGAACTCCAAGTTAATTTACATTGTTTATTTGAATGAAATCATAGGCATCAATCAAACATGGCTACTTCGACGTCTTTCAAAAATCGAAAGCACTGAAGTCTGGCCAAAAATACACACCATCTATGTTGTTGATGCTTATTATTGGTGATAAAAACCTGCACAAGTAAACCCTCAAGCTGTCTCTCAGACAAATCTATTATAGGCAATGACTTAAATATATAACTTTCATGGATATTGGGCAGGGAATACCAATCCGCGGCCTTTTTGTTGTAGTTATCTGTACCTTTGCATTTTTCGATTAATCATATATCGACCTGTTTCAATAAAAAATACAAAGCTTTCCTGTCTAGTTTCTAGACGGGTAGTAAATTAATTGAGGAAAATTCTAAAATCCGTGTGTGACTGAATCTCTTCATCAAACCCTCTGAGTTTTAGTCATTAATTAGGACTGTGTTGATTTCAGCCCCTCATATGTCTTTCAAATCCCTTAAAGCCTCGATGAATCCGGTGATTGCTGTGCCAAAATTCCTTTCAAGAGACTCCTTTAAATCAGATAATTTGAAACTATTGACAGCCATAACCAAAATATGCCAAGTTCAGTCATTGCCAAAATATGCCTACGATACTATGTTTGTCTTTCTTTATTTGGGGTTTTTCCTCTAGCCTATGATTAACATGGAGAGCTTTCTTACTAATGTTTGGATGAATTGTAACTGTAAAATGCTTGAATAATGAATTATGAATTTTTTAGTGCATAGAATTTTCATTAAACGATAAAAATAGATTAAGGATGGCCTCAAATAGCTGCAACATTATTATTTTTTATATGGTTTCAAATGGCTTCTGCCTATTCATCGACCACACTATCCTAAGGACTTTTACCTGCAGAGACGTCGCCCTAAATGTTTGCCCTGTCGTTGTAGAATCCATGAGCCGAGGAAATGTGCAGCAGCAGCTGGTTTTGGAAATTTGATTTGAGCACCGAGGACAAGTGACCGCGGATCCTCTGTATGGTTTGAGCTGAAACAGAAAGGGTTTCCTGCTCCTGTAAGTATAACATAACATTTGTTGCAGTTTCTTATAAGATTTCTATCTTCCCCACTGCTCCCGCGCGTTACAGGGCTCACCGATGAAGATTTCTTCGAGAAGAATCTGACCCGCTTCATCCATGTTTCCCGTATCCACAAATTTAGAGATTGAGATTTGGGTATGCACAAAACAACTATTAAAAATAGGTGAAAAAGAACAAACGTCCAGACGGCCGTCAAACCGTCGAAATTAAGACAGTCGTAGAAACGTCCGGAGGTGCCTTTCCCATAGGGGGAACGCCTTCGGCGTAATAAAGATGGATACAAAGCTTCAAGTTACTCTTCCTTTCTAATAAAATTTTAGTTAGCATAAAAATTTCCCTTAATTGATTTACATATTTATAAGATGAAATCCGTAACTGATTTTTGAGACTCTTCAACTACTCTATTTTAAAACTTATAATTAATACAACTCCAAAATATCTGAAATAGAACACGACTTAAGTTACTTTTTATTTCTAAAAGGTGATGATAAAATAGACAAAGGTACACTACCTTGAGCCACTAAAAATATGGAAAGAATTCTTAATTTCGTTCTTGAGAAAGACGGCGTTATAGGATTAAAACTCAGGTTGACATTGCATGATATGACCAACTTACAGTGGCATGGTTACAGTCAAGACAAGTATTTTCAAATGCAAAGGATCTTGTCTTGACTCCATACTATAATATACAATGTAGCTTTCTGCCCTTAATTTACATTTATAGGAAACAAAAACAATAAATCATGCTTAACCAGATTCATGAAATTCAAGATAATTCAGTTGCTGCCTAATCTAATTGTACAAGGCTCCACAAGAAAAATAGAAAAAAGTGGGTATATATATTAACTTGAATCAAGAAAGTTCTGTTGCATACAAGTCAGCTGACAGGACTAGGAGCCATGGTTGTTATGAAAGTACGCTAGATTGAAATTAAAGTACAAGCTCTGGTATAGAAAATAAAATTGCCAAGAAAATAAAGAAAATATTCCATACACAGTAAGGAGAGACAACCGAGTTAAGCCAAGATGACAAATAAGAAATGCACAGTTAATAGATATATCAGCTTAAGTATTTAAAAACCCAATAAACAACTCATACAGGTCAAGCTTAAATCAAACTTCAATGAGTAATGTAAAATCTAAGTTATTCCATTATAAATATCACATAGTAAATCAAGCTCAAATGGCATAGTTCAAGACAAAGTAAATGAAAGAGATACATCACAGAAAATACATTTTATAAGTCACTGCTAAGGGAAAAAAATTATTAACATGTATCAAAAATCAATGAAAAATCCAGTGAGGCATATCCAAGGAATCAAATAGATAAAGCATTCAAAACATGAGTAAACTCTTCTAGTGCTACAGAAAGCTTGGGTCATGGTATGGCGAGATGGGTTGTGAACAACGAGTAACTCACTCAATCTAGAATGCAAGATCTGAGGCCAACTTGGGCAAAGCACACATATATTAAGCTGAGTTATACACATACACCTAACCGAGCCACAAATAAGCAATGCAGAGCTGGTATATTGAAGAACAAATTACTTATTGGATCATGATGAGCCAAAAAAATTCATGAGTTAGCAACAAGTTACAGAGAAGCCAACTTGAAGGAAGGTAACTGTCGGCATTTGGTTGCTTAATTGCATTTCTTTCAATGCAAAATGAACACTCTGTTCAACTATAATAGGTAGGACTACTCTACTAGGTTCCTAAAAATAGTAATTGCCATCTTAATAAGTGCATTGAAAGAAGACCACAACATACTTGTGATGCCCAATGAACAACGAAATTTGTGAAGCTTGGTCATGATATAAGAGATTTAAGTAAATGGGTAAGTACAGTAGATGGGGATTGAAGTCAAATTTGTAACCAGTTTTTAAAATTTGTTAGTACTCCAACAAAAGTGCAATTGGCCTCGTGGATGTTAAAAGTTCTCCTTAGTTGTAGGATTGAACTCTTACGTGACTTTAGAATGTTGTGGGTATATATTTTAACTTGAATCAAGATTGTTTTGTTCCTTGTAACAGTCAGCAGTTGGTTATTAATTGCATTTCTTTCGATGCAAAATGAACACTCTCTTAAACTATAATAGGTAGGACTGCTCTGCTAGGTTCCTAAAAATAGTAATTTCCAACTTAAGAAGTGCATTGAAAGAAGATCACAACATACTCGTGATGTATAATGAACACCGAAATTTGTGAAGCTTGGGCATGATACAAGAGATTTAAGTAAAGGGGTAAGTACTGCGTAGGTAGTTCTGTTGCCAACATTCAATGCAAAATGAACACTCTGTTCAACCATAATAGGTAGGACTGCTCTGCTAGGTTCCTAAAAATAGTAATTACCAACTTAATAAGTGCATTGAAAGAAGACCACAACATACTCGTGATGCACAATGAACATCGAAATTTGTGAATCCTGGTCATGATACAAGATATTTAAGTAAAGGGGTAAGTACTGCTCGAATTTAATTTTCAAGGGGAAAAACTGGCTTTTGGGCATTTTAAAAAACTAGTAGTACACTATTATGTTGTTGCATGTTCTAATTGTTCAAGGCTCCACAAGAAAAATACAAAAATAGTGGGTATATATATTAACTAAAATCAAGATTGTTCTGTTCCAGGTAACATTCGGTAGTTGGTTGCTTAATTTCATTTCTTTCAATGCAAAATGAACACTCTGTTCAACTAAAATAGGCAGGACTGCTCTGCAAGGTTACTAAAAATAGTAATTTCCATGTTAATAAGCACATTGAAAGAAGACCAAAATATACTCGTGATGCCCAATTAACAACGAAATCTGTGAAGCTTGGTCATGATAGAAGAGATTTACTAGGGTAAACTTGTTCTATTGCAAACATTTAAAGAAAAAATGATTTCAGTTGGCTAATCAACTAGGGATTCCATTTTATTTTCCCAATTTTTACAAAAACAAAAAAATATCACATACATGGGGGGTTGAGGATGCATGGGCTCGATGTGGGCTCTTTTTGGGCACCAACTTGTTGTGACTGGGTTTGTGGGCTCCAACTCGTTGTGGGCATGGGCTCGCAGGTCGGGCTCAGAGAGTCTTCGCACGAAGGAGGCAGGTGAAGGAAAAGTGAAATCCTCCATGCCGCCTCCAATATAAACCAAGGGGTTCGTGCGAAGGTGGTTCACCCGAAGGGGGGTTCGCCCGAACACCCACTTTGCGCGAAACCCTTTCCCTGCCATACATGGCAATAATGTACGCTATGTGGCACTTCACACCAACGTGGTTCGAGAAAACGGGGTGTTCGAGAAAACCCTCCTAATTTCCCACCTCACCACATTGCCCACTCGCGTTTCTAGGACAATGTGTGGGACACAATACCATGCATTTATAAAATGTCCCACTTTAGATATGCAATGGGAGTGGAATGCATTTAGATACACAATGGGAGTGGAATGCAATGATAAACTGATGTTCACTGTACCGATGAATATACAAATTCCCGTCATAAGGGGGATTATGGCCTAGGAAAACTAGGCAACTGCCTAGGGCGCTAACGTTTTGTTTCAAACTTGCTATGTTTTATGAAATCCTATTTAGTTCCCTAGCATGTGTTCAATTTTATTAAAAAATCATATTTTCCAAAAAAAAATTTGTTTAAACTCGTGCATTGATCAAGAAAGTTGCGACATATGTAATAGGTTCAACAAAAAAGTTTTTCAAAATCCTCTTTGCTTTCTTAGTGGTCATTTCTCTAGCCTTCAAAACACTATATTTTAGAAACAACGCTATGTTTTTTTCTCCCAAATCAATGAAGAAAGCTGCCAGCAATGTATTTTCCAAATAACACTAGGTTTTATCTTTTGTGTTTTCAATCCACGCCTTCTTCAATAAATGTGTTATTGTATACTTCTTTATTTTGTTCAATTCATTTTTCACCGGTGAAACCATATTAATTTTATTATTTTTTCTTGCTTGGGATGTTACAGTTGCAGTTGAGGAAGGTGGCATTTTAATTGCCATATCAATTTGCATCCTGAATTTTCAGGGAGTAGAGCTGGCGAATAAAATAAAAATTAGTAGTGAGATATTACTCTTCATGTCAGAGAAATTGTAGAGTTTGGTGTCAGCTAAATTTTATCCTCGAATTAGTTAACATTATTACAAGCCCAAAATTTTAAAAATGAGCCATTTTTTACTCACAAATCATGGGACCACTTCTGTGTAAAAAACCTTGTACAATTCAGTTGCAGTATCTGCACCTACATTTGTAGTTTGTCCCCTCCATAATGCATTGTTGGTCTGCAGGCCATGATGTTGCTTTTTATAGTGGAATCTGATTCACACTGTAGTTGAGAAGTGGGTAGTTTCCTGGATATTTCTGCTCTGTACCATCCATGTGTTTTCTCTGCCTTCGCTGCTTTGGCTGCTTCTCCCACTAAAGTGCACAGTTTAATCCAAAAACATTTTAAATCATAATTGTGTGCAAGACTTTTCACTAACAATAAATCTCATTTGAGACAATGTATTTCCTAGCAGCATCTTAAATTGTATACTTCAATAATACGTTTTAGTAATCAATTTAGTTTGGAATTAGTAATGTTTACATTTGACATCGTAGCCTCTGTTTACAAGGATTACCATATTATATTTTCTATTTGATTTTGAGGCATTTATTGAATTATTGTTTAAAAATCTTTTCAGGAGAGAGTAGAGTTTATAGTTATTATTTCTACCGATGGCTCTTTCAAATAATAATATAGTTATTAAATAGACTGTTGTTCAAAGGTGTGTATAATGTCATAAAAGGTGCTGTCTAACCATTTACTAAGATTTCAATCTTAAAAAATACTAATAAATAATAGATGGGGCTGGGATCTTCTGAAATCTTATCTATCTTTGGCAGCTAAGCTTAGTCTGTGCACCTAACTCATATAATCTTCAAATTCACTCAAATCATACAAATAATATAATTTGATTGATGGTATTTGTGACTAATTAATACAAATTTCAGATTGAAATATACATTAGTAATAATTTTAGTATATATAGAAAATTAAAAATAACAGATTTCAATTGAACATCTATCAACACGTTTGAAATAATTATATTTTAGATATCCATATTAATGTAATTTTTTCTATATTGAAAAATGATACAAATTACAATGTCGAAGTGCATAACTGCTCAATCTTGGACTTTATTAATGTAATTGATGATCATCCATGTTGCCAGACCTGATATTCTATTACAAGGTAATGTGGGGGAAGCTTTTAGGTTAAATTATGTGTTTATACAGAAGAATACAACAGTTATTTAGTTTGATAGTCTAAAGTCCCAAGTATGTGTTTTTATGATTATTAGCCTCTTTCAATAAGACATTTAATAGTGTTTTTTTTTTGTTCTAAGTTATTTTTGGAAGAACAATAGAAACTTTGAACATTTCCTTCTATTTGGTATTCAAATTACCTATAACATATTGGATGATATAATGGCAGATGTGTTAGAAGAATTCAAATCCAAAAATGAAAGGTTCTTCTACTCCACCTCTGGATCAGAGGAGAATGTAACGAGTGTTCTAAATTTATTTCAGGCTTCCTTTCAATTGCTTTTCCCATGGATAAAGTTATTGAAGAAGCGAAAGCCTTTCCCACTACCTATTTAAATCAATCTCTGCAGAATTCTGAGATCAGCTCCAATCTCTCACGAGATGTAATGGTAGGGAGATGTAGTGGTGATTTCTTAGATGAGTCTCTCTACATATATGAGGTCATATTTCTAATATAAAGCTTTTAGATTGAGTTTGAACATGGATCATTTTTCTAAACATGTTTAGATAAGGGATATACATAATTTAATAGTAGTTATAGCCGGCAAATTTAATCCAGCAAGCACAAACAGTTCCCGAACTTTTCGGGTAGAAACGACAAAGAATTTGGGCAGCTGTTGATGTGTAACAGTTTAAATGAAACTTTATATTATTTTTTGCAGGGCTCACACCGTATTGAGAAAGAGACCACCTTATTCATACAACTTCATATCTATTTTGTGTATATTCATATACAACTTCGGATATTAGCTTTCATATCTCTCAGTAGTCCATTTGCTTTCATATCTTGTAGCAGTCCTTGTATTTTGCTTGATAGAACATTATACTATCAAAGTTGGTATATCTCTTTTTGCTTAGACATGGCTTTCACGGTAATTGCAGCAAGCTGCCCAAGTCCAAAATTTTGTCTGCAGCCAAAAACTGGTATTGTTCCTCATGAATATATGAGCTTCAACACTGTTATATCTGTACCACCCAATCCTTGTTCTTACAATATTGGCTACCAAGGCCATTTCAAAAGTGGGTCATTGCCATATAAGCATCCAGTGTCATTTCCATTTTCTGCTTCTTATTCCTATTATATCCAAGGTCATATGAGAAGTGGGTTATTGCCAAACAGGTACTCAGCGTCATCACCATCCCAAAACATAATAACCCAGCTGGTTGATTTGGCAGCAACAACCAGGGAGAAGGGCGCTCATGATTTTGATTTTAAGGGGTACATGAAATCCAAGGCCATAGCAGTGAATGAGGCTCTGGACAAGGCAGTCCCACTTAGCCACCCTGAAAGAATTACTGAAGCTATGAGGTACTCTCTTCTTGGAGAAGGCAAGAGGGTCAGGCCCTGTCTGTGCATTGCGGCGTGTGAGCTTGTGGGAGGAACACTGGATCTGGCAATGCCAACTGCATGTGCAATGGAGCTGGCTCACACAAGCAGCCTTATCCATGATGACCTGCCTTGCATAGACAATGATGACTTAAGAAGAGGAAAACCCACAAATCACAAGGTGTTTGGTGAAGGCATTGCTACACTTGCAGGGTATGTACTGCTTGCATTCTCATTTGAGCATGTTGCAGCTTCTACAAGCAACACTATAGACAGATCTTATTTTCAATTGTCATATCTTATTTTACCGAATGAATATATTACTACTACTGATAAATCTTGTGAAACATGCTGTAATAGTTGGTATCATACTTGTTACGGATCTGTATGAATGCAGTCTCAGGAATTTGTATGAGAGTGCTTCGTTCATGGATTACAACTGCATTTCTTTGTTGGCATCAAGGAAATATAATGACATTTGCTGATGAATAGTATTTTTCCCTGGAATTCTGTTAGAAGTAGATAGAATAACAATGCACATTTCCTGTGTGTCAATTATGATCATACCATGGTTGAAATGCCATACACTATCAATCCTAATCTCAATCTCATTTTAAGCCCCTCCCTGTTGCCAAGGCCCCTGTCTTGGTGCTCAATGAGTACGCGATTTCAGGTAGAGAGGAATGTGAGTCTTTGTGTGCATCCTAACTTCCTAAGTTGTGCACATAAATTATAGAATCTAGGCCTAAAAAATAGGAGCTCCACTTTTCTTGCCCCCTAAAGTTAAGAGGTTGCTAGAGAGGGCGGTGGGTCGTGAGTCTCCCCCTAAAGTTTAGGTTGGTTCTTACCCATGTAGAACATAAGATGCATTCTTGCCAATACTATATGGTGATTTTAGAGGGAAATATGAATTTTATTTACTCATAAAACTACAATGGGATCCTATAATATCTCATCATGTATTGTTAAAGAAAGTAATAAAAAGCATTTGACCTTAACATTGCTAAAATACTTCTAAATTTTCTCAGCAAACACCCGCTGAGATATTTATGGAGCTCCCTCTCCATGGGACCATGCCCTAATAGGTTATGCTCTCCTTATTATATGTATTTCGTTTTAAATATTAACATAACATGGAAGTGACATTTTTTATTATTTAAATTTGATTGACTAATTAGGGTGAAATGACTTGATGCGACTTATTCTATTAGGCATTTTATATTCAAAATGTAAATGGGAAAGTGACATGTAGTAGTTCCCTAATTTCCATGTACTCTCACAAAGTATTGGTCCATGTTCAACAATTGGCTCTTCTCCTTAACAACTTTCTTCTAATGAAACCTTGGCACCCAACATTTTATCTAGCTTCAGACATTTTTCATGTTGTCCTTCACTAAGTAAGACTATATAATCTCCCTTTGTAATTTTGAATAACATCTTGCTTAGAAGTCATTCTGAGTTTTTTGGGTAGCTATCTATAGACGGCCCATGCACATGCACCAAAAACAGGGAAAAATGTGCGCTGAGGGCACCCTTCGACAATAAATGTGTGTTATTGCAACAATACTTTTTGTTGTGAAGGCTATAAGGAGGGGGCCCGATAGATTTGTCAAAAATGTACAAAAATTAATATTGATAAAATATTTCAACCTTATACAGACTGCCACATGTTCTTTGTATTTATTTTTTCATTATAATATTTAAAAAAGTGGAAACTCTAAATAAGGCATTGCAATTGCATGTGCGTGATACCATAGTTTTAGCCCTTTCATGTTAGCATCAGGCACCCTTGAGAGGCTGTGCATTTTTTCTTGTGTGCAGGGTATGAGTGAGATACAACTGCAATTCAATATACCACTCTATTTATGTTTGTATCTTGGCGGACATCAACACTTGAAAGACCTTCCCGCTGAGATTGTGCTCTAAGGAACCAATTATCCATATTGTCGAGATTGTGCTCTAAGGAACCATCCATCCATGAGTACAACATATTGATTACGAAGGGTTACTATACACATTAAAATTTGGTAAGTTGTCCTTCTACAATGCTAAGTTTGGCTATGTTTTCTTGCTAAGATACATACTCGCATTCGAAGTCCAATCATTATCTCTCTAGCTTTTTCGTGACTTGCTAATATTTACACTTTGCTCTATCGCCAATTTAAGAAATATTATTTAATTAAAGCATTAAAATAGCCATA
This sequence comes from Taxus wallichiana var. yunnanensis, assembly GCA_018340775.1. Classification (NCBI taxonomy): domain Eukaryota; kingdom Viridiplantae; phylum Streptophyta; class Pinopsida; order Cupressales; family Taxaceae; genus Taxus; species Taxus wallichiana. The sequence goes on from CM031244.1 coordinate 760,685,774, forward strand.
TAAATCATGCCACAACTTTTTGTTTTTCATTACATCTCTCGTATCCTAGACAATACAAATGTTCAGGATGAAATTCTGGTATTGGCCGATTTGTACGGTCTTTCCCTTTGATGTTTTTTGACTCCATTTTCAATTTTCTTTTTTTATTAGATTGTTTCACCTTCCTAGGGTTGGCCTTACTAGAATATTTCACCTACATAAGGTTATATAAGCAAGTGAATCTCACTTTATAACTCACCTAGTACTCTTACAAGCTCCTATTGCAAATATTATTCTAAAAGAACTCAAGGCTCTCCAATATCTTCCTAAATCAATGATACATTAATAAGAACAACCTCTACTATAGGTTTGAAGCACTTAACTAGGTCAAAGAGTCTAGTTTTCTCCATTTCCAAGCATGTAAAGGTCGTAGAGCCGTGTCTTAGCAAAATCAAAATCACTCCAAGCATATTCAAAGGGTTTCAAGCTCCAAGCATTGTAGAAGGATTTTAAGCGACAAAATATTAGGTCACACAATTGAAGCACACCACATCACACTACTTCCGTGTTGGATAATTTTATACTATTAAATTAGCCTATTATCTTTGTGTCAAGTATAGATACAAACTCTATGCACATGGATATATTCTAGGTCCTAAAGCATAGTAATGTATACATGGTTCCTAAGCAAGAAAACTAGTGGTTGAAAACTCCTTTTGGCCTTTTAGTTGCTTTATCTCTTGCACTTTACTGGCTTTATACATCTTACAATTTTTCTGGCACTTGATTGATTTACATTTTGATAGTCTCGGACACTAGTGCCCAAGTGCTCCTATGCCTCCTAGGTGCTCATGTCCCTCTCTTTCTTATTTTTACTCTTTTGGGTCCTTTTTGCTTCTTGGTCAGCTTTTAACACTTTGGGTTTGCCCTTTCAGTTTTCAATTATGAAATTCAAACAAGTGAATCATATATATACTTAGTTACTTCTTCCAAATAAATGGCCAAACACTATAAGTATTATCTATCACCACCCAAGCTTGCAAAAAGGCACAAGAGCACTAAAAAGTATACATCTAGCACATTCATACAAGGGACAAAGTGTTGCATTGATTTGCATACACTGTATAAGAGTAGAACTCATTCTATTCCATCAAACACATTTTACATATTCAGGAAAACTTAAATCTAGCTCGTTATCATTGTACAACTTACACAAGGGAAACTTAGGGAACAAGAAATTTATACACACACAAGAACTACATGGAGTTTGAGATGTAGTGTAGTGTTCAGTCGTAAATTCACTCTTATGTGTGATCACGGGGCCGGTAGTTCGACTCCACATTTTATATCCTTTTTATTACATTTGATGTGCTTTGTAGGCTTGTGTAGATAGTCATCTATTTTATAGGTTACAGGTGCGACTGGCGACCTAATAGAAAAACAAGAGCAATAAAGAGTGAGCAACAATGAATACCTTATCACCCAAAAAGACCAAGATTCCAAACATCCGAGCATACACAAGCTCCTAGATCATTCATTAACGCTTGGGGTGCTTCTGTCATCCTACGATAGATTTTTTCCTATACATTCCGAGAGTTCCAAACACTTATCGATCCTTTGTGACGTTGTCTCCATCCTTCTCTAGTAGATACACAGTACCGATCATTCCTAGTTTGCACAAAATTAGCTAAGTCATCTTTCCCTCTCTCATTTTCTTAGGGTTTTACATTGTTGAATGCTTAGTGCTTATACATTAGCATATATAATCACCTGAATATTGTTTGTTACATTAGTTACTTTGAAATAAGATTTAATTCCAATTAGATTAAATCATTTGGTGAACCCATTCGCTCGAACCCTACCTTGCTTCAAGGCCTTATTTTTATGCCCATCACCCGTAGTGGTCATTTTGGTCATCTTGAGCACATTGAGATTTTTTCATCTTCTCGTAAGATCTCTAAACTAATGGCTAACTCTAATAATCCCTTGATTAACTCAATCAACATTCCTCTTGAAAAATTGAAGCTTATGATAATGAACAATCATATGATGAGGACACTAATGTTGATCAAGATCAACTTCACAAGCTCACTAATTTCTGTTTTTATCTACACATTCACCCCACGCATATTTTGCATATCCTAAATGCTCTAATCATTGCTAAAAATTCTCAAGATGATACCAAACTCCTTCTTGTGGTTTCCCCCTTGGTCACCATGACTTCCACTTAAAATTCCACCATTCCTATTTCTATTGCTACAACCACCACTCCTCTCATTCCTCCCAATACTTACCATACACAGCCCGATTTCTCTTCAAGAACTCATGACCTTGTCTCATTATATTATGATTTTGTAAACCCACATTTTCTTATTGCAACAAGACTATTTATCTTCCTTACCATCTCTAGATTCCTCCCTCTTCCTTCATAGCCCTTTTACACCCGCCATCTCCTCTTATCCACTGCCTCCTAGCTTATTCGCACCTAATCTTCCTATCTTCAATGGCCAATCTTCCTATCCTGACCCAAGAACACCTTTTCTCCATTCATGTTGCATTTCTTGACTATGCTAATGACCTTACACTATTGGATAAATTGTTTCCTCAAAGCTTATATGATTATGTTATGTGATGGCTCTATGATCTACTTTCCCATTCGCTAACATCCTTTACATCTTTGGATGATGCATTCCTTGCTCATTTTTCTATGAATATCGACACTAACATGTCTTATGTACAACTAGCTCAAATTAAATAAGCATCTAATGAATATATTGCAGACTATGTCTTGCGGTATAAGAATAACCTTGCCAAAATGACCAATGTTCTAGTTGATTCGGAAATGCAAGCCTATTCATTCAAAGCCTTTTGCCTCCACTCCAAGAGTATGTCATTTTCAAGACTTCCCCTTCTTTTGATCAATTATGTCACACACTCGAATTGCGTAAAAGTAAAATACTATCTATGGGAAAATTGAAGTATTATGATACTTCTTCCACTTCATCTTCCAACAAGTTTCAAGCCAAATCTGCATTCAAACCATCCACTATGCCTACCGGCTTGAAAACTACTATCAACACAACTTCTACACCAGCAAGCTTCAATTTAAATCCAAAAGGAAATCCATTACTAGGCTACCTTATGCACCTCGGCTCCTATTACCGCAACTCATTGAAATCAATTTGATTACTCTCCCTCCATCGCTCAATCTAGATCCTTCTCGACCACTTGGATGTAATTACAACGAAAATGCACACTGTGATTATAACCAATGTAACGGGAATTCTACTGATCACTTTTTTAAGCTCAAACATCTCATTTACAATCTTATCGACAACAACGCAATCAAGATCCTAGATCCATCTACTTCTAAATCAGTTAATGATAATCAAAAGCTTAGAATATTCAATGACCTATTACCAAATCATGACAAGTCGGCTATTGATTCCTCTACATATCATACAATCCCTCTTCCCTCATCAACACCACAATTTTCTTATTGCTATTGCTGATACGCCACCACCAATTATTACATTCTCGGATCATGACTACCATGCTACATTTTCTTTCGATTTGTTGCATATTGATGCTTCCATTAGTGCTCATCAAGTCAATAATACTATATGCCATCCCTCGTGCCTTTCTAATGCATGCTATGTGGTTGTAGTATTTTGTTTCCAATCAAATTCTAAGCACGCCGGCACTTCATCCGAGATAAATATGAACGCTTACGAAGCACACAAAACTACCAGGTCCATCCTTTGTGTAAGCTTGTCAAGATGTTAGCATGCATAATCATTATTACCATTATCAAAGCATAAATTCAAATGTAGATCATTGCATATATCATAAGGAAATACAAGTGATAAGGAAACATAACAGATCAAACCATTACTAGTATTAGATTCACCATGCAAATTCCAATGCTTATATACATCAATTGCCATAATCCAACTACAATGATCCATCAACGACCAAAATATTACATAATAGAAACCGAATACATCATAATAGTCACCAGAGAGTCATGGTGTTAGAAAATCAGAGCAACATAAATCTATTACATCACGGAGTATCCAAAACACTGCAAAGTAAAATACATATATATACAGGGGTGGGAACTTTTCCTTTACCGCCTATGCATTCCCAAAATATATTACATGCTAAAAATAACCATGCGTACATACAAAAGCATCGAGAACGCATGCATGCTAGCCTAATAATAGATTGACCTATAAATATAACTTACTTTTAATCCTATTATTAGCTCGAACTATGCATGACCTTTGATCTTCACCTCACATGTGCTTTATCCAAAAATAGATGTTCCTTCATCTTCAAGTCTTCATGATTTCTTCTAAAACTATAACGCTTTTTGATCAACACTCAAACTTGACATCATCTTTTTTGATCCCATGGTTCCAAAATTGGCTAAGTCCTAAATATTTACTTTCTTGGGTTGAAGCCTTTGCATGTTTTCTTTCATGTTATGTAAGTGTACCTTTGTGCTTGCTTCGCGCTCTCCTTAAACCCTCATGCACAACATATACTTAGTGAAATTCTATCATGCAACATTACCCCACACTGATTGGATTGTCATCCTTGGCAATGCTTCTATCCAAATTGTTCTCCAAAGAATGTATGAATAGGAAAAAAAGAATAAATAATTCAATGCCCAAAAAGAATCATCATACCCAACAAGAATTAACTCAGGCCATAGTTAGTTGGAATATATTTCTTAAAATTCAACAACTATTTCACTCTCCACCTTCTTTCATTTATTAAGTTATGTCATTGCCTTCCCAGGTGCTGCCTTGATGATTCCTGGCACTTGGTCATGCACCAACTCTTCAACTTTTCTCTTGAGCTCCTGAATGATCACAACTATCTTTGCGCACACTCCCTCAATCACGTCCATGTGGTCATGCACCATATTTTGAAACTGACCTACCCAGAGCTCTAACTTGTCTTTTTAGCCTTAATCAATTCTTTATGTTTTGTTGCCTCATCCATAACTCGAGTGTACTCAATCTTATTCATTAACATCTTCTATTTTATAGTCTTGAGCACTACTTCTTCATCAATCATGTGTGCATCAAGAATAGGCTCACATTTCTGGCACCTATTAAAGGCCACATCAACCTTGCCACTTGCTTCCTTGAGATTAGCAAATAATTCTTCAAGCTCAGTAATTTTAGCCTCAACAGAGACCTTGTTAGCTTATTTTTCCTTTACAATTTATTCTATTATTGGCTTTGTGCTAATATTTATGTTATTTAAAATCATGCCTACCAGATCCCACAATTACTCCATTTCATCATTGTAATAGAACCTAGATTGGCTAAACAAGGTTGGGTGCTGTCCTAAAATCTATTTCACCAAAGCATCGACCCTATCATAAGCTTCCTTAGTTCTCTTCTACTCACCCTAGAGGTCCTTTTTCAAATCATCAACTTCACACTCCTTTTCTTTATTATCTACTACAAAGACCTTCATAATAGCACTTGCATCCAAATTCCTTCACCCAAAATTCAGAATTAACTTTTTCAAGGTGTTGCACACCTACTCATTAGTGAGGTACATGGGGTCTATTTCCTTATACTTCATCCCCGAATCATTCTACATCTTAATGATACAGATAAAGTTTTATCTTACCTCAAAATCAAGCTCTTTTGCATGATTATGAAAGTTCCAGGTCAACATCTTCCTAGTTTGTGAAACTCCCCCATGATTTTCCATCAAATCATAAGCATGCAACTTCTCATTCAGAACCATGCTCTAAAAATTTTCCCTTAGGATTTTCTTTGGGTCATCCATAAAATCCATAAGTGGTGACTTGGGCATCCATCTCTTCCTTTGCACCTTCCCCTTTGTCCTTTTCTTCTTTGGGATAGAGACACCTGCACTTGTCCCAAATCCTATGCATTTTTCTTTTTTGATAACATAAATGTCATCAGTCTCCTTTGTCTCATGCACCTCCTCTTCTATGGGTGTCTTGTACTTGGGTGGACTCTTGTTTGCTTCTTCCTCTATGATGCACATCTGCCTTTGATTTTCAACATTATTTCTACCCATCTTCTTAGCCCATTCTCTCTCAAGGTCCTCGCGTAAGGATTATCCTTTCTTATCTAAATCGAACTCCTCACTTATTTTTGTTCTTGAGAAAACCTTTACCACTACGTGCTTTACTGTTTTCTTCCTCATGCTTCCTTGTTGTGACTAAGAGTTTGTAGCGCCACTATTGTTCCTTCTTGTGTATTACATCTTCTTGCACTGTGAATGATCTAGTCTACCTTCCTATTCTTCTCCTTCTTCCTCAAGATTATCTTCGTGTATTCTCTTTAACGGTGGAACCATTGGTCTTCCAGGCTACGTGAGGGTAGAATCTGTATTCTCCATCTCAATTCCTCTTTGAGTCTTTGACCTCAATTGAACAAATTGTTAGTGTGAGTTATCCTATGTGTCCTCCTCTCATATTGGAGGGTCATCTCACATGGGTTAGGTTTAGGGTTTCATGTGTGTCATGCACTAGGGTTACTCAACACCCTATATGTACCCCTTTTCTATTCATTTATGAGCATGCCAAGACACTCGCTGTCTTTCCTCTATGCAAGCTTTGTTTCTATTGAGCAAGTTCTTCCATTATTGATCAATTCTTTCTTGCAATTCGTTGGAGCTATCACGATTCCGTTGGAGTGCAACTACTTCATGGTGCCTCGTTTCCGATTCGATTCTCGCAAACTCTTTTCATGGTATCAGAGCTGAGATCGGGTAAATATGCACTCGTTATTTTTTAGTTGCGATTACTCTCTCTTTGTTTCATTATTTTACTCTGCATGCAATTTTTTCGATCACTATTTTCTAGTAATTTTTGCTAATCTCTCTAACAAGCCTTCTCGGAAAGTTGTGTCATTTTTTGTGCCTTTTTTTTGTACATGTGCAGGCATCTCCTTGAGCTATCAGGGATTTTACAGCTAGTTTTAGCTAGTTGCAACTATATTTAGCAGATCAGCTAAAATAGAGGTTTATTTTCTAGTTTTTTAATATTTTATTAAACTCAAATTTTTAGTAGATCTTTGTTTTTGCTCTCTATGCTTTCATGGTTTCTGCAGATCTTTAGGTTAGAAATTACAGGTTTGAAGTTTGGTGTTTTAGTGCACTTCTTTGCACAGGGCTCCTCCTCTCCAACCCGAGCTCCTCAACTCGAAGCTCGTGTTCTCCTTGCGTCTTTTCACCATGGTCGTGAGTTTTGACCTGCCCTCATGTTCTACCCTAAGCTCGTGTTTGTAAGCGCATGCAACTCACTTCGGAATCTCCTACAACACAGACTACATTTTTTTTAGGATCTCTGTTCGTGGTTCACATTTTTTGCACAGCGTAGTGGCGTTTTCTGCTGTGTTGTGTGGACTATTTTTTTGTTTTACTCCAAACTCTTTTACCCACGCGGCCTACAAACACAACCCGTCCCTGCATTTTTTACCCATCTCTACCATTTTTACACTTGCCACGGCCTCCCTGCCTCGTCCTGCATTCCTTTCTGATCCGCGGCCTGCACACAAAACGTGATAGTTTTTTTAAAAGCTTTTGGTAAGTTTTACGCTTTTTCAACTTTTTTGGTAAGTTTTTTGCCGTTGGGACCCTACGGCCTTTCCCACACCACCACCACAACAATAAAAACAACAAAAAAAAACAACGCGGTTTTTGGTAAGTTTTTAACTTTTAAAATTTACCGTGTTTTATATATAAAGTTTCTAAATCTACTTTATAAGTTTTATAAACTTTTTTGAACCGTATTTTTCTCAATCTTATTTACATTTGTTTTTTTAAATAGTGGATATTTTTTCAAAAACATGGGAGTTGTTTTTCATAAGTATTTAAAATACTTTCCTTAAAAAAAAAACAACTTTATTTAAATATCTTTCTATCTAAATGAAGCTTTTTAATATATTTTTTAAATTAGTTTTATTTAATTTTTAAAAAAAAGGGAAACTATCTTTACTTTTAAGGTTTAATAAATTTTTAGATCTTAATTAGCTTTTGAAATTAATTAGATTTAATTTCATTAAATCTATTTTTATTAATTTCACTCTAATTTGCTCATTTACGAGTTATAATAACTTAAAAATCAACATCTAAATAACCTTTTTATCATTTTTTTCCAATAGCTCTAAAAATAGCAAAATTGGGCGTTTCCAAACAAGTAAATTTAGGTTATTGTCGATTTTTTTCACTAATCATGCGCTCAAGTGTGCAGTGACACTTCGTGCACCTCTTTGCCTTCCAAGCTCTTTTTCGGCATTTTGAAGACTATCTGAACTCCTTGAGTTCCCAAACCTTGTATTTCACCCTTATTATTGCTTGCGACTAGTGAGCGCGTCTCGCCATAGTTTGCAAAGCAAGGGGTTTCCTTTTACGACGTGAGACATTTTTTCTCACCACCAGGGTTGGCTTTCGCCTCCTTTCTATTTTTTGCTTGTGCTTGTTTACGGTGTCCTTTTTTGTTGTGCTCCACGAAACACTGTTGTGGTCTCCTCTCTTGTGCGTTATTACGCTAATTGCAAGATGAGTTACCAAGTGTTTCAAACCACACGCACGGACCCGATTGTAATCAACGCACTAAACTATAAAGTGCCGAAAGCAGGGGGTTGTTATTGTCCTGGGTGGTTGTGTTTCTTTTCTACATTTCTTTCTCTCTCTCTCACTATGGATGCACTTTCAATTCCTTTGCTTACACCATTCAACTTTTTCGAATGGAGATCAAAAATAATAATGAAACTAAGGGGTAAAGGGTTATTCGCATCACCATGGGAATTGAAACTGAACTAGACGATGAACCTGAAAAATCTAAGTGGTTAATTTGTAGTGATGAAGCTTTAGGTCTTCTTTGCATGTTTGTTTCTCCTGACTTGCTCTTCCACATTGAGGTGTCCAAAACACCTAAATCTACATGGAAAAATGCGTTGGATGCGATGTTTGGACAACTAGATGACATGAGAGCGCATGAGTTGGAAAACAAACTACTAGGGTTACATCCTAGTGACTTTGAAAACCTTCAAGCTTTCTTCTCAAAATTTGTCCATATTAGATTATTATTAAAAATATGTCAAGTAGAAAAGAAATATTCTCAACATCTTGTCAATTGTCTCTAAGCTAGGTCCCAAATATTCGTCTTCATGTCAACTTTCTATGCTACAAAAGTCATTGTTGTTGTCGCCAAATCACTGCACCCTCCGAATGGCCAGGATGTGAATAGGACGTTCGGTGTGATTGGGACACATGGGATCACCTCTCAAGCTGTGGGACTTGGGCTCGAGGTGAACCTCCGGAGAAGGCCGACTTCCTCTTCCTAAACTAAGTGTTGTACTACTCCTAGTGTAACAAAAATGATTATCTAGTCCTATGCTAACATTTCATGGGGTTTTAGGGAAAGAGATTTACAGAAATGAAACTATACTAGGGATGGTGATGCACCAAATAAAGGGTGTTTCAGACTTAGGAAGGGTTAATTTGAAGAGGGTGTGTGCACCACAGGTCAACTTCACCTACTGCAACTTAGAGAGGGTATAGGATACCACAAACTAAGAGACACGCGTTCCCTTTGTTAAACTTTATCAGACGAGAAATATACTAGTTTCCCAATGAAGAAGGATGAACTCAAGAAGGGTGAACATACACCACAACTCAACTACATGCAATACTCCACCACTCGATAAGCACAGAACTCCAAGAACCTAATAGAAACTTAAACTTGCACAAGTGTACCGCAAGTACCGAGAAAGGCACAAAGAATCATAAAGGATGAAAGGACCGAGATTAGTCACAAAACACACACTTTTATTGCTTCAATAACATGCACAATGCATCATACATTCAGAAGAGGCAATAGTTGCCATTACTGTCTTGAAGAGGAGGCTTGAAAGTTCTCTCAACACACAAGAACAACTTGCGTAGAAGAGAGGATTCTTGAAAAGTATACACTCGCCTGAGATATCTAACTCATCGTCTAACTTACTTGTCCGAATCTGTTGGAACCCTTTGAAATGAGCTTCCAACTTACATTTATAGAAGAATATGTGAGAAAGAAGAGGAAATGTCATAATTACATTCCTAAATGAAGGCCCATGATGTATTTATTACAGGTTAGTTGAACCACCGAGAAGGTTCCATCATGGGTCATTAATTACCTGATGACCTAGTCTTCTCAATTAATTAAAAGAATATTTAAATAATAATAATAAATATTATTATTAAAATATTTAAATAAAAATATTAATTTAATTAACATAATGTCGGGACCCCCCCGTTGACCCGTTTGACTTGAAGAGGAGGGGGGTCCATGTGGATAGAGTCTGCACAAATCTCAACTCGGTGAGTTTCGAATCCTCTAACTCGGTGTTGCAATCAATTTTGAACCCCACACTAACTCTTTCCTCGCTTTGGCAATCGGATTCTTTTGCATTGAGTCCTTCGGTATTTTGGCAGTGCACTCTGCAATCTCGGCTCCAATCAACAATTATGCCACTATTGGGATCTTAGTATGGCATAGGTAGCTGTGAGCTACACAATATACTCATTTTTCCATAAACTAAAAAGATCCTTTATGTTACAATTTGCAACACATAAAATAAGCCCTTCAAAAAATACATTGAACAACTGGGGCAACCAAGAGGACCTTGGAAAAATGTACAGGTAACAACCATATGAATTCTTCCTTAGTCGTGGATCAAAGCTAATAGAAATAAGCTAGATAAAATTAGCTTGAAACTACAGTATAATCGTCCATTGTAAAAAACAAGTTTCTCTGAACCTGGTAAAAGAATACTTTTATTGTCTGATTGGACGTACATAATGGAAGGGTATAAATATTGCCTACTGCCCATAGAGTTTCTCAAAGAGACCATTTACAAGTGACAAGGATGTGGCATACAAAACGGCCGACCAGGTATTTCAGAGTTGACCTTCACATTCAATTCATTTCTAGGAGAAGAAATGCTGAGCAATATGAATCGTTTCATTCTGCACCGTAATAAACCTTCATCTCCTGATTCAGAAAATTTTATGAAGCCTTGAATGGCGTGACTCCAATCCATCGTATACGGCAGTGAATATTTGTTTTCGCTATAGCTGCTATTCGATCTGAGTTCAGAATAAGGATACGAATTTGAGGATGCATTCGATACTGAACAGATAACAACACAGTTGGACAACCTGCTTGCTGGAAGCGTTCAAAAGAAAGGCTTCTACTGTACTGCAACATGCTGCCTGTGCGTGGGAGTTTGTCTCACGACCACCGAATGCTCAGAGCCCGAACAGGAGTTGGGAGAAGTATGTTGGCAAAGGCGAACTGATCAGGTCGGACATCTGTTTGTTGCTTCGTGAGGAAACCTATGTCTTCTGTAAGCTACAATTATGGTATTCCATGAGAAGGCGTTTCTTTCTTGTGAGCCTGAAACTGGATACTTTTTCAACGTCGACCCATCTTCAACCATCTCGCCATCATCCTCCCTTATCACTTGGAGGATTCGCGCCCAATTTGCAACTGCCACTTTAACTCTCCTTGTGACTCGCACAACGTGCTCCGATCCTGTTTACACGGCCCGTGCGGAAGTATCATGTTGGATAGCCATCGTAATATTTCCACGCTTGGTAGTTTGATCCGATTTCTCCCATTCACGGAAGTTTGATCATGGTTTACCAAACCAATATTTCCACTTGGCGGTGCTTGCCCTGAGTTCCCCTATTCATACCTCGGCATACTAGCTCCAAATCCCCGCATAACGGCTTGGACACATTAATCCACGGGCCCCAGCCTCAGCTTCATCAACCTGGCAAGATAGTAAAATGTTTCCCATGCGCGGGATTACCTGCGGCTTGCCATGATCGTGCTCCCGATTTTTTGGCAATAGACTCAAACTTCTCCCACGCCCGGAATCTTTTCAATGGCTTGACATCACGTCATTTCCCTTGGCAATGCTCGCCTTATTTTCCACATCCGGGATTGGAGTGCGGGGTTTCGTTATCATTTGGCCATATTTCGTTTTGGACAGATGGCCACCGATCTCCACTTTTCCACCAGCGTGAGGAGACATCATTTTCTCGGTGCAAACATTTCAGTTGTAGCTTGTAAGGTGTGATAATTCCGACATAATCCTTTATGCCTGCCAACTTAGTGACTCATTGAAGATGCTCATATAATTGCAAAGAAAATTGTGCCTCATGAATATTCTGATATGAAACAGTTCCACCTCTATGAGATTCTCCTCTATGAGTTACATCGTAAAACCAGTAAGGTCTCGATAGAGAATCTTTGTAATAAATTTCCTCAGGTCTCCCGGTAACACTCTCACTGTCACTTAATCGATTTTCATAAAAATATCTTGAAGGAAAATCCTGAATTTGAGGATGCATTCGATGCTGAACAGATAAAAACATAGTTGGACAACCTGCTTGTTGGAAGTGCTCAAAAGAACTCTTACTATACTGCAACATGCCTACTTCCTGTGCACCGAATACTCGGTGAGGAAGGTCTAAACACCATTATAATTCACAGCTCTTTTTAAGATGTCGGTTTGACTCAATTTTACATTGGTATTCGATGGTGCTTATACTATCTTCCTGGGTCGATAGAAGTCCTTCCATTATGTAATTACAAACCCGAGATTCAATGATGTTGAACCTCCCATATCTGCATAATTTCATATCATCTCGGTCAAACAAGATAATTCTCCCAAGTGGTTGGTCGAGCACTGTCTTAATGGATTAAACTTGGCATCATGTTAACTTTGACTCTCCCTGACTTGGCCTTCAGATCTTTTTGCATCGATCTCCACCGAGATCCTTGTAGAGTTCTTTTCATTCGTCAATTTTCAACGAGCTATATTTTGCATTAACAAGACCATCATCGAGCTCTTACAACTGAGAGTCTCTACCGAGATGATTTCCGAGATGACTATCAATTTGACACCGGATTCTCTATCAACTCGACCCTAAACTCTTCACTGAGTTGAGATAAACTGGGTGCCTTTCGATGCTAGGTGATCTCTCATATGTAATTTAAGAATTATTTTTAATTTTTGTATCTTGATAATAACCGGAGATGGGTTCCTGGGACTACTATTTCATTTTGAATGTGATAGGACCCCCTTGTCCAATCTTGCCATGTGTGCAAAATTGGATAACATTTTTGGCGACCTCTCGGGGATGATTGCCTGCTAAGCATGATTCCAGTAGCCTTAAGTCATCCATTGGGCATGGAGTCTATGTTGGAATCCTGAAAGTAGTATGATTTTCTTTGACACATCCCGAGAATCTCCTTGAACATTGTCGATATCCTAGACCTCCCTGGAATGCTAAGCATGAAGTATACTGAATCTATTGAATGCTTGACATCCATGGAACACTACAAAAATTTGAATGAAGCAGATTTTGAACTGTTATGGAAACCTTGAACCTTTCTTCTCCTTGACACCTTCCAATGATGAAACAATGTGCAGAACAACACAAAACAACAACAAGGAAAGCAAAACAACAACACGCAACAATGTGCATAAGCACTTGGAGGAAAACACCTAATTTAACTGTACAAGGGGTGGAACGCTTCTCAAAAACAAGCTTTGAGATGTATCCCATTCACATGAATGGGCAGTTCTTCTCCATTGAGCCTAGATAGACGAAATGAATTTTCCTCTTTGCAACTTGTGATGATATATGGCCCACTCCAGAGAGCGTCAAACTTGGCATGCCTGCCTGGTTTGGCCCTATCTTCATCCCATTTGAGAACTAAATCTCCCTCTTGAAAATGCCTATTGGACGCCTTCTTGTCAAAAGATTTCTTAACTTGAGCCTGATGCTACTCCAAAGTTTTCATAGCCTTGTCTCGTACTTCCTCTAACTCCATGAGTTCAGAAAACCTTACTGTCAGAGGATCACTCTCTATAACTTCAAGTTGATGAGCTAACTCCAAAGAAGGTAACTCCAATGAGAGTGGGAGTTTTGCCTCTCTTCCATATACAAGAATGAAAGGAGAATTTTCGATGGCCCTTTTAGGTGTGATCCGATCTGCCCATAAGGCAGTCTTAAGCTGTGTATGCCAAGTCCTCTTGTTAGTCTCCATTGTGCGCTTAATAATCCTTATGAGGTTTTTGTTGCTAGACTCAGCCAATCCATTTCCTTGAGGATAGTAATTGGATGAAGTTTTGAGGTATACCCCATTTTTAACAGCCCATTCACTCAATTTCATACCAAGAAAAGCCAGCGCATTGTCTGAAATGACTGTAAACGGAACACCGAACCTTGTCATTATACCCTCCAAAAATCTAGAACTCCTTTTCATTGCTCTCTTTAATGCTACCGCCTCGCCCATCAAGTAAAATAGTCTGTGCATGTAAGGACCCACTTATGTCCATCCATCTGGATGGAGGATTAATCATTCGATGAAGTCCAACCCCATATCAACAAAGGGTTGATCCACTTGAATTGGATGCAAGGAAAGAGTGCAAAGCTTCGCTTACTTGTGAAAAAGGCACATTCCTTACATTTTCTTACCCAAAGATGGGCATCCTTGAATAAATCGCCAATAGTAGCTAGCTCGCATGATCTTGGTAGTTGTTGTTCGTGTGGAATAATGTCCTCCAGATAGGCCATTATGAAACTCTTCTAAGTATCTTATCGAATTGCTCGGTCCTATGCACCGAAGGAGGACGCTCGCTCAAATCTTTTCGAAAGAGAATGCTATCTACCAAAACATATGGGATAGATTGAAGATGGAAATTTCGTCTTTGGTTTTTATCCATGTCTACCGGATATGCTCCCGAGAAGAGGAAACTCTTCATTTTGGATAACCAATCAGCTTGATCAACATTCTCATTAGTATTTAGGAGTGTCACGTCCTCATTACCTTTTGATTCCATGTCTGCAGCAAGTTGCTGACATAAACCCTTACCTCTGACAAGTTTAGTGACTTTGATGTGCACATCATACTCCATTACCTTCGTGATCCATCCAGCATGCTTTTCATTCATTTCTTTGTTCAGCAAAAACTCCTTGACACCTAGATGAGACACCATCGATGAATCTTGTTGTTGACAACATGTGCTTGAATTTATTCAAAGCTCGAATAACCACAAAGACTTTCTTTTCAATGAATGAGTATTTGAACTCGTAGTCTTTGAGGGATTCGATCAAGAAAGCGATTGGTTGCTCCATCAAAGTTGTTGTTTTTTTTTTTTTGGGTGAGGATCCTCAAATGTTCTCTTGACTCGCAAAAGCATAAAGGATAAAATCTTTGTCAAACTCCGGGGTTCACTAGCGTGGGAGCTTGGGAAATGGCTGTTTTTATGGCTTCAAAGCTTTCTCATCCTTCCTTTGTCCATGAGAATGGCATGTTTTTCTTCAAGCATGGCTGTCAATGGTTTAGCCAATGTCGCGAATTGAGGGATGAATCTCCGCACGAAATTTATGGTTCCCAGAAAACTCTGGAGGCCCTTCTTGTGACTTGGGAGAGATAAGGACATAATCGAATGAATCTTGGCTGGATTGATTGATAATCCTTCTGAAACAACATGCCCCAACAATTTTCCCTCGTGCACTGTGAAAATACATTTCTTGGGGTTAAGTGAAACCCCAAATTCCCTACACCTTTGGAAAACTTTCCTTAGATGCGTGATGTGATCTTCTGCATGCTTAGAGTATACAATTATATCATCAAGGTAAACCAAAATAATATCGTTGATTAGTCCCTTAAATGCCATGTCCATGGCTCTTTGGAAAGTAGCCCCAACATTGGACAATCCGAATGGCATTTTATTGTAGGCATACGTGCCCCACTTGGTAGTGAAAGCCGTTTTGAATTGGTCAGATTCTTGGACTAGGATTTGATTGTAACCTGAATATCCATCGAGCAAAGAAAATATTTGAGCTCCTACCACCGTTTGAAGGATCTTCTCCATCGATGGAAGAGGATAATGGTCTTTTAATGATGCACGATTCAAATCCCTGAAATCTACACATAACCGGATCTCTCCGTTCTTCTTCCTCACAGGCACCAAATTGGCTACCCATGAGGAATGTTTGATGGGAAAAATTATACAGGCCTCGATGAGCTTGGTTAGCTCCTTTCTCATTAGTGGCTCAATTTTGGGATTAATTGGTCTCTGTTTTTGACGAACTAGCTTAGCATTAGGATCCAGTTCGATGGTATGTTGAGCTAGACCTGGATCAAAACCACAGATCTTTATAGCTCCATGAAAAGATGTCATGATACTCTTGACAAAGTTTTATGAAAGCTTCTTTCTCCTTAGAAGTACACACTTTTCTCGATCTTAAGAAATTTTTCATTTGATACTTCAACTTCCTCAAAATATTCTTTCACCACCATGTTAGGGCTTTGTCTTGTGGCTTGGTCATCCGAATTGAAAATGGATTCCAAAGTGACTAAACCTTTGGTAACTTGTTGCTTTTCAATTAGATAATTTGCTCACCATATGACTCCCGCAACTTATCTTGATTCTTTTCAGAAGCAAACTCCGCCTCTTCAGGAAGAGGACAATTTGTTTGTCACTATCAAACACTTGCCAACTACTCACATTATCGTGGATCTTGGTCAAACCACCATTTTAACAAATTGCTGCCCTTCTTTCATGATATCAACTCGGTATGTTGTATTGTGAACCAATTGTAGCAAGCCTATTCGCATCTTGATTTTGACCTCTAGAACCGCATGGATTCCAAAAGCTTCAAAATCTTCAATCAGTCCAGATCGGTTCTTGTATGATCTTAAAAGATCATTTTTGGATGCACTACGCCAAAACTTGATGAACAACTAACTCACTATCTCCAAAAATAGTCGGGCCTTGATTCCCTTCCTTTGGGCTAGATGAATTCCTCGCACAAGAGCCCCGTATTTTAGCAACATTGTTGGTGCAATCGAACTACAACCGAAAGATGAGAAGTACTTATCTCCCTCTAGAGAAATTAACATAACACCAGCACCAGATCCATTCTTACTTCTTGAGCCATCGAAGAACAATTGCCACAAAGTCCTTTAGAATCACTTGGTGTTTTGACAAGTTGTGGTATGATCGTATCTTCTTCATGGATACAGTAAGTACCTAATCCTGTTTCTTCCAAGACCAACAAACCAACTTCTTCTTTTGCCAATACATTAGCATAGGGATCGTATTGATGATCTCTACTTACTTCATCCAAAGCAAAGTATCAGGAACTTCTTCAACAAGGGTGGTTGGTTCATGATCGGCATCTTCCTCTTCGGGATCGCCGATGGTGTAATTTCCATTTATGGGACTAGCAGTGTAGGGTTCTACATGATTATGGCAGATTGGTTCTGCCCTTATAGTTACTTTGGTTCGTATCGAGTCCTGAGAATCATATGCGACCAATCGGCCGATAGGTAACCACCCATCTTGGCAGTGAAATCCCGTGATAGGAAAATGGCAAAGAGGGGAGGGAGATCAATGACTGATATATCTTGGGTGAATGACAAGCTTGGGCATGCGTGGATGGTAAGTTGAAGTCCTTTGATAACCCCAACAGTCTTAACAATTGTGCCATCAAAGCCGAACAACCCTCTTACAACTGGCGCATATTGTATGCCTAGTACATCTGCAATTTGTTTAGGCATGACAGAGCTACTGGCACCAGAATCAATCATGCAATTATGTACCAGGTGGTCGCCAATGATCAGGGAAATGTAGAATGGTGGTGGTTTGTTTGCCGTAGGAATGATTTTCCCTTCCGGTTGACACAAACTTGTAGCATTTGTCACTCCATGGCTTGGTGATCCGCTGGTTGTACTAAAACTGTTCAGAGCTTCTCGCAACAGGTTTCTTTGGGAAGGGATCGAGAGTGCGTCCCACATGGTAACACTCAGATTGGTTTTCTTCATTTGTTCTACTATGCTGAAGGGAATTGCTCCAACTTTGATGACACTTTTTTGGGCATTGGGGTCCTCCTTTGGAAAATGTTTGTTGGGTACCGTGATGCCTGGAGAACCATCTTTCCCTACGGCGTGGCTAGCCGGTGTTTCTGGTGATTTCTTTCCCGCATTTTTATCAACTGCCATTTGTAACCCAAGGTTGAGAAGTGGACGCTAGATCAGCTTTGAGAGGTTGAGGCTCCATTGCTCTCTTTGGGAGCGAGTGTTCACGCCACTGATGAAGAATCTATATTCAATCCGCAAAAATCTTCTGCATGCCAGTTTAGCAAAGCGGATTCTTCAGGTGCCTGCGGTTGATCTACTGCTTCTTGCATAGATGAATTGTTTGTTAACTCTGAAGGGGCAGATACACTTTGAACCATAAGGGCCTGGCTAAGAACCCCATTGGGACAAAGATTTTGATTGTGAGGTTGAGAGCAAGGATAACACCATTCATAATCTTGAACTAAATTATTTTGAATAGGTACTATAGCTCTAGATGAGCTAGCTGCAAGAGGGTTCTAAAAGTTCAAGGGCCTGACATTTGCAACTTGACTTTGTAGTTTGATTTCGAGGCTGATTGCTCCTGAAAAGGAGAACGGTTAACTTGATACACGCTGATTTTGTGGCTCGATACTGACGATTGTATTGAAATTGTTGCCTTTTGAGTGCAACGAGCTCATTTCCAAAATTTTGCAAAGAGTGACTTGACTTCAAATAGGTCATTTGAAGAGGTAGAGGAAGATTGAGATGGTTGCTTGGAGTCTACTGGAATAGGAGCAATGATAGGCTAATGATTCGTAAGATCTGGAGAAAAGGGCATTGGTGGTCGTGGAGCTATCTTTCCAGCCTGAATCAAAGAATTCTCTGCACTTATGGCAACTTCGTAAGCATCAGGAAGTGTAGTCCCTCCCATGGACTAGATCATAACTGCTACATCACTATTCAAGGCTCGCAAATAGTACAAGAATGCATTATGTGCAGAAGGCTTTACGAGCGCTGAATCCTATTCCAAGTCCTGTGGAATCGGAAGTTGAAATCACTCATGTATTCTTGGGAAGCTCTCTTTATGGTAGTAAGTTGTTCCAAAAGTGATAGGTGATCACTTTTGTCTTCAAATTGTTTACATAGCTTTTCTCCCAACTCGTCCCAAGTGGTTATAGTGCCAACACCTAACCCGTGAAACCATCAAGTGCTTTTCCTCGAAAGAGGTAAAGCAAGAAGTCTAACTGCAACGTTGTCTTCGTGATATTATGTACGCATGATGCTAGCTACATCAAATATATGCTCCACTGGAGTAACGTGAGTTTCCCCCGTGTAGAAGGGTAAACTTTTGAGTGCCGCAACAGGTATCGGGTCACGTTGAGCCAACATAAGAGGACTGCTTGCATTGAAAGGGGGAAAAACTTGGTTCCTTGCCATAACAATGAAAGGTTGATTGTTCCTGGGTGGAGGAAATCTTCCGTAAGGAGGAGTTGAATGACCCCTACTAGGTAAATCTGCAACTGGGGATGTGGAAATGCCTCTTCTTCTTCTCTTTGGAGGAGACAAGGAAAGTTCGATATGCTGATAATTTCCTTTCTTTGAAGAAGCTCTTGTCTGAATTCTTCACATAAGTTACCGCACTGAGATTTGGAATCCAGAGATATAGAGTCGCTAGGTACTTTGACTTGTGTAAGTGAGAAGAGAAGTACCAACTCTCGGTCCCACGGGCGTGCCAAAAATTGTTGTCACCAAATCACTGCACCCTCCGAATGGCCAGATGTGAATAGGACGTTCGGTGTGATTGGGACACATGGGATCACCTCTCAAGCTATGGGACTTGGGCTCGAGGTGAACCTCCGGAGAAGGCTAGATTCCTCTTCCTAAACTAAGTGTTGTACTACTCCTAGTGTAACAAAAATGATTATCTAGTCCTATGCTAACATTTTCATGGGGTTTTAGGGAAAGAGATTTACAAAAATGAAACTATACTAGGGATGGTGATGCACCAAATAAAGGGTGTTTCCAGACTCAGGAAGGGTTAATTTGAAGAGGGTGTGTGCACCACAGGTCAACTTCACCTACTGCAACTTAGAGAGGGTACAGGATACCACAAACTAAGAGACACGCGTTCCCTTTGTTAAACTTTATCAGACTGAGAAATATACTAGTTTCCCAGTGAAGAAGGATGAACTCAAGAAGGGTGAATAGACACCACAACTCAACTACATGCAATACTCCACCACTCGATAAGCACATAACTCCAAGAACCTGCAATAGAAACTTAAACTTGCACAGTGTACCTGCAAGTACGAGAAAGGCACAAAGAAGCATAGAAGGATGAAAGGACCGAGATTAGTCACAAAACACACACTTTTATTGCTTCAATAACATGCACAATGCATCATACATTCAGAAGAGGCAATAGTTTCCATTACAGTCTTGAAGAGGAGGCTTGAAAGTTCTCTCAACACACAAGAACAACTTGCAAAAGAGAGAGGATTCTTGAAAAGTATACACTTGCCTGAGATATCTAACTGTCCAACTTGTCTGAACTATTGGAACCCTTTGAAATGAGCTTCCAACTTACATTTATAGAAGAATATGTGAGAAAGAAGAGGAAATGTCATAATTACATTCCTAAATTGAAGGCCCATGATGTATTTATTACGCTTAGTCAACCACCGAGAAGGTTCCATCATGGGTCATTAATTGTCCGATGACCTAGTCTTCTCAATTAATTAAAAGAATATTTAAATAATAATAATAAATATTATTATTAAAATATTTAAATAAAAATATTAATTAATTAACATAATGTTGGGACCCCCTCGTTGACCCGCTTGACTTCAAGAGGAGGGGGTCCATGTGGATAGAGTTCCGCACAAATCTCAACCTGAGTTTCGAATCCTCTAACTCGGTGTTGTAATCAATTTTGAACCCCACACTAACTCTTTCCTCGCTTTGGAAATCGGATTCTTTTGCATTGAGTCCTTCGGTATTTTGGCAAAGCAATGCACTCGTAATCTCAGCTCCAATAAAAAATTATGCCACTATTGGGATCTTAAGATGGCATAGGTAGCCGTGAGCTACACAATATACTCATTTTTCCGTAAACTAAAAAGATCCTTTATGTTACAATTTGCAACACATAAAAGAAAGCCCTTCAAAAAATACATTGAAAAACTAGGGCAACCAAGAGACCTTGGAAAATGTATAGTAACAACCATATGAATTCTTCCTTAGTCGTGGATCAAAGCTAATAGAAATAAGCTAGATAAAATTAGCTTGAAACTACAGTATAATCGTCCATCAAAAACAAGCTTCTCTGAACCTGGTAAAAGAATACTTTTATTGTCTGATTGGACGTACATAATGGAAGGGTATAAATATTTCCTACTACCCACAGAGTTTCTCAAAGAGACCATTTACAAGTGACAAGGATGTGGCATACAAAAGCAAACCACTGTATATTTTCAGAGTTGACCTTCACATTCAATTCATTTCTAGGAGAAGAAATGTTGAGCAATATGAATCGTTTCATTCTGCACCGTAATAAACCTTCATCTCCTGATTCAGGAAAATTTTATGAAGCCTTGAATGGCGTGACTCCAATCCATTGTACACGGCAGTGAATATTTGTTTCCTACAGCTGCTATTCGATCTAAGTTCAGAATAAGGATAAGCATGCATTCGATACTGAACTGATAACAACATAGTTGGACAACCTGCTTGCTGGAAGCGCTCAAAAGAAAGGCCTCTACTGTACTGCAACATGCTTACTGCCTGTGCATGGGAGTTTGTCTCGCGACCACCGAATGCTCAGAGCCCGAACGGGAGTTGGGAGAAGTATGCGCTATGCAAAGGCGAACCGATCAAAGTCGACATCCGTTTGTTGCATTCGATTGAACTTAAAACAAGATCAATGCTTCGTGAGGAAACTGTGTCTTTCTCGAAGATCGCAATTATGGTATTCCATGAGAAGGTGTTTCTTTCTTGTGAGCCTGAAACTGGATACTTTTTCAACGTCGACCCATCTTCAACCATCTCGCCATCATCCTCCCTTATCGCTTGGAGGATTACTCGCCACCCAATTTGCAACTGCCACTTTAACTCTCCTTGTGACTCGCACAACATGCTCGATCCTGTTTACACGGCCCGTGTGGAAGTATCATGTTGGATAGCCATCGTAATATTTCCACGCTTGGCAGTTTGATCCGATTTCTCCCATTCACGGAAGTTTGATCATGGTTTACCAAACCAATATTTCCACTTGGCGGTGGTGCCCAGTTCCCTATTCAGTTCCCCTATTCATCATCAAATTTCGGCATACTAGCTCCAAATCCCCGCGTAACGGCTTGGACACATTAATCCGAGGCCCCGCCTCAGCTTCGCCATGCAACCTTGGCAAGATAGTAAAATGTTTCCCATGCGCAGATTACCTATGGCTTGCCATGATCGTGCTCCCGATTTTTTGGCAGTAGACTCAAACTTCTCCCATGCCCGGAATCTTTTCAATGGCTCGACATCACGTCATTTCCCTTGGAAATGCTCGCCTTATTTTCCATGTCCGGGATTGGAGTGCGGGGTTTCGTTATCATTTGGCCATATTTCGTTTTGGACAGATGGCCACCGATTCCACTTTTCCACCCAGCGTGAGGAGACATCATTTTCTCGGTGCAAACATTTCAGCTGTAGCTTGTAAGGTGTGATAATTCCGACATAATCCTTTATGCCTGCCAACTTAGTGACTCGTTGAAGATGCTCATATAATTGCAAAGAAAATTATGCCTCATGAATATTCTGATATGAAACAGTTCCACCTCTATGAGATTCTCCTCTATGAGTTACATCGTAAAACCAAGTAAGGTCTCGATAGAGAATCTTTGTAATAAATTTCCTCAGGTCTCCAGTAACACTCTCACTGTCACTTAATCGATTTTCATAAAAATATCTTGAAGGAAAATCCCGAATTTGAGGATGCATTCGATGCTGAACAGATAAAAACATAGTTGGACAACCTGCTTGTTGGAAGTGCTCAAAAGAACTCTTACTATACTGCAACATGCCTGCTGCCTGTGCACCGAATACTCGGCCGAGGAAGGTCTGAACACCATTATAATTCACAGCTCTTTTTAAGATGTCGGTTTGACTCAATTTTACATTGGTATTCGATGGTGCTTATACTATCTTCCTGGGTCGATAGAAGTCCTTCCATTATGTAATTACAAACCCGAGATTCAATGATGTTGAACCTCCCATATCTGCATAATTTCATATCATCTCGGTCAAACAAGATAATTCTCCCAAGTGGTTGGTCGAGCACTGTCTTAATGGATTAAACCTGGCATCATGTTAACTTTGACTCTCCCTGACTTGGCCTTCAGATCTTTTTGCATCGATCTCCACCGAGATCCTTGTAGAGTTCCTTTCATTCGTCAATTTTCAACGAGCTATATTTTGCATTAACAAGACCATCGTCGAGCTCTTACAACTGAGAGTCTCTACCGAGATGATTTCCGAGATGACTATCAATTTGACACCGGATTCTCTATCAACTCGACCCCAAACTCTTCACTGAGTTGAGATAAACTGGGTGCCTTTCAATGCTAGGTGATCTCTCATATGCAATTTAAGAATTATTTTTAATTTTTGTATCTTGATAATAACCGGAGATGGGTTCCTGGGACTACTATTTCATTTTGAACGTGATAGGACCCCTTGTCCAATCTTGCCAGGTGTGCAAAATGATAACAATCGCTTTAGCGATACTTGGACTATGCTCTCCTTTGACTGCTTTTCGTCCCAACTCATTCAAGAATAGGAAAAACTCATTCAAATGTGGTCTCTTAAGTCCAAGTCACATGCCCTCAGAAAGCAAGTACTAGCAAGGGAAAGAATACTGAAAAGAAGAAAGAAACAAAGGATCAACCTAAGAAAGAAACCAAGACCAAACCTAAAAATGACACAAACACTTCGACTTCTAAGCCTAAGGCATAGAAAAGCAAGTATTTGTGTTCCTATTGTAAGAAGTCTGGTCACGACGAGCAACACTGTTTTTGAAAATAGATTGATCACTTATCTCATTTACTTGAGAAGAATAAAATAAGTGTTCCTAAATCCATAAAACAAAGTGCTCAAGGCCGAGTCTTCTACTGCAAAAGGTGCTAAAAATGATAAGAAGAAAGGAAAGGCCCTTATAGCCAGAGTTGCTCCTTCATCGACATGGATTATAGATTTTGGTACCTTCATGATGGGTAATGACACGACAGGTGTCGGTTTCTAGTAGTGGATCGGTAGAGATGGATGGGGAAACATTTAATCAAGTGTTGAGTGTTCTTGGTCTCTCTACCAATCTCCTATCGGTTTACCAAATTACTCACCTTGGTGAAGGAATGAGAGTGGAATTTGGTCCTAACTCGGTGATTATTCGTGAGTTTAACAATGACACTATAGTGGCTGAGGGAAAGGAAGATCACCATTCACGATTGTACACCTTCTCCCAATTTACTTCTGATTCCCCACTTCCTTGCTCACTCATGTAAATGAGGTTAGTAAGCTATGACATGAGCATTTCAGACATCTAAATTGTCGCTACCTTGAACAATTGAGCCAAAACAAAATGGTCAACGGGTTGCCTTGCGTCAAGTTTTCTAAGGGTCTTTGTGAGGGTTGTACCCTTGGAAAGCATCTGAAAAGAACTTTGACAAAGGAAAAGCCTAGAGAGCCACTCGTCCTTTGGATCTTGTTCACAAAGTGATGTTTCTGGTCCATTTCCTTCTCCTTCGTTTACTAGAGCTCTTTATGTGCTAACCTTCATTGATGACTATTCACGATATACTTGGGTATATTTTCTTAAGCTTAAGTCTGAAGTCTTTGAACATTTTCAGGACTTTAAGGATCTTGCTGAGAAATAGGCAGAACGGTCTATCAAGGTTCTTCGAACTGAAAATGGAGGTGAATATGTAAACAATAGGTTCATGGATTTTTGTACTTCTGAAGGGATCTCTTTGCAGCATACAGTTGCTTATAGCCCTTCGCAGAATGGAGTCAGAAAGAAAGAATCATACTCTTAAGGAGATGGCCACTTGTATGATTCACTCGAAGTCTCTTCCTCCACAATATTGGGTTGAAGCAATAAATTGTGCAAATTACATTCAGAACCGTGTTCCATACAAGGTAGTAAGAGGGATGACACCCTTTGAAGCATACAATAGGTTCATGGATTTTTGTACTTCTAAAGGGATCTCTTTGCAGCATATAGTTTCTTATAGCCCTTCGCATAATGGAGTCGCAGAAAGAAAGAACCGTACTCTTAAGGAGATGGCCACTTGTATGATTCACTCGAAGTCTCTTCCTCCACAATATTGGGCCGAAGCAGTGAATTGTGCAAATTACATTTAGAATCGTGTTCCACACAAGGTAGTAAGAGGGATGACACCCTTTAAAGCCTGGTTTGGATGCAAGCCTGATGTTGAGCACTTTCGAGTCTTCGGATCCAAGGCTATGGCTTGGATTCCCAAGAAGAAATGCAAGGCCTTGGAACCACAATCCAAACCTTGTATCTTTATAGGGTATCCTGATGGCATGAAGGGATATCGATTGATGAATCCTACTTCTCATGAGTCTGTATATTGAGAGAAGTGTTAAGTTTGATGAGTCTTCTTCAACTTCTACTTCTCCACCTATTGAGTTTCTTCAGCTCGCTAATTAGATTCTGACTCATCAAATGATGATATTGTTGAGTGTGCTCCTCTTCCGGATCCTCCCGACCATCAGACCTTTGAGTCTTTTGATTCTAATAGTAGTGATGACGAGGACTATGTCCCTTCTCACTCAAGTGAAGAATATTCTGACTCTGAGCCTGATCCTCCTGGTCCCCTTTGGGCTAGGAAAACTTTGCAAAGTGCTGGAGATTTAGTTGGAGATACTTTGGATATGAGACGTACTTGCTCAGATTTCATTGGACCCCACTCTTTCTTCACCTCTGCTTCTGATCCATGTCTTTCTAGGAGGCTTCTGGTATTCCTGAGTGGGATTCTGCCATGGATGAGGAGTATTCCTCTCTCATGAAGAACGATACTTGGGATCTCACCACTCTTCCGAAAGGAAGAAAAATCATTCGAGTGTAAGTGGGTGTTAGAACAAAGTATGGAGTAGATGGAGACGTCGAAAATTTTAAAGCGTGATTAGTAGCTAAGGGTTTCTCCCAGATAGTTGGGGTTGATTATACAGAAACCTTTGCTCTGGTTGCGAAGATGACTTCTATTTGACTGACCCTAGCCATTACCGCAACAAACAGATGGAAAGTCCATCAAATGGACGTTAAGAGTGCCTTCCTTCATGGTGACCTAGAGGAAGAGATCTATATGGAACAACCTCCTAGGTTATGTCCAAGATTCCTCCCTCATTTGTAAGTTAAAGAAGTCTCTTTATGGCCTTAAACAAGCCCCTCGGGCTCCAAGATGGACTCCTTCTTACTTACATCAGGGTTTACTAGGTGTCACTCTGATCCAAATGTCTATATTCTATGGCAAGATGACTCCATACTCATTCTTGTTCTCTATGTTGATGACTTATTGATCACAGGTAGCTCTACCTCTATTATTGATTCTATGCAGATCGCCTTGGCCAACAAGTTTTCCATGAATGACTTAGGTGCGCTTCATTACTTCTTTAGGATCCAGATTTCACAATGAGTCAGAATCTTGATTTGAAACCTAAGTACACTCTTGATTTGCTAGCTCATTTTCAGATGTCTGATTGCAAGTCTTCTCCTACTCCTTTTCTTTCTGGGGTGAAGTTGGTTTCAGATTGATCTACTCCCTTGGTTGATGGTACTCTTTATCGATAGTTGGTGGGGAGCTTGATTTACTTGACTCACACTCGACTAGATTTATCGTATGTTGTTGGGATCGTGTCAAGATTCATGCAAGAGCCACATGAGCTGCATTAGAAAGCAACTAAACAGATCCTTCACTATGTTTGTGGCACTTATACTGATGGCATTCACTATCATGGAGGGGTTGATATTGACTTGATTGGGTTCACAGATTTTGATTGGGCCGGTGACTTAGATCATCGGAAATCTACTTCTGGCTATAGTTTCTCTCTTGGTTCGGGTCCTATTAGTTGGTCTAGCAAGAAGTAGAATGCAATTGTGATATCATCTACAGAGGCAGAATACAGAGGAGTAGTTAACGCTGCCACATAAGCTATTTGGCTACAGGGTATTCGACGAGTTTGGCATCCACTTTCGATGACCTACCATTATCTCTCTTTGTGATAACACGAGCACTATCTCTATTTGTAGAAATCCAGTTCAACATCGTGAAGCGAAAACACATCGAGATCCATATTCACTTCATACGGGAGCTTATTCATGATGGTATCATCAATAGTCGAGTACATTTGAGACGGTGATCGATTGCAGATTTTTCACCAAGCCCTTCACTGAGATGAATTTTCTTCACTTATGGTCTCTTCTTGGGGTGAGGTCTTCTGCAGCTATTCATCTCCTTTGGGCTATGTAGTCCTTCTTTTCTTCTTCTTCTTCTAGGAAGATTGTGTTTGTATATGGGCACTTTATTAGGCCTTTAGTTTTGGGCCCCATTGACACATCTTTCTTAGTTGTTTAGGAGTGTCTTCCTCTTCCATCTGACTCATCATAGCCGCTACCCTAGCTTCGATGAAGGGGTGTTAGTGTGAGTTATCCTATGTGTCCTCCTCTCATATTGGAGGGTCATCTCACATGGGTTAGGTTTAGGGTTTCATGTGTGTCATACACTAGGGTTACTCAACACCCTATATGTACCCCTTTCTATTCATTTATGAGCATGCCAAGACACTCCGTTGTCTTTCCTCTATGCAAGCTTTGTTTCTATTAAGAAATTTCTTCCATTACTGATCAATTCTTTCTTGCAATTCGTTGGAGCTATCACGATTCCGTTGGAGTGCAACTACTTCATGGTGCCTCATTTCTGATTCGATTCTCACAAACTCTTTTCACAAATACTCGGCTTATCAATACCCTAATGGTAACATTCATATGGGGGCTCAAGCTCGCAGTGTGTCAGGCTCTAGTGTTTCCAAGTATGTAGACCTTGCATCATACTTTTACGTTACATGCAAGATGTATAAATCCGAGTCAACCTTATCAACATCAAATATTAAGTTATGTGTGTCTTTAATTCTATGTACAACACATTAGAAGTACTAGAAGATGAATGCAAAGGGTAGCTTGCACCAAGGACCCATCTCTCCATCCTTCATTTTGAACCATGCAAGACTATAATGTTGATCTATTGTGAAATTTTCTGCTCCCTAAATTTTTGAGCAACTTGCATGGAATACGCCACTCATTCTCAAAAACCCCACGTAACTTTGTTATAAAACTTATCAACTCTAGCCTTGTATGTATTTGAAATTTCACCATCACAAGTGTAGCCAACAAACTGTACAACAAGAGTTTTTTTAATAGGTGGGTAAACCCACATATCATCATCTAAGCCATTGGGTACTTCAATATCCCTTAGAAGACAATAAGGAGGATCGAACCCCAAGTTATCTTTGCTCCTTCCTCTTTCTACAACATCACCTATCCAATAATTCCATTGGCAATGTATTGTGCAATTTTGTAGTGTGCTTTATTTTCCATCCTGTGCACAATGTAAAGGAACCTTTTATTCATGTCTTTCTACTCTTTGAGGTGTCAACCTTGCAACTAAGCAACCTAGCTGCAACCCTAGTTATATGATCTACGAGGTTATCTATAAGCATAGCCTTTCCCCCCTTTTTTTAATTCAGTGATGTGGCCAGTTAGTCAATCTTTGCATTGGAGCATAAGTCCAACCCCATGTCCTCTTCTATACTCCTTAAACCTATGACATGCTCAATAAGTTGAGATGTAATTTGCATCCTCCATCTCGTGAAATAAAATAAATCCTCATGTACCCTAGACATGAGCCATCAGAATAGATGCGTGGGCTTAAAAAATAAGGGAAGTTTGAATTATTGCAGACCCCAACTTTCTCCAAGTTCCTCTACACCGAGTCATCAACCAACACTTTCCCTACCTCATTGGTCCCCTGCAGCCTCGCTATAAATCTACCTTCAAAATTTTTTCATTCTCTAGAGTTTCGTGGTTTTATTGACTAATTTTTCACTTGGGCAGCTGAGACTTCCAAGTATGAACCCTAAAAACTCTTGGCAGTACTGCATTTCTGATTATATATCCTCCAAAGGCTCCTCCACCTTGAATTCAAACCTCTTTGTGTGATGCTTCCTTCCTTTAGGTTCCATTATCTCTGTAAATTTTTCCCTTGGTAATATTTCTCACCAAACTTCACTACTCAAGCACTTGTGGGCCCTAACTGTTCAAATTCACCCATGCAAACCCTACTCTCTATTCCCTAACTGTTAGCTCAAACTCATCTCATCATAAGGAACCAGACACAGTTTCACATACTGCTTTGGTTTTGTTCTTTTCTCTTTCTCTGTCACACAAGGTTTCTCCATAGCTCAATCGCTCTAAGTTCTCTTCAAATGTAAGGTAGTAAATAACCTCGACTTGCCCCATTTTAATACTTTTTAATACCTCACCGACTTACTTTTTCCACACATGCTTTTTCTTTCTTTAAAAATTTTAAGTCACTTTCTTACTGAAGTACCTTTTCTACTTTTTGTTTTATTCTTCCACACCCCAGTCGTAATCCTATGGCACGCCAACTAGTTCACGACCACAAATCTCCTTACACATGCCTCCATGTGCTGAAATACATAACCCATTGTGCCTCATACTAAGTAGTTTCCCATGTTTTTTCCTAGCTCACGTTACATTGTGTGATCATTTTTCTTCCGTGGTATTCAACTTGAGAAATTTTCTTAAGAGCACCTTCATTTATAGTATTTGTACCACCTTTCTCTCTTGCACCAATTTGTATTACACCTTAGTACAGATAGATTCATTTTTCCTATACCTTCTCCACCGCACACTAAAAGTATGTGTGGTCCTCAGTGCATGAAATAAATAGATAATAATCAGCTTTCTACGTGTAAGTATGCGTATTACAAAAAAAATGTTGAACTAAAATGATAAAGCATATCAACGATGAAAGGAAACACATAAAATGGAGATCTAATCTAAGTGTTAAAACTACCTTATTATAAACACCAAGAAGCCTTATTTATAGTAGGCCTTGAGCATACTTCCATTGAAGTAACTAGAAAATAAGGTGCCATCCAAGCTCTCCCTGTAATTAAAAATGCCTGATTCAAGTATCTTTGTTACTACAAAAGGTCCCAACCAATGTACTTTCAATTTCCCTAGGTAGTACATAAACTTGGAATCATACATAAGAACAACCTTTCTCACTTCAAATGATTTTCTCCTTATGCACCTATCATGTCAAGCCTTGTGCCTCACTTTCTCAGTCTTCTATATCTTACACGCAATTGCATGCCTCTCATATAACTACATCAATTTATCAATGTGCTCTTTAATAGCTTGTTCATCATCAAGGCCTCCTATGTGCAATATGCAAGGACAGTAACATATATTCAACAGGAAATACATCCTCCATGCCAAACGCCAACTGAAAGGATGTGGCCTTATTCAACCTCTTATAAGTGGTCCTATATGCCCAAAGTATAGTTGACACTTTATCATCCCAATATTTTCGTCCAACATCACATATTTATGTCAATGTTCATCTCAGAATCTTGTTGAAAGCTTCAACAGTGTCATTAGCTTGTGGGTGATAGGGGGTGGTCTTATGGTGTGCTACCATAAATTATATTAATAAAATCATGATTTTATCATTAAGGAATTGAGATCATCTATGACTTGTTAAGATTAATGGACATTCATACCTGTTGATAATGGTTTCCCATAGAAATCTTGTTGATGTAGCTATTGCGCAATCCTTTGTAGGTGTTGCTTCTGCCCACCTTATCCGATAATTTGTATAAGTTATAATATAACACACTCCAATCCTATGTGTGAGTGGTGAAATAGGACCTAAAAAGTTAATATCCCACTTTTCAAATGGTTCAACACTTGCAATAGGCCTTAAAGGCATCTCATCTTTGGTTTCAGGCTTCCTAAGGTGCAGAAAATGATCACACACCTTGATATATTCTTTAATATCCTTGTACAAAGTTTCCCACCAAAGTCCAGCCATCAGAATCTTACGTGTGGTAACATCCCCATCATAATGATCTCCTATAATTCTACCATGAGATTCTTCCATAATAACCTCGTGCTTGTGCTCCAAAGCACATCGACACAAAATTTCATCTGAAATAACTTATACAAATCTTCACCTATCAACTTGTAAGGAGCCACATGTATTGCAAGCTGCTTCTTTTCTAATGTCTTCATTTCTTTAAGCACATGTCTAGTGCGCAAGGATACTGCAATATTCTCTAAATCTATGGGAGCACGGTTTAACTTGAAAAAAACTATGTATCGGGTATTATGTCCTCAATTATCTCTGTGCGTCCTCACAAGAATTGATCCTTGATAGATGGTGGTCGCCTCGAATTGGTTTTTCTAGTTTGACAATATCAGCGTAAAATCAAACTCCTGAAATAGAAGTATCCACCTGCAAATGTACCCTTTCAAAATAGGCTTGTTGACCAAATACTTGAGTGCCATATAATTAGTGTAGAAGATGAATGGTGTTGCCAAATAGTAATGTATGAAGTTGTTTAGTGCGTATATCCTAGAAAAATACTTGCACTCATTAGTTTTATAATTCTAATCCATAGGTCTCAACTTCCTGCTTGTAAAGAAATTGGAATTATCTATAATTCCTTCTCCTAGTTGTGCTGACACCGCAAAACTTTCCATGCCAGAAGCATCAACATGAACATGAAAGGGCTGTACCATGAAGGAAAGCACAAAATAGGTACAATAGTGAGCTTCTCCTTCAAGGTTTCAAACACATGTTGTTGTGCATCATCCCAATAGAATTTTCCTTTATTTTTTAGCAATTATTCCTAAGGCATGTCAATATTTACATAGCCCTTAATGAATTTCTTGTAATATTTTGTATGTCCCAAAAAACCACACACTTCACTCTGGTTATTAGGTTCTTCCAAACCCAACATCAAATAAATCTTGGTTGGGTCTACCAAAAATCCTTCTTTACAAATTATATGTCCAAGTAAAGTGTCAAAAGGTGTTGCAAAGATGCACTTCTTAATGTTGAGAGAGATTCTTAACTTCCTGCACCTCACAAACATGAGCCTTAGATTGACACAATGGTCCTTGAATAATCCATAGACTGTCCAATCATCCAGATAAACCTCCCAAAAATTATGAATGAAGTCCTTAAAGGCCTGCACAACAATGCACGAGAAGACCGTTGACACATTCTTCAGTCCAAAGGGCATAACTGTATATGAAAAAATTCCCCACTTAGTGGTGAAAGTTGTTTTTTCTTGATCTTCCTTCATAATGTGCACTTGATGATAACCTTAAAACCCATATGTAAAAGATTAAGTTCTCAAACATTTATATCAAAAGTTCCACATCCTTCACATCTCCCAAAGTAACACGCTTCATAATCTGCAGTGCTTCATTGAATGAAGGCTTAGTAGAAAAATAATCAAAAGTATGAATCATACTTGAGGTCACCTCTTACCAATTAGTTTTTTCTCTTGTTAAATCTGCATGGACATACCATGCACGTGCATAACCACTTAAGGTGGAGTAGAAATTATGTACTCAAAGTGATGGCAGTAAGGCCTCCTATCCCTCTATCCAAAGTCTCTCACAATTCTCGACATGATGCTAGCTAGGGGATTTCCCTTGAAATCCACATATTTGAGAAGGTAAATTGCTCCTTAGGAACCTAGTAGAAAATGTGGTTCTCACTTCTTGCCATTCTAATAAGTTTCCTTTGTGTGTTTCCCACTAGCGTGTTGCTTTCCAATGTAGAGTATAAACCAACATGTTTCTGCTATCTCCTGCATTCATCCACTGGGATTTCATGATGTAAAAAAAACATCATGGCTCCCCTCACCAATGTACCTAGGTACCTAGTTATACTCCAAACGCCTAACCATGCGCAACCTGATCATGTGAGTAACTATGGTCTTAATTTCTCGCCCAACCAATTCATATGTTCCATGTGCCCAGTTGTTATAAGAAATACTTGTGGTGTCACTAACTGACTAAGAATCATCCCACTATATCAATTCTTCCTTAGATGGATCAATTACTTTAGGGTCTTTGATTGTGCGCGTATATATCATGTTCAAGTCTTCTCCTCTCAAAGGGTCAATATACGGAGCGACCTTTGCATTGGTCAAAGCTATGATGAAGTGCTTGTCCTTATTCTCAAAACTTATGTACCCCTTGTTTGTATGTGCGTGTGGGTACTCAAACACTCAATGCCAACTTCTCCACACTTGAAACATGTGCCTGTGAATCTGTGTCCACGACCTTGACCTCTTCCTCTTTACACACTATCGTTGTTTGTGATGTACTTGACTCACCTTCTTGTGTAAAGTTTCCTTTCTTCGCTACCTTTCCCATGACCACACACAAACTTGCCTTTCCCTTGTGTTGCCCCTTGTTTCTTGCATGCTAGTTTTCTTTTGTCTTCAACGCACACCGATAGGATTCCTCAACAGATTGCAATCAAATCATGCCAAATTCATCTCGAATTTCCATTTGCAACCCATTCACATAACACGAAATATTTTTTGCGTCATCTTCAACATGTCCATCTCTAATGATTAATTTATAAAATTCCCGTATAATCATTTTCACCGATATTTCGTTGCTGCAAGTTTTGAAGCTTCTCGAACAAACTCGTGATAATACTCTTGAATGAACATTACCTTCAATTTTGCAACATATCTATTCCAAGTCTTGATTTTCTCTTTTCCTTTGCGCAATCTTTAGTTTGTACATGCTCCCACCATAGAGATGTGCGACCTTTGAATTTTGCATTGTAAAACTTAAATCTTTTGGGATCTTCCATATTTTTGTTCAAGATAATTCTCTAAATCGGTGATCCCGATCAATGAGTTCTTCATTACTCAAGTTTCGAATAACTTCAGGTCCAACTTTGGTTTACTTGTCATCCTCGCAACAACTTTCAAAACTTGTCTTCATGTTCTTTAACTTCTTCATTGATTCATGCACTTCTTTTATGTCTTGATTATCATTTGTGTCATCTATCACCACAAGACCTTGGTGTTGTGCTATCTCCATAACTTCTAGACAAGCTTGCATGTGTCATCAAACCTAGTAGATCTGCGCATGTCCGGGTTTCTCGAATCGTGGCTCCAACAAAACGTGGTTTCTTGCATTATTATCTCCTCTTGTTTCCATTTTCTCATAAAAGAGTTCCTTGGCACATTGATTTCCTTTACACCTTTTCTCCAACTCATTTGCTAGAAAATGTCCGTAATTGTCTTGATATCAATTAATGATGGTCTCCTAGAATTTCTATCTCAATTTTCTTTGGAAGATGTTTATAATCTCTTTCCACCACACTCACAAATGTGGAAGTAAATATACCAAATGATGCACTTAGAGCAACAAGCTTTGATACTAATCAAGGCAGTCGAAGGGATACCTTGTACCACATAGCCCTCAGAATCACACACTGGAATATGCATAAAAATGCAACAAAATATAAAAATAGATCATAAATTCATAGCTTTATTGATTCAACCCAAAGGAAATACACGACAACACATAACAACTTCACAAACTGAGATGCACTACAACAAATAGATCCACAGATCTTTGCTTACTAACTCATAGTCTTTGTAAGTATAACTCTTCTAAACGCAAACTACCTAAACTACGTAGTCCAAACTGTAGCTATAGCTTGTGTGAAAGTCACCACTAACACAAGTGTAGTGGCATACTTATATAGACGTAAGACCCACCTTACAATGTTACCTCAAGACAAGTGACACATAAGACATTAGATGTGTCTCTATCCTCTATGCAAGAATAGGGTCCAATAGTTCGTAGCACCATTTGATGTAAACGAGTCGACTCAATGGCCACAATATGAGTTAGGTGAACACATGTTGGCAACTTTGAGCAATGTTGTATTTTGAAACTTCGAAAGTTATGCACCAAATCATGCCCCTATACACAATGGCCTCTCATATGAATCCTTGTGTGTTATCACAATACACTCAATGACCTTGCGGTTTAAATGGTAGATGCATGCTATTGAGATGAACTGATTCCGTAATGCAAGCTTTCGAGAAAATGCTCCTTGTGATACTGCGCACAAAAACAATGATTCTCTGCGTATGGACTATTTACATTGGAAACATACTTCTACGCTGCATTATTGAAATATCCCATGGTGTATGTTTGTGCTATCTCCTAAAAGATGTTCTCTACTCTAGAAGTTACCACAAACCTTGATAAGTTCCTTTTGATATGCCTGCAACCAGAGGATGACTACAAACCATTCAAACACGTGTGCGCTTCAAAAAAATGCGAAAACACTACAACAAATAGGTAGAAGACAAGACTTGTGCAAAAGAACAATATGATGCTCAAGTGCTCGTAGGCCATACGAAACGCTTACAAGACATTGACGCAAAACCAACCTTGTGTAAATTACCAATGAAAGACTAAACGCAAACAGTAAAACATTGCACACTGCTAGTCTTAGCTTAGTTTCTAAACTATTATGTTTTTGGGTGACATAAGATTGCAAGTGAACCCGGATGCTTCTGCATCATATATACTACATGCAAATTACACTCCTAGTAAAAATATAGGACCACTTACAAATGATAAGACTTGTTAAATTATTACCATTTACATATACGAGAAATAAACACAATCCAAAAATGTGTAAAGAATTTTATAATTTATATCCACATCAAAAAATAGCACAACCTATTGTATCTTGTTAACAACTAATTTTTAAAAAAAGAAAAGAAAAAAATGTATAGTTGATGAACACTTCTTCTTTTGGATGAGAAAATCATAAAAAGCACTACCTTCAAAAGTTTTAACTTAGTCAATAAAAATAACCACTAAATACTAAAATTATTAATACTTGTAAATTGTATTTGTGAGAAAATCAAGCCAAAAAGAATACTATATTTTTAATTTTGTTATTTTTTAATTTTGTATATATAAAACAAAGTCCAGCTGAAACTGTTTTAACTTAAAAAGTTCAAGGTTACAAATTCATATTTTTATAGGCTTCAGATTTGACGAGTTTTTTCATCAAAAATAAATTTTGCCAGATCTGAATACCTACTGTGGTGGATGTTGACCACATTTAAAGCATAAAAAACCAATCCATTGAAAAATGTTCATCGTGCCTTATTTTATATGTCAGTGGAGTACAAGACATGGTAGAGTTGCATGAATGCCTTCATCATATGCACTCAAATTTGTTTTTTTGCTCGCTTCGGAAAATAATACTAAATCAAATTAGTACTTACTACTACTATTATGTCAAAGGGTGTAATGGAGTACAAAATAATTAAATTTGATTTAATATTACTATAGCTATTAAAAATCAAAAGTTAGTACTGTGAAATTTTCTTGTTTGTACTAATACTGTAAACTTGTGCAATTTAGTTGTACAATATTCCATTAAGTTTATTCTATGGGGCCACCATAGCTCTCTATAGGTCTGATTTCTATTGCCAAAAGAAGATGACAGAGGACTTTCTTGCATTGGTTAATTCTTTTTGAATTTGTCATTTCATCCCAAACGATGACATACTTCTCCCCACTTATTGAATATCAATATCCATGATACTCATATTATGAGCCAAATGTTTTAATAAATTCGAAACATTGTTATTTTTTCATAGTACATGCAAATAGTGTTGAATAATAGGAGCATGAAGATTACCAATGTCGAAAAGAGTAGATGCTTTGTATTAAGTGGGAATCTTCTAAATATATAGATTGCATATGATATGATACAGGCGAAGGTCTTTACAAGATTTGACTCCTATCAAAAAGTTATGAAGAAGTATACAGTTTCTGCCACACCAGAAGATAAAAGTAAGTGTCTTGCAACAGGTTTGGCCATCTTTGCTCCCTTGTTTAATCTACTAATTCTTCTATCAACATTTTTATAGTGTACTTGCATTTTTATTCACAAAATTGATTAGTACCCATTCCTTTTGATGTCTATTCTTAGGGTGGGATCTATGTTTTCAAAGGCAAGGAACTGTTGTATGCAAGGAAAGATGAGGGCACTGGAGATCATGCTCCTCTGGATGACATCCTAAATGTTTATTGCACAGTTCCTGTCACCTAAACTCGACTGTAACTGTGCAAATTAAAGATAAAAACCACATGGATTTTATGTTGGATCTGACACGTTTTGCGCTCTATGGCAGAAATGAGTGTGTACTAAGTCATTGACCATGACTTTCAAAAGTTTTTTCTGTAAACCCTGTAGAAAAGATAAATCAAGTCATGAGGAGATATATACTACACAGTATATTGTTGTTTAAGAGATGCCAAAGTTGACACTGGTAAATGCTTCACATTAATTAATTATGGTTGTACCTCTAATTTCATATTATAAGGGGAAGCATTGTTTACAACTTACATGAATAGCATCTTTCTTAGTTTTTAGTTGTTGGATCCTCGTTCCATGGCACATGAATGAATGATTTCAAATCTATTTAAAATGGATTGTAGCTGTAAATATTATTGTGCAATTTATTATGATGAGAATTGGAATTGCACTCTATTGGAAAATTGAATTTTATTATGATGTTCTGAATGACCTTAATTGGTAAAAGGTTTCTTCTTAGATGTGATCCGCATTGAAATTCATATAAGCTCACAACTGATAGAGGGGAATGAGGCACCGAAAATATAAGTGCACCATTACATCGAGGCTTATGAAATTTATGCAAAGAAATTTGGGAAGGCCTTGGTTTTGAAACCCTACTCCTTACTCAGATTCCCCATATTGAAACCCTACTACTTACTCGATTCCCCATATTAAAATCGAAGGATC
This sequence comes from Taxus wallichiana var. yunnanensis, assembly GCA_018340775.1. Classification (NCBI taxonomy): domain Eukaryota; kingdom Viridiplantae; phylum Streptophyta; class Pinopsida; order Cupressales; family Taxaceae; genus Taxus; species Taxus wallichiana. The sequence continues at coordinate 760,723,664 of CM031244.1, forward strand.
CTTTTAAGGAACCTTTGTTAAGGAGAGTACTTGAAACACATGGCCTAAACATCAAAGCTCATATCAAAAGAGTTGGAGACTAGTTCGAACAAGTTTACCTTTCAATGACCTCTATGGTGGCCCTCTTTATTCATCATGTTTGGCATGGGCAAAAGTGCCATGGATGTGAAACCCCTACACGAAGAAATCCATTTAGACTATCAAAGGCGTTGTTTATTGGGTTAAAATAGATTATTTATTTGGGCATAAGCTATAACAATGTTTTGGGCTTACGTCGTTAAGGTTCGATACTTTCATTCAAATATAGAACTAATGTGTTAGCCTAGTTTAGGATTTGCACAATTAAGACCCTCATGCCAACAAATGAAACATGATCATGTGTTAACATATCGGCTCCAAAGGAGCTACCCGGTCGTAGAATGCAATCGGTTAATTGGACTCTCAACCCTCATGTTTGTAGACTAGTTTTACAAGAAAAGATGAAATCAACATAATATCACCCACTTTAAGAAAACATATCATCAACGATGGGCAATGGGAAAGCTTTTCTTTATAGGAGTAAAACCATATGGCTGCAAATGAAACCACATGGATGTTATCTTTTTATCCATCCAAGGCCCTCTTATACATGCACAAGTTTAGTACAATATGAGGTGGTTAGGTATACCTACATAGTGCCTATCTAACATGACACATTATTTTAGGAACATGGCTCATGTGACAAAAATGGCCCTATGTCTTGTATACAAGATTGACTTATACCGCAACCACATATATGCAAAAAAATATCAAAATAATATGGTGGTTTATGGTGCCAACATCTTTCTCACGATTGTTATGAGCTTCATCTTGACTATTATGAGCTTCATATTGAAGCTCAAGCTAGAGTGGGTGCGAGTGTAGTAATTAATTCATCGAGGAAGTTCTCCTAATTTGCTAACACTTGACTCAGCCTCACATATAATCTTGGGAAATGAGCCATGTAAACTATGGTTGTGACATTGTTATAATTAGAGGCATGAAGCTCAAACATGGTCATATTCTATAGTGGTTTCATCAACTCAACACTTGCAGCTTCAAAATGTTGCATTGTTGTCAAACCCATGCAAGAAGTTTATTAAGTGTTTCATTTTCTCGCAATCGAATTGTTGTTCGAAATCCTTGACCCTTACCTCTTTTACATTACCCTAGATTATTCTTGGGCAACCCATATACCTTCCTATCCTTTTACTATTTGTGCCTCCTTGTCCCTAATCCGCTCTTTCAACCAGCCACTAACCTTGATGAAGGTCTTTGTGGTAATCCTATGTTGCACAAAATTCCGTACATCTTGTGTGAACTCTTGACATGACAATGTGGCAAAATACATATTGTCTTTGCACACTTATTCCTAGGTCACACTTATCTTACACTTGGGTGCAAACATCAATTCTATAGTGTGAGTAAACACTTGAAACATGTTACCTTGAATCAAATTTTCAGCTTGTGGTATTTGTGTGGTACCTTATGCTCAAAATAATCTCCCATGGGAGTTCATGCAAACGGATACCTCCTCCCGAGACTTTTATGGGGCCTTTTTCTTTGGTGCCATCCTACTATACATGTTCAACACTTCACACATGCGATCTCAAATGACATGTCATCATATCATCCCTATTCTCCCCATTCAACCTTAGGCTTGCCTTATAAAATCCTACATTTCTGCTTCACCTTGTATTCCATTATGTGCCATCTTTATCAAGTATATACCATCGTAGTTTGTGGTGTGCCTAACTTCCTCCATATAACCTCATTGCTTTCTCACCTCAATGAAAACATATCCATGCATGCATACCTTTCTAGTCTTTATGAACAAACTTGTGACCTCCGTTCTTTTAACGCCTTGGGAATCAACATAAAAGATTCCAAAAAACTTAGGCATCTGATGAAGGTTCGGAAGTACCCCCACTCAACTTGCTTGCCCAATCTTATAACACCTTCCAGTAAGGCGCCTTGGGAAACATGCTTCCATATGCAGACCATCTCGTCCTCTTGCACATTGTGGTTATTTGAAAAAAAATCCTAAGACTAGTAACAAAAATCTACTTCTACCCTAAACTATTTTTTCTTCAAAACCTCATTGTTATCTCGAATGTCCTTTAAGGTTGGTAATTTGGCTTACTCTGAATTCCATTCACATATCTAAGCACTTAAGTTCCATTCAAACAAACAAGCTTAATTGTGCCATTATCTAATAGTTGTTGAGCTACAAAGGAGCCAAACCAACATACATGCAACTTTCTCAGATGCTTCTTATGCATGGAATCATACATGGGAACATGGTTTCCAATATTTTTCTTTCCTTTAAATTTCCAATCCCGCCACACATTTTGGTATTTCTTCTCAATTCGATGGCTTCATTGTCTTAACAATCTCTTTTCTTCGAGCACCACCAACTCACTCACCCCATGTGAAGAAACATCACCATTCAATCTAGGTATTGAACCAATGTAGAGGATGGGGATCGGGAATTCAATTAGCATAACAACATCGCCATGTCCATAAACTAACTAGGGGAATAGGAATTGAGTTTACATAATAACGTCACACCCATAAACTAACTCAAAGTGTGTCTTGATCAGCTCGTATGTGGTCCGATTGGCACATCACAAGTCAAGAAGATGGATGAAAATCAAAGGTTATTTCACTCTAAGCTTTGGGTAAAGGGTAAGCCTACATTTTATTCTTGATAGTGGAAGTCAAAAGATTTTAATTTATGCGAATGTTGTGAAAAGTTTGAATCTCTGTAAAGTCACATCCATAGTCATATAGTATCAGGTGGTTGAACTCGGAAGAGATTTCCATGTCACACAACAATGTCTCCACCCATATGCAATAAAACCTTTCCACGATGAAGTCTTGTGTGATGTTGTTCCATTAGATGTTTTTGACGTGCTCTGGGCCAACCATTCATGTGGGAAATACATGACATTTATGAGTCACAATCTTGAAGGGTCATCGTTAGCATTGGGATTCAACGCTATCGAGATGCCCGAGGTCATCCCTCCAACTCCATTTCCCTCATCAGTGCCAAACAATGTAAGAAACCAATGGGGCAATCAAAGAAGTTCGTCATCATGATGATTAGGCCACAAGCCACCAAGAAATTTGTTGTTGCCACCTTGACCACACATTCAATGCTACAAAAGAAACAAATGAACCAAATCATATTTGAGTATGATGATCCATTCCAGTCACCCATAGGAGTTCCACTTCAGTGTGAGGTAAAAATGTTATTGATTTAGTCTCGGGCTCGCCTTTACCCAAAAGTCATGTGTATCATAGGCTAATCCTTGAAAATGATGAGATCAAGAGGAAACTCCAAGAGTTGATTCAAAAGGGAAACATTAGACTTAGCTCTTCACCCTGTGGAAGTCCAATTGTCTTGGCACTAAAGAAAGAGGGGACCTGGAGACTTTGCATTGAATATTGAGCCCTGGACAAAATTACTGTGAAGAATTGTTACCTACTTTCGAGGATTGATGATTTGATTTTTGGACCAACTCTATGGTGTGAAATTATTCACCAAAATTGATCTCAAGTCGACTATCACAGATTCCCACTAAGCCCACTAATGTTTGGAAGACAACATTTAAGTCTCAGGAAGGTCTATTCGAATGGTTGGTCATGCCTTTTGGCCTAACTAATGATCCTGCGACATTCATGAGGATGATGGATGTCATCCTGCGACCTTACACCAATTCCTTTGTGGTTGTCTACTTAGATGATATACTCATATATATTCATACATGGAATTAACATCTACAAAATGTTTGAGAATTACTTCAAACCCTTTAAAAGCACAGGTTGCATGAAAATATAGAAAAATACACATTTGGGATGAGAAAGGTTTAATACCTAGGATACATTGTGGATGAAGGAGTTCATTTTTACCCAAAGAAGATATAGGTTATTAAGAAATAGTCTACTCCAAAGACTCTTATAGAACTCGTAGCTTCTTGGTGTTTCCAATTTCTATTACAGGTTTGTCTTGGGATTTTCACATATTTCTTGGCCACTGAACCAAGTGACTAAAGGAGGAAACATGGCTACATTCCAATGGGGGGAGGTGCAACAGAGATCATTCAAAAGATTGAAATAAATATTATGCTCAAGCCACATTCTCTCCTTACTTGACTTGCATCAACCTTTTGAATTGATGACGATTGTATCTGAGTATGTCATAAGAGCTGTTATCATGTAACATGGCCACCTTGTTGCATATCATAGTGAAAAATTCAATGACATAGTGAGGAAGAACCCAACATATGATAAGGAGTTTTATGCCATCATCCAATCCTGCAAGCAATAGAAACACTATTATTTGGGGAAGGAGACAATCATCCACACAAACCATAGGCCATTGGAGTTCCTTCAAACACATAGAAATATAAGGAATGAAAGACACCAGAACTGGGCCACATGCCTATAAAAATTCCACCTGGTAATAAAACATAAGAAGGGAAGTGCCAATTCAACAACATATTTTCTAATCCGCCCTCCAATTGCAGCCCTCATGACTATCCTTGACCTCGGTGGACATGAGACTTCCAGTTGGTGCACTAGGTATGAGACATATCCTAAATTTTCTGATACATATCAGGCTTGTCGAGGAGGAAATCATGTCCATGTTTTCTATTTATAGGGTAACCCCCTCTGCCACATGGGACAAATCTATATTCCAACTACTAAACAACATAAGATGATATGGGAGGCACACTTAAGCAAGACAACTCGACACTTTGACGTGGAAAAAAATTGGAATTACTTCAAAAGAACTTTTACATGCCTAATATACGAATGATGTAGTTAAGTACATCAAATCTTGCACCCTTATGTAATTGCCAAACCAACTAATAATAAACAAGGATTGTATACACCATTTCAGAACCAACCAAGCCTTGGGCCTCCATCTCAATGGACTTCCTCTAATTTTTCCAACTTGAAACATGGAAATGATTGTGTTTTTGTTGTAGTTGATCAATTTTATAAAATGGTTGTAATGATTCCTTGTAAGAAGATTACTTATATTAAAGACATTTCTAAACTCTATTTTAGTCAAATATGGATCACCTTTGGGATTCCCAAGTCTATCATTTCGATAAGGACAACATGTTATTGAGAATATTTTGGTCCACCATATGGGGAAGGATGGACACTAAGTTAATGAATTCCACAACCTTCCACCCATGATCGATGAACATACATAGGTGGGTTCTTTGCCGATCGTCCACATGCTTCATATGTATCACTCTAAACACCCACATTTGTGGGATGAGGCTCTTCCATATATACAACATGGATACAATTGGGTCTACACAACTCCACCAAGCACAATCCATTTCAAGTTTGTTATGGATTCCAATCTACGATACCCATTGATGTATGCATTTCAATGCATATAATGGAATACACGCCTCATGGAAGAATTGAAGTAGAAAAGGCAACAAGGTTCATTGAACAAATATAGTACACTTAGCAATAGGTCCATGATATTTTATAGAAGATGAATGAAAAGTATAAACAACGCCATAATCAACATAGGGTTTGACATCCTTTCAAGGTCGATGATAAGGTCTTGTTGCAACTTTAGAAGAAAAGAATTGTAGGTCAACATAGGAAAATTTGAACTCTATGGTATGGTCCCTACACTATCACCAAGAAAGTAGGAGAAAATGGTTTTGAGTTGAATCTTCCAACCTACCTTAAGCTGCATCCTATATTCAACGTGGACCTCCTCAAACCATATCAACCACCTCTATTAGACACCTTGGTAGTAGCAGAATAGTTGGACATCTCTGAACTCAACATAGAAATCTTTTCTCTAGTTGAAGAGGATCAAATTGTGGACACTTAGACCAAGACCACCAAAGGATGTCCTATTCAACTCTATTGGGTGATCAAGAAAGGATAGTTCAGTCATCAATGTGAGTGGATCACCCAAGACCAGATCAAGAAACAATTTCCACACTTGATGGGACTCCTTGGCACAATGGGGACCATTTATTTTGAAGGAGGGAGGAATGATCCAGACAACAATCTAGAAGCAATTCTAGTGGGGCAACTTCCAAGAGTCATAAATTCTACACCGTAGTTACTATTGACTCAATTCAAAATGTGTTGGAAATATTGGAACATGTAGATTATGGTGAAGGGATGTATAAATTTGTTTTCCAACTTTTGACCCTGAAATCCACTTCTAAAGGCTTCAAAATGAATTTTTGTAGTGTTTTCTAAAAATAGTAATTTTGAGAAATTTTTGCATATGTAATTCATGGATTGTGAACCACCTCGTCTCCTCGAGATTGGTGACCTTACAAATTGTTCTATATGTCTATTCATATTTCTATAATTAGGTATATAAGTATATGTAACCCGAAAGAAAGGGAAGGACATAGATCTTCCTGCAGAGATAGCTATTGTAATCTTAATCTTCTGAATGTTATACATCTCTGTTTAGAGATAACTTTACTATTTACATTTGGCACAATTGTTATTATGTCTTTCAATCCCAAAACCCCTAAGTTTTGGATCATAAGTCAACTCCATGTTTACAAAATAAACATGGTTATCAATATTACGATATGTAGGTTGTGCATATATTTGTCTTATCATTGGGAGTGACATGTCAACATGAATACAAAAGTGATTACCCTAATATGGAAATTATAATACAAGAGAAAAAGGAACCCCATCCTTCAAGATGAGAAATGAAAACTATTTCTCTATTCCCCATTTCAATGGTCCATCCTTTCTCAACAAGCCTTTTAGGGGAACAAGTATCTTAGCATAGTTCTTGGGAAAATATAAATAATACCTCGTATGCCTTAAAAAAGAAAAGTACCTCCTTAAGTGTTAGGAATATCCAATTGTAGAGTGAATACAATATTTGTAGGATCTCTAAGCATGCCATCCTTTAAACAACATGGCCCAAAAGTATCCAAAATGGTGTCAAAAGAACATTTCTTTAGATTAAACATTATTTGTGTTTCCTTGCCCTACTCAAACATTAGGCACATTGTTTTTTCTATGGTTGTACAATAATCCATAAATACATTCAAGAGGATTTGACATCATACCTAACATTTTTGGTTTTCCAAAATCATGGGCTTGTGGTATTCGAGGGGCGATTACATCTACATAAGAGTATCCAACCACACCTTTAGCTTTGGCAACACACACTCCCATCTCAAAGCCTTAAAAATGGAAAAATAAAGCTCTAGATCATCTTATTCATCAGTGTGTCTCTTGGATATATTGAACAATTACTACACTAACTAGCTGGCCCTTGTGTACTCCTTAAATCTATTGATTTGAAAAATCCACACATATATCTCAAATTGGCATAGTTCTATAGCTTCACAAGTCATCGACAATCCTCGTAACACAACCATGATATTTTTCTAGTTTAGCATTGTGCAATTAAAAACTATAGGACAAATAAAGAAACACCACCATACATTAACATATCAACTTTGAAAGAGTCACACACCTAAGAAACTTAATCAATTACTTGAACCCTCAACATTCAGACAATTACTTACCATTTTTAAAGTATAGGTGATATAATTAATGGATGAAATCAACATAATATCACTCATACAAGTGTACTTTAAGAAAAAATGTCATCAACAATCATTAACAATGTCCACAACATAAAATTATCATTATAACAACACAATTGTATAGGGATGATTAAAATTAAAATCAAACGGATGCTTTCTCTTTTCTATCCAACCTAATGCCTCTTATATATAAACATGAGTAGTACAACAAGGGGTGGTTAGGTATGCCAAAGGCTATTCTTCACACAAAATTCACCACATGCCCGTGAGTGAACCATAAAAATAGACCATACACATGCATGTGCATGCATTGGTGGGACCCGTGTGTAAGCGATCACATCAATGTTTTCTTATTTTTTAACAAAGTGTTATGAAATCAAAATGCAACATGTGGTAGGCGGTAGGTGGGTTGGTGGGGAGCATGCATTTGAAATATGCAGGTCATGGGTTTGACTCCAGCTGGGTTTCTCTGTGCGCTACTAAACAACACAGTGTGTTTTTTTCAAAAAAAAACTAAGTCCTAAATGTTGTGCCATGTGGCTCCAGATGATGTCATGGTTGGCATGATGGTTTGGATGGTCACTGTGATGTATGTTGTAGACACCTTTAATTTGATCAAAGAATTATTATTCTTAATATTGCACTAACTATTCTACTCCTCGCAAATTGATGACACCTTGTCAATTAGGCCTATCTAACTCTCCTTTTACAACATTCTTTTGGTCGTATTCCTCTTGTAATCGACTAGCTAGACTAATATAGCCTCCTATTAGTTGACTTCCCTTCTAATCTCCTTCTAAACCACTTCTACTAACTTCCTAGGTTATCAATCCATTTCATGGGTTGAGTAGTCCTCTCACAACTCTCTCAGACTCGTAATTCCTCACTAATAAGGATTAATTAGCCTAAACCTAGATTAACTAGCGTAAGACATGTTTAACCTCTTCTAAGCCTAGTAAAATCTTACTTTGACTCACTAAAAGTGCTTTTTGGCTTATTCATTTGTCCCACATGCACCCAAAGTCTTCCATTTTGAAAATTAGAAACCTATAAATACCCCACTACCCCTAGACCATTTCTAAGAACACTTCCTCCTTTCTAACATAAACTATAGCATTTTTGTTTAGGATTTAGAGCTTCTTTTCATTTGTTTATTGAGCTATTTGCTTTGCTATTGCACTACACACCCAAAATTTGAGTAAATGAGAAGAACCATGTGGATTTTTAGCCATTAATGGTAAAATCCCATTCTTATAATCACAAACTAATTACTTAGGATCTTTATTAGGTTCATTTACAAAGCTTTCAAGAATAGAGGATGACTAGACATGTTAGGTTTGCTTGTTTACTTCAAGATTAATGCATGCAAAGTAACAAATCCTTGTTTATTTCTTATCATGATGGTCCATTGATTTTTTGTTTAAAGCTTTGGGGTCTCTTAAGTGTTCTTGCCCCATTTTCATATCTTTTACAAAATTTTCCTTCTTCACATTTGGCATGCCTAGTGGGACTTACTCCATAGTCCTTTAGAAGTTGTTTTTGAGCTTTTCATTTCCATATCTAACCATTTTCATGCTTTCACGGTTCAATAACTTGTTTTTAACAGATTTCTAACTTTAGGTGGGCTAAATCTCCCTCTTGCATGAATGTTTAATGGGTTAAAGATGGAAATAGGTTTTAATGGTGGAAAACTAACCTGTTTTCTTTTTTGAAATTTTCATTTCCATGGTTTTTTGTGGTTTTGTAGGGATACGCGTAGACATTCTAAACCAGAGTGTATCCGTCGACATGGACACATATTTGTCATTATGGCCACGTACCCATCTGCTGGCATTTTTAATTTCATCTCATTTTACAAAGGGGCGTGTATCCATCCTTACCCACGCGTAGGCGTCCAACTGTATGCGTACCCACCTCTCGGGATGTGTAGGCGTTATTCCCATCTTTGTTGTGTATTTGACCTCGTATTTTCAAAGTATGGCTAAAAAGGGTTTTTTTCATGAATTAAAGCTTAAAGTATCTTCGATTTCTTGCCTCATTTGAGTAGGATAGCTTGTGTATGCTCTTTCCTTCTAGATTTTTCTAATAATTTGTCTTAGGATGATATGGGAAATCAAAAGCAACATCTTAGTATGCTTCCATTGGGAAGATTTGGTGTAATCAAAGAAGTATCTCCTATCCTCTTTTAAGGAAATTACTAATTTTTTGTGTAGGACCAAAATCATGTGTCGAAGAATCGGAGGCTAAGAAAATACTAACATGTTTGATACATGTTAAAGCAGTAAGTCGATTAAAAAGGTGTGCTACGCAAAACCACACTAAATTAAAAGATATAAAAACACACCATATTCATCACATTGAATTTTTAGGTTGGAAAAGGGTACGTCCTATCCGCTTAACTAGAAACGTAACCCCTTTGGCATAAAGCCTTAAGCTAAAAATGGGGGTGGTTCTAGGAACCCTAAAGTATTCCTAAAGTATTGACCGAGTAACCTTATGGATGAAACAGGAAGTGCTCCGCACACCCACTTGACTAGTTTTACATTGTGAGTTAGAGTCAAAGTTATCCATATAGCGACCCAGTGAGAATACATGTGAACACATTCATTTCTCATCATGTTCGAAGGGGGTAAAGTAAAGTTGAGATACTCCTTGGGAAACCTTGAAAAATTGAGCTCGCAATAGATAAACTTGTGACACCTAGTTGAGCGAACTACCTAGGAAAGCCATATCTTCTTGGAGCCCACTTTGCTAGTCCAAACCATCGTGTCTTGTCAAACTCTCATGAAGTGATGAATTACTTGGAGTCAAAACCTTGTTTTTCGAACAAGGAAAAGAGTCAACTTAAGTTGAAGCCAAGTGTCACTCATCACGAGATTTATGATGTATTACTTAGCTTAGTTTCTTTCTCACCTTAGGACGAGGTGAAACTCTTCCCAAGTAATGCTTAGTTCATTTCCATTCCATTTGATCTATACTTTTGCATTCTTGTTTCCCATTTGGGACAAGAGAAGGCATCTCTCGTGAGTAGTATTATTATAGTTGTTAAATGTCTAAAGTGTTTAGGTATGTTCTTATGTCTTTGATAACCACTTGATCTTGATTTAAAAAATCATCTTCATAGATAGGTTTGGTGTCATCATTGTTTCCTTTTGAGCTGTTATTTTTCACACATTCTACCCATACAATTTTGACACTTACATCTTGTTTTCATTTATGAGAACCTGATATAAGTCTCCATATCGTATCGTTACACTGCTCACACGATTAATACCTTCTTGCTATACTTGTACTTAGTTTAGATTCCAACATCGTTTAAGGATTTTTGAGAGTGTTGATATTGCATTGTTTGTATCACAATAAGATCATCTTGATACTAATACCTCACTTATTCTAAGCTTGATTAACATGTCGAGGTAGTGTTGTTACACTATTCACATTTGTAACTTCCATTGTCAAAAACTTAGATTTTGTTTGCATCTGAATTGGTCGTAATATATCTTGTGGAGATTTCACATCAATACAACCTTAGTGCTTAGGTCTTGTTTATATTTGAACTTGACTTAGGTGGTGATAGGGTATTGTCAATATCTGTTTTACACCTATCTTTGGAACTATAGTATAGGGTATAGTGTTCTATAAATAGTAGAGTGATTGACTAGTTTACTCATAGAATTGCATGATTGTTCCTTGTGTGTTAGCAAACTCGTATACTTATTCTAGGACAATCTTGTTAGATTATTGAAATAGTGTCATTATGATGTATGTTTTCCTTAGATCTTCTTCTAAGAATCACACAAACATCCCCATATATACCGAATGTCTAGTTGGATGTCATTATGCTTCCCTGAATCGACATGTCACTTCCTTCCTTTTGAAGGAGTTCCATCACACTATCTAGGTCTAGGAATTTGTACCTAAATGATGCCAACAATGAATGAATATCACACGGTTCCTCACACTTACAACAATAGAATCTAGGTTTAGGCATTCACATCAAAAGATGCCCATTACGACTAAACCTCGTTTGGTTCTTCAAGCTAGAAAAACCGTACGTATACCTTATTCCCCATCTTCATCTCATAGTCGGTGGTATGGTTTGGATGCTTCTGATCCAAATTATTATTTAGGTTCCCCCCACTCTTCTTCTGATTTGATCCTAATTATTCCACTGATTCCTCTCAGTCTTCTGAGGCTTCTGATCCAAACTATTATTCAGATGCAACTCCTATGTCGCGGTCCTCCCTTATTTACAGACCCTCTTAATCAAATATCTAAAGTGACTCCTATGTTGTGGTCCTCCCTTCCTTTGTAGGACCTCTATCGAGTCTCCTCGATGACCCCTTCCTCTATCGAAGAGCTCTCCGACTTGAGGTTCCTCTAATCAATCATCCAAGTCGATTCCTACATCGCGCTCTATGGAATTTTGGATACACAATCCTCTTAGTCTACCTCCACGAAATTGTCTTATAGGGAAACCTATACCAACCAATTCTAAATCCACATCTTCATCCATTTATGAGACATCTCAATCCAAGTCTACTTCATCTCTCGAGTCATCTTATTCTATTAATCAGGATCCAATTCCTCTTTGGCCTCTAAGTCATTTTGATCATGCCTTATTATATATTCATCCATCTTCTAAAGATGAATGTTTGTGTCCACGTAGAAAAATTCACAAGAAACAATGTGCTAAGATATATTTACGATGCACTATCCAATTCCTTTGTGGACATGATAAGGTCAAGTCTTCCCCTCATCTACATCATCACACGTCTTCTAAAACTTTCATGCTTGTTGGACTCGTTTCTTCTAGTCAACCTCATATGGTCGAAGAAAACAACTTCTACTGATTTATTTCTCTCAGAGTAAAGGAACAATTACACTACATAAAGATATCCCTCTAGAGGATTGCAAACAAGGATTCTTTCTGGAACTCGATATGCTTGCATATTAGGGAGAAGAAGTTGATTCCTTTTGTCAAAACATAGAGGAAGAGCCTAAGGTCATGGAACTTGATTCTTATTCTATTATCCCATCTTCACCTTCCTCTGAGAATGATGAGATTCTCGGGGTCTAGCATTGATCCATGTCCCTTCTTCTCATTACCCAATCATTCTTTATCTATCATGATTCCTCAATCACAATCACACTATGGGTCACCGCCTAGTATCCCTTCAACACCATCTCCCGTGTGTGGGCCACATCCTGGTAGCCCATCCTCATGTTTTCTTGGGCCACGTCCTAGTAGTCCATCATCTTTTTCTATCACAGGGCCTCCATTTTCTACTTGTGGGTTACCCTAGTAGTCCCTCGTTATCTTCTTCCATTTTGGGGCCACGTCCTAGTATCCCTCTATTATCTTTCATTTATGAGTCACCTTGGGGTAACCCATTACCTTCTATTCTTGGGCCGCATCCCAGTAGCCCTTCATCCTCTTCTATCTATGGGAAACATGTGAGTAGACCTTTGTCTTCCATCTTGGGGCCACATCCTAGTATCCCTTAATCATCTTCTATCAGTGGCTCACCTCCAGGTAGCCCACCATCTTCAATTCTTGGATGATATCCTTTTCACCCATCACGTTCTTCTTCTATCAATGACCGGGAAATCCCACCATCATTTTTCTCATTTCTATCATCAATCATAAACGTTCGCTTTCTTCTCCCATTTCTCGAGATCAGAAAAATCATGCATTAGCTTATAAGAAGCCCAAACAGTTTCTTCATCAAGATAAGATAAAAATTTCCAAAAGCTCCAAAGCTCCCAACAAGTCAAACAACCATAGGGTAAAAAATCAAATTTGATTCAAAAACACACACCAATGCACCCATCAAGTATGGCGCAAAGTGCATAAACCTCTGGATAGGGAACTCAAGCTCCTGCATATAAAATCAACGTGTCAGAATAAATTGCATTCATTTGTTGAGTATGAGCTCACCGCGATCATTGAGATCGGGGATAATGTGACTCTTGATAAGAAAACACGCTTAATCACCCTTATCAAGGAAATAATGAACATCATTGTTGGATCTTATCACATAGAGTGACATTGTGGGTCCTAACCTCCTAAAACCATCAAAAATTTAAAAATCAAATAAAAGACAAAATGCAAAAAAATGAGAAAAGAAAAAAAAAAAACAAAAACAACAAGATCAACGGTACAAAGATCAAACAATGTAATCAGGTATTACATACACATGGATGTTCTTTCTTCCCTTGCATTCCATTCCTATGCAATTCTTCCACAATTTTCATCCCTTCGATGATATTTTGGTTAGCTCATTCGCACACATTTTGTGACGTTTATCTCTATGGTATCTATTTGACCTTGGTCTTTCATCACCTTGGTAAATTAAAGAACGATTGACCTCTTAGAGATCCTATCACAAATTTACATCTAATAAACTTGCTGCAAAGAATCTTTTTAGACGTATTTGTTGACACTAGCCAATGTCATCATCACAATCACTTCCATATCCTTACATCAATCCATATGTGGTTCTTAACCCCTTGTCAAACAAGAGAGTTGAAATACATTTCCAGAAAGAAAAAGAATCAATCAAAATAAAAATCAAAAGCTAAATGATAAAATCAAAAAGAAAATTGATATATAACTCTCTCTTGGGGTATTTCCAATAATCTATATCGGGGCTATGGATGCCTGATTGGTAGTAGAGAAATGTTGCGATTAGAATCAAGTACACCTCCATTGGGGCTATGGATGCTTGGTTGAGAGCGAAGAAATGTACGACTCTCCTTCCATAATCCATTCATAAATCAACTTTGAAAATAAATCATTCCTACACATTGGCTAGTTTGTCCTCATTTGTTGCCTATTAAATATTCCCTTCAAGAGGTAATAAATTCCACGTGCACACACTGGACCTCTATGAACCAACAAGATTAGTATGTTACCAAGTGTCTTTTTTTGGAACTTGTTCAGAATCTTACTCTAGTCTGTATCTCATCTCATGATTTGTTCCTTAAGCTAATCACTTTTTTGTCGTGAGGATTCTAAGCTACATTCATAACATTTGTTGTTCTTCTACTTCCTTTTGAAAATCCATGTGTATAGTATTGCCTTTTTGCCATGTTTGTAGAAACCTTAGTCCCCTTTCACAAAAAAATCTTCTACTTCCTTTCTATCATGTGTTTCTTGGCCAACGTACAATGGGGGCATCCTTGCTCCTTCCTAGCACATCATTGGTTTACGTTCATTATCATGATTGAACTTATCAATATTTTCCTTGATCCACGCTCCGTGCGTGAAGAGTCTACCTTTGAATACTCCCACATAATGCTGGGGAATTTTCACATCTTCACTTTCTTGCACATACGCATGGCATTCTGCCCTTGTACATCCCATCTATCACTGGGGGCATACACACTTCTTTTTCTTCTTGTACATAGCTTCAGAAAACTTTAAAAATCACAAAAATATTCACATATGTTTCAAAAAAATTCTAAAAATAAAAAATCATCCTACAAAAATGTCATTCTTTGGTTCTTGCTTGTTCTTATCATAGACGACTCATGGATCATTTTGATCTACCCTCATTAACAAAATCTCAGCTGCTTACTTCGTCTATACTCTAGGGGAAAACAAGTTGCTTGGTACTATTTCGTAGTGGACACTACGTTTTCATAGGGCCCAAGTGTCCTCTGTTTTACTCCTTGCATATACAATTTTCTTGGGGCATCATTTTTTACCCTTGTCGTTTATCAAAAACATTTGGGGACTAAAGCTTGATAACAAAATATTTGTGTAACTATCTTAAACATTTTTGGTTTGAGTGTGTGTGTTTGTACGTATTTCTCTATTAGGTAAGCTTGTTTACTTCTCATATTGCATTACATTTTGTATGTTGCATGGAGTTGGCAGTTTACACCTCTATCATTTTACGCCTCTGTCGTATGCTTATATTTTTAATAAGGACCGATGATGAAGATTCTTAGCAATATGATGTAATAAATATTGTCTTATGCAATGCAACAATTGTTGATAGCTCAATATCTCTTCACTTTTATTTTCTTCTTTCTTCATTATTCTTCTCTTATACGTAAATCATCCTAACCCTTCCCATTAATATATCTCTTCTTTTCAATTGTCGATCGACCTCTTTCGTCGCCCTATTGACACTCGAGAGGGCATCCTTCACTCTACAAATTTTTCTTCCACCCCTTCAAAATTTTTTATAGTCGCTTGTGTTTGTCTACTTTCTTTGAAGTGGTGTAACTTACGCCACCCCAAAGAGGGGAAATTGTAGACACCTATAGTTTGATCAAAACACTATTATTCTTAATATTGCACTAACTATTCTCTGCTTCAAATTGAAGACCCCTTGTCAATTAGACCTATCTAACTCTCCTTTTACAACATTCTTTTGGTCGTATTCCTCTTGTAATCAACTAGCTAAGCTAATATAGCCTCCTATTAGTTGAATCCCCTTATAATCTCCTTCTAAACCACTTCTACTAACTTCCTAGGTTATAAATCCATTTCATGGGATTGAGTAGTCCTCTCACAACTCTCTCAGACTCCTAATTCCTCACTAATCAAGATTAATTAGCCTAAACCTAGATTAACTAGCCTAATATGTTTAACCTCTTCTAAGCCTAGTCAAATCTTACTTTGTCATTAAAAGTGCTTTTTGGCTTATTCATTTTTCCCACATGCACCCAAAGTCTTCCATTTCTGAAATTAGAAACCTATAAATACCCCACTACCCTTAGACCATTTCTAAGAACACTTCCTCCTGTCTAACATAAACTATAGCATTTTGTTTAGGATTTAGAGTTTCTTTTCATTTGTTTATTGAGCTATTTTCTTTGCTATTTCACTACCCACCCAAACTTTGAGTAAATGGGAAGAACCATGTGGATTTATAGCCATTACTGATGAGCTCCCATTCTCATAATCACAAACTGATTACTTAGGATCTTTATTAGGTTCATTTACAAAGCTTTCAAGAATAGAGGATGACTAGACATGTTTACTTGTTTACTTCAAGATTAATGCATGCAAAGTAATGAACCCTTGTTTATTTCTTATCATGATGATCCATTGATTTGTTTGTTTAAAGATTTGGGGTCTCTTAAGTGTTCTTACCCCATTTTCATAGCTTTTGCAAACTTTTCCTTGTTCACATATGTTGTGCATTTTGTGGGGAGTATAGCCCTCATTGGTTAGGTATACCTACCTAGGATCAACTTCCAATGCACTTACGACATTTCTTAGTACCATCTATGATGAAGCATCAATCTAGGAACATGGCCCCACTATGGACTATATGACAAAAAGGGTCATATGTCCTACATACAAAATTAAGTTATATGACTATGTATATATAAAATTTATCAAAATAATATTGTTAGCTTGTGGCGGAAACATAATGTTTAATATTATTTAACATGGAATTTTCCTTAGTATTTAGTTGTTGGGGGTTAGACTAGAGATATAATTTTGATACTCCATTCTATTATTATAAACTAGGAAATAAATATGAATATTTTTCACAAATACGTGTTATACAATTTCAACCCTCCATGGAATCATAATACCTTACCAAGGACATGTCACAATAGATATTAAATAATTTGGGATGTTTCGCTTAAGCCTAAAAAGGATCAATTGTGGGGTGTTTTCCTTATCAAGGTTTGACTATTGAATAATGAATGTAGCGTATTGGGATTAATTATCCTCCTTTCCCAACATAGCGTAAACTAGAATAATTATGCCGAAAGGAGTTTTACAATGGGAAAACTTTCCCCCTTGACCATGTCGATCTGCACGGTAAAATCTAGCATGTTGATTTTGTAGACCATGTCGACGTCTTCTGATAAATATGAACCGTTGATTATTTTCACTACAAATGTTACCAACTGTACCCTGTTGCCATGCCATAGCAAGTTTAGTAGTGTTGTGCCCTGTCACCATTTCCAGTTTAGTAGTGCAACTCCAGTGGAGTGATTGGGCTCGTCCGAGGAAAAAAAAATAGCGTTGAATAAGTGCTACATTAGTCACCGTCTACGTGGTTGTATTCTTTGGGGCCGAGTATACATGTTACTCATGCATGTGCCTCCAACAGATGGGAATGACGACCATCCATATTTGAATTTAAATAATATAGGTTAGTTTATATATATATATATATATAACTTACATTTTCTAATATTCGTTATCTCTCTTGTATATATTAAATTTAAATGAAAATTGTTTTAAATAATTTGTTTGAATATTTATATTAACAATCTGTGGTTTACATATTTTATATTAATTAAAACTCAAAACTTGAAGTATTTATTTGGTATGAGTGATTATAAAATTTAAAACTTATATTGTATGGGAACAATATTATATTCATTTCTATGTACTTATTATTATCTAATTATTTATTTTTTCAATTCATTATATACTTATAATGACAATTGAAATAAGTATTGGATTTTATGAAATAAACAAGAATAAAGTATTTTCAGTTCAAATATTTTTGAATAAATTCCTCATAATGCCATTATAAATGGTCTTATTGTACTATATTCATTTGAAACCGTTTAGCAGTTTAGCGGTTGGGTATTTGAACCGAATCTTCGTATCTTATGACAATAAAGACATATTAAAATTGGAAAAGAATGTGAGAACAAGGCATAAGTATATGGATTGGTTACGGTTTGAATTGAGTCTCTAACACTCCGCGGTGTGGGGAAGAAAATTTAGCATAAACCACTTAAATGGAACACAAACATGTTAAATCCATGGTAACAATGGTGGCATTTATGCATTGAAATGTTCCATCATTCTAGTCATATGTCCTGCCACTTCCGCCAAAAGGTCCCAAATTGACGCTACCTCTTGGATGTGTTAATACTGCCAACCTGAAAGGATTTAGTTCTTGTTTAATCACTTCATTGAATTCATTTTTCGTTCGACAAAACAAATGTCATCACCATCTTCATCCATATATTTTGAGTTTGAGTTTATCAAAAGAGATGTCATTTTTATTAAGGTTGCTTCACCATGTCTCACCTTCATACTTCACATGAAAATTTCACACATCAGATTATCCATTGTAGTGGAAACCAGGTGTAGACACCTAAATTCCACTTTTGCAATATTATTGCCAAAAACACACAAATCACTCTCATTCTTACCATTTCCGTTATAATTAGTGATTTCTACTAATTAACTAACGTTTCTTACCATTTTGGTCAATTAATAGTGCATTATTGATTGCTAACCTCTTTCGCATTCAGGATGCCAATTTACGATGAATCGTAAGTCAAAATCCTCTTCCAAACAGACAATTAGCGATTATTAGCTAATTATGCCTATTTTACCCTTGTTTTGGTCAATATACCCTATTATTGGCTCAAACCCCCTTTTAACCACTCAAAATCACCCACTTCCTTCCACAACGTCTCAAAAAACTTCAAAAGCTTATCCTAGCCTTCTAATTGACCCTAAGTGGTTGATTAAGGCTCTTCACATCTTAATCACTTGTTAATTCACTAATTGTGATTAACAAAGCTTAATCATGATTAACAATCCTTAATCTATTTTTTTGCTTTTAGTCCCACATGCACCACAAAAACTAGCATCTTGGTGCATGTGGGACTAAAAACATAAATTAGATTAAGGATTGCTAATCATGATTAAGCTTTGCTAATCACAATTAGTGAATTAACAAGTGATTAAGATGTGAGGAGCCTTAATCAACCGCTTAGGGTCAATTAGGAGGCTAGGATAAGATTTTGAAGCTTGCTGAGACATTTTGGAAGGAAGTGGGGTGATTTTGAGTGGTTGGAAGAGGGGTTTGAGCTAATAATAGGGTATATTGATTAGCTAATAATTGCTAATTGTTTGTTGGGAAGAGGATTTTGACTTAAATTTCATCGTAAAGGTGGCATCCGAATGCGAAAGAGGTTAGATAATAAAAAATTCATTGTTAATTGACCAAAATGGTAAGAAACATTATTTAATTAGCAGAAATCACTAATTATAATGGAAATGGTAAGAATGAGAGTGATTTGTGTGTTTTTGGCAATAAGATTGCAAAAGTAGAATTTAGGTGTCTACATTTGCCCCTATTTGAGGTGAAGTAAGTAACTTCACTTCAAATATAGTAGACAAGCATAAACAAGCAAATTTTTGAAGAAAAATTAGTAGAATGAAGGATGGCCCCTTGAGTGTCGATGGGGTGATAGAAGAAGTCAATCGACGATTGAAAATATGATCTGAAACAGATAGAAGAAATAAGGATAGGGATAAACATGGTTGTTTATTACCCCAGGTGATTTGGAAGAAAAATTAGTAGTGATAAGAAATGATAATGGAGAATATAGGACCAACCCAATCTTTGCATCCAATCTTTCAATAAGCAACTTTGTTGTATCATTTTTCCCCTATGATCTACATCATCGACCTTTATTAAAATAAACAAAAGTGTAAGATAACATGAAAAGCTAAATTACTAACATTTGTTCATTGCTAAAAATACGTAACTCCATGCAACATACATAATGCAATGCAATACGAGAAAGTAAAATGATGCTTAACTCCATGCAACATACATAATGCAATGCAATACGAGAAAGTAAACCAGCTAACCTAATAGAGAAACAAGTACAATCACACATACTCAAACAAACAATGTTCAAGACAGTTGCACCAATGTTTTTGTTATCAAGCTTCAAGTTCCCAAATGTTCGTGTTGTAACGAAAAGGGTTAAAAACGAAGCCCCAAGCAAGAAAACATGCGAGGGGAAAAATGGAGGACACAAGTAGTCCCATGGAAAGCATTCGTGTGCTATGACACTATCTTTGGCAACTCACTGTTGCACAGGAGTACCAAGATAGTAAGCAAGCCCAACTTTGTTAATAGAGGTAGATCACGATGATCCACAAGTCGTTTGAGATAAGAAAAAGCAAGAACCTAAGAAGGATGTTCTTGTAGGAAAATTTCGATGTTCGAGGATAATGCATTTGATACAAGCTTTAACCGTGTGCATGCGGTTTACCAATTTTTGAAATGTTTTTAATTTTTGCAATTTTTTTGGATTTTTAATGATTTTACCAATTTGTTTGGGTTTTTTGAAACATATTTGAATGTTTTTTTTTTTTTAGAAGTTTTCTTAAGCTAATGTACAAGGAAACAAAGAAACGTGGATGCCCCCAACATTAGATGGGATGTACAAGGGTAGAATGCCATGTGTTATGTGCAAGAAGGTGATGATGTGAAGTTTCCCCAACGTGACCTCGGAATATTCAAAGTCAAAATATCTGCAGTCAAAAGTAGGATCAACCGGATCAGGGTAAAGAAGGATAGGCTCACAAGGGACTCAGACAAAGTTAAATACTAGCTTAGGATAAAGCCATCATACTCCTATACTTGAAATTCCTGTGAACAATGGACCTTCCCTTGGCACCGGAAACTAGTTTTCACCAAAGGACTTGTCCAAAGTGCCACCATTGCGTGGTTTTCACTATTGGACGCACATGTTTATTTATCTTTATCTTTTTGTTTTTATACTTTTTTTTTTGTTTTATGATATTTTAGGGACCCCACACCTAAGCATAGAAGCGCTTAAGATGCATGTTGCGTTAATGGGTTCCCAAAGCTCTTGGCCATATGAATAGACAAGCTTATAGGCACCTTAACAAAACTTGGCAACCACAACATATGGCCCTAGCCAATTAGGCTCAAATTTTCCCTTCTTTTCTTAGTCCTTATTGGTGTTCTTTTGATTCTCTTTTAACACCAAGTCTCCTACCTCAAATTGATGAGGTATGACTCTTTTATTGTAGCTTCGCCACACTCGATCCTGATACACTTTAAGGTGATTGAGGGCGTGAAGTATTTTCTTGTCCAATAGCTCTAACTCTTCTAATCGAGCTACTATATAGTCCTCCTCTTCATTTAGGTAGTCCCTTAGCTCGATATGCAAAGAAGGGATCTCGATCTCTAGAGCTAGTATGGATTCCGTGTCAAATAATAAGGAGTATGGAGTGGTACTTGTAGGGGTGCGGATAGATGTTCTGAATGCCCAGAGGGCAGGGTGAATCTGTAGATGTTAGTTATGACTGTGGTATTCACCATCTTCTCCATAATGTGAATTAGGATTTTATTGGAAGCTTCAGATTGCCCATTACCTTGAGGGTAATAGGGGATCGAGAACTTGAGGGAGATTTGAAAGAGTTTGCAGAGTGATTTCATAGTTTTATTTTTAAATGACTTACCATTATCAGTGATAATAACATAAGGGATACCATATCGACAGATGATATGGTTCATTATAAATTTATATATTTGGGCACCTTCAACATAGGTAAGAGGAACAACCTCTACCTATTTTGTAAAGTATTCAGTAGCACTTATGATAAACTTATGACCATATGATGAGACTGGGTTAAGGTTTCCTATTAGATCGAGACCCCACTTTGAGAATAGTCAAGGTGTTGTGATAGGTTGCAAGGATTGCACTAGTGCATGTATTAAATTTCCACACTTCTGACAATCCACACACTTCTTGACATGGTTACAACAGTCATGCTTCATGGTAAGCCAATAGTAGCCTACTATGAGTATTTTCTTTGTAAGGATAATCCCATTAGTATGAGCCCCACATATGCCTTCGTGCACCTCTTTGATTGCTTGGATGGACTCATCCAAATTTAAACAATGCAACATATTCCCGTCGTAGCCTCGGTGGAAGAGGGTGCCCCCAAACAACGTATAACATACTATACACTGGATGAGGGTTCATTTTTCAGCATGGTAAATGTTAGTGGGAAAGGCTCCATAAGGGAGGTAATTAAAGATTTCACTAGTACCATGGGGAAAAGGAACCAAGAACTTCACTTACTAAACAATATTATGGCATGTCGTATGTTGGTGTTCATATGTGCTCCATAAAAAATGACATAAAATTCTACTTAGATGTGGCCCTAAGATAAACTGAAGATAAAGGGCTACTTGGATGTGGCCCTAAGATAAAATATGAAGGAATTCCTGGTGGTGTCCCATATTTTGAAGATGATGGGCTACTAGGACACGACCCAAGAATTGAATATGAGGGATTTATAGGACATACCCCCAATATAGATGAAGATCGGCTACCCAGAGGTGAGCCACATATAGAAGAAGAAGATGGACTACCAGGAGGTGTCCCATAGACTGAAGATGAAGGGCTACTTAGAGGTGTCCTGTATGTAGAAGATGATGAGCTACTAGGATGTGGCCCAAATATAGAAGAGGATGGGCTACCAGGAGGTGTCCTATAGATAGAAGAAGATGGGCTACCAAGAGGTGTCCCATAAATTGAAGAAGATGGGCTACCGGGAGGTCTCCCATAGAATGAATATCGAGAGATCCTTGGATGTGTCTCATCTATAGATGATGACGAGCTACTAGGGCGTGGCCTAAGAATAGATGGGATACCAGGAGGTGAGCCACATATAGATGATGAGGGGCTACTTGGAGGTGGCCCACATATAGAAGAAGACGATGGGCTACTAGGTGGTGACCCAAGGTGAGTTTGTGATTGAGGAATCGTGATATATAAAGAATGATTGGGTAATGAAAAGATAGGTCATGGATCAATGCCATACCTAGGAATTTCATCACACAATGAAGAATGTGAAGGTGGAAGAATAAGAGGAGGATCAATTTTTATGATCCTAGGATCTTCCTTTATGATATGACAAACGGAATCAACCTCTTTCTCGCAATATGTGAATGTATTGAGGTCTAAAGAGAATTCTTGCATGTGATCCTCTAGGGGAATGTCATCGTGTGACCCCATGATTTTTGTGATCACTTCTTCATTTATGAAATGAATCGATCGGTATGGGTAGTTATTCTTTAACCATGGGAGGTTGACTAGAAGAAACAGTCCAACTTGGTGTGGAAGATTGAGAAGATGATGACTCAAGAGATGAAGTAGATTTGGATCTAGATGTCTCATGAGTAGAAGAAGATGTAGATGTGGAACTGATTGGCATTGGTTTTCCTATAAGATGACATATTGTGGGTAGACCCCTAGGATCACTCATCTAGGTGGGATATTGCGATGTAGGAGTCGACTTAGATGATTGTAACATATGTGTCGAATTAGAAGGTTGCGAGATGGGTGTCAACTTAGATGAATGTGACATGGGAATAATTTTAGATGATTGTGATATAAGTGTCAAATGAGATGAATTTGGATTTACCTAGATATTTAACAGAGGAAGAGGTTATCGAGGCGGTGAATAAGGGAGGTCCTGCAAAGAAAGGGAGGACCGCGACTCAAGAACCAAATTGGATGTTTGATTGATGGATCTTGGAGCTGCACAGATATTTAAAGGAAGATGTCATTTAGGTGACTGATAAGGGGAGTCCTGCGAAGAGAGGGAGGATTGTGACTCAAGAGTCGAATGAGGTGAATAGCTTTGATGAGAATTTTTAGAAGACCGAGGTGAATCCAAAGAATTAGAAGAACAATTTGGATTGGAATCAGAAGAAGAGTGGGGGAACCCAAATAATAATTTGGATCATAAGTGTCCAAACCATACCACCGAATATGAGATGAAGGTGGAGAACAGGGTACTCATTCGGGTTCTCTAGCGCAAAGAACCAAACGAGGCTTAGCCGTGATGGGCATCCTTTGATGGGAATGCCAAAAATTTTATTCCTTAGTGTTGTATGTATAAGGAACCTTGCGATAGTTGGTCATTATTGGCATTTGTGTGATAAAAATGTCTAGACCGAGATAGTGCGATTGAACTACTTCAATTAGAAGGAATTCTGTGTCGATTTGGGTAGCACAATGACAACTTGCTAGATATTTGGCAATCATGGCCCCTAGGACAAACCAAGTGGCGTAACGACGTCAAATATTTACAAAGAATACCAAACAATAAATGGTCATGAATCCAAAGGATGAATATGAACCTAAGGACACCAAAGAATAAATAATGACCTACCCTAACAAGGTAACATATGAAAAGAAGCATCTAGGACAAGAAAATGATGTATAAAACTCAAATCTAGCCACAACAAAAGTTTACTCCTATATTTATTCAAGATAGGTTTGAAACCAAATAGTGACAAAACAATATCACCAGTTAGGCCAAGTTTGAAACAAGCAAGACCTAAATGATAAGAGAGTCTTGACGCGATTCTCTAACAAGGTATACTAAAAACTAGTTTCTAAACACTAACAAAGTCCAAGTCTTGTAAAATGGATGATACAAATGTGAGCAGCATAACAACGCTATTTGGACATGTTAATGAAGCTTTGTAAGAAAGTAAGATTTTAGTATCAAAATGGCGTTATAGCAATGCTAACAAAGTAACATCCACACTCACAAAACTCAAGACAAGGCTAGGATGTAAAAACTATGCCTAAGTATATCAAGGAATTACTATGCATGTGCGAGCAACGTAACAATACAATGTAGAGACATTGGCCAAGTTTCACAATGGAAACAAGACGTAAATGTCACAATTGTATGGCTATAATGTGGGAAATGTAACAAATCTAAAGAAGATAATGATGATATCACCTAACTACAAATGATAATAAGTCTCAATATGGGTTTTGAGACAAGAGGGGCTACTAGAACTTGATGACGTACCATTCACACTTTCAACTCTTGCATTCCGGCATTGCAACCTAGTCATGCAAGAAGACTACAAAAGTGGTGGACATGATTATTTCTAGTAGGTATCCGTATATGTTTGTTCTTCTTTTGTCTCAAAATGAGAAACAAGAAAAAAAGGAGTAGACCAAGTGTTGATGAAAAATACTTGTTGTAACTTTGAAAGAGTCTCACCTTGTCTTAGGACAAGTGAAAAACTAGGACAAAGTAACACTAAATAGATTTCGTGATGAAATATCATGCAGTTTCAACTTTAAAATATTCTTCTCCTTGTTCGAAAAACAAGAGTTTGAATCCAACAAAGTTTTCACTTTGTGAGAGCTCTCAAGTATAATAACTAAGACAAAATTGGCTCCAAGACAACAAGCTTTCCTAGGGTTCTCTCTCTATGTGTCACAATATATCTCTGCGAGCTTGATTTACCAAGAAAGTTGTAATAACTAGTCTTAGAGTATCTCGGCTTTACTTTACCCCCTTCAGTAAAATGAGCATAAAGATGCGTTCAATTGTACTTTCACTGGGGTCACAATGGAAATAAATTTGACTCTAATCTCACCAAGGTGTACTAATCAATTGGGTATTTGGAGCACTTTCCCGTTTCGTTCACAAGGTTCCCTCTTGCGTGAACTACTTTGGGGTTCCTAGGACCACCCCCATTGTTTTAGCTTAAGGCTTATGCCAAAGGGGTTATGTCCTAGTTTAAAGTAGATGAGCCGTAGCTCTTAACCGAAACTGCAATACGATGTTTTGAATGGTGTGTTGGTGTATTTTTTTATCTTTTGGATTAAGCAATTTGGTTTAGACCACTGTTGGCAACCTACAACACACGTGAATGTTAGAATTTGGTTTGAAGAGAGCCCTCCTTTCTTTGACTAGTGTTAGGTCCTTCACACAAATGGTTAGTAGTTTAAAAAGATCTACAATATTATAGAAAGAGGATTAAGTGTTACTTTTGATTCTCAAGATCACACTAGGTGCAAGAGAAGAGCATACACAACAAGTAACCCAACAAGATAAAAAGCTTGTAAATCAATTAACTACCATAAAAATTTACAAAACAAGGTTTATTCTCAATTAATCCAAGTGCTTCTTAATGAAAGACTAAAATTACTTTTGATTCCCAAGATCACACTAGGTGCAAGGGAAGAGCATACACAAATTTTATCCTTGGTTATTTATCAAGTGAAAAATATCTTAGACTAAAAGATGATGTACATGGAAAAAATAAAGTTTATTCCCTTAAGCATAACAATGAATGATGATTTTTCCTACGTACTCCAAATTAACAAAAAATGGTTTAGAGGTGCTTTTGATTTTCAAGATCAGATAAAGTGCAAGAGAAGAGCATACACAACCCTATTTCAAACTCAATAAAAGCATCAAAACAAAAGCATTCATCAAAACATTTAGATATGTTAGAAAATGAATAGTTTTCTAAAAATTAATACCCTAAATTCTTGGTAACTATAAAGCCCAAATTTATGTTACCATTGCGTAGTTCGCTTCAATACCTTTCCAACACAAAAAAATGGAGTCATTTGGAGGTTGGGAGTAAACGTTATGGCGTTCAGAAGATAGGTTATGCACTCAGTGTAACACATGCGCACCCTTGTGAGCACTGCCACATACACACCCTTTTTTACTCAAGCAAAGGCACACTCTGTCAAATTTACAAAGTCCAGTTTGCACAAGCATGGCCAGAGAGGCATGGGCACACACTTTGAAGCACATGCGTGCCCACTAGAGCACATGTGTGGCCTTTGAAGCGTGGGCACACCCTTTTGAGCGTAGGCGCAGAAATTTCTGTAGGTGGTTTAAAATATGAATTTTGACAAGGAAATTTTGAAAAAGATCAACTCTTTGGCCTTTTTAGGGAGTTTTGATAGCACTTCACTTCCTTATATCATGCAAAGAATATCAAAATGTAACATCTACTACTAATATATTTCAAACAACTATCAATATTGAAAATTGATCTACAAAACTTTGAAATTTACTCTAAAAAACTTGAAAGTAATCTAGAAAACTTGAAACTAATATAGAAAGCTTGAAACTAATCTAAAAACTTAAAATTAATCTAGAAAGCTTAAAACTAAACTAGAAAGCTTGAAATCTAAAAACTTTGAAACTAAGTTAAAAAGCTTAAGAATGAATGATATGTTAGAAAATGACTAGCTTTTTAAAAATGAATGCCCTAAATTATTAGAACCTCTAAAACTAAAATTTATGTTACCATTGCGTAGTTCTCTTCAATACCTTTCCAACGCAAAAATAGAGTCGTTTCGAGGTCGGGAGAAAAAGTTATGACCTCTAGAAGATAGGTTATGCACTTAGTGTAACACAGGCATGCCCGTATGAGCACCAACACATACGCGCCCTTGCTTACTCAAGCACAGGTGCACCTCTGTCAAATTTACACAGTCCAGGTTGTATAGGTGTGACTAGAGAGGCATGAGCACACATTTTGAAGCACATATGTGTCCAGTAGAGCACAAATGTAACCTTTGAAGCGTGGGCACACCCTTTTGAGCGTAGGCACAAACCTTTTTGTAGGTGGTAAAAAATATGACTTTTGACAAGGAAAATTTGAAAAATATCAAATCTTGGGCCTTTTGAGGGAATTTTGATAGCATTTCGCCTCCTTATATCCTATAAAAACATAAAAACACAACATCTACTACTAATATAGTTTTAAACAACTATCAAAATGAAAATTACTCTAAGAACTTTGAAAATTACTCTAAAAACTTTGAAATTAATCTAAAATCTTGAGAAACTAATCTACAAATCTTGAAAATAATCTAGAAAGCTTGAAACTACAATAGAAAACTTGAAACTAAACTAGAAAACTTGAAACTAAACAAGAAAACTTGAATTTAATCTAAAAAGCTTGAAATTAAAAACTTTGAAACTAAGTTAAAAAGCTTTAAAAATGAATGCAATGGGGTAAATGTCCCACTAGGCGTGCCAAATGAAGACTACTAAAAGTTTCAAGAAAAGCTAAGACTAACACCACATAGTCTAATTGAGCAAATGCTTATTGAATCTAACAATAGTTACATCAAAGATAAAAGCTTAATGGAATGCTTGAAACAACTAACATGAATATAATTCAAAACCTAGCTAAAGCATGCCTACTAGTATGTTCAATTGCTAACTAACATAGACCTAAATAGATCTAGGAGCAATCAAATTGGGGGTTTGTTGCTACTCCAAGGAAGGTGAGATGGTCTCTCCAACAATGACTACAAGATCATATTGGATACCCATCTACTAACCCCATTGAAGACTTGAGGAAAGGATTGAGCTTGGCATATCATATAAGAAATATGATGGTTATTAATCATCCTTGCCTTATATGCCAAGCTCAATCCTTCCCTAAAGTCTTCAATGGGGTTAGTAGATGGGTATCCAATATGATCTTGTAGTCATTGTTGGAGAGACCATCTCACCTTCCTGGAGTAACAACAAATCCCCAATTTGATTGCTCTAGATCTATTTAGGTCTATGTTAGTTAGCAATTGTACATACTAGTAGGCATGCTTTAGGTAGGTTTTGAATTATATTCATGTTAGTTGTTTCAAGCATTCCATTAAGCTTTTATATTTGATGTAACTATTGTTAAATTCAATAAAAATTTGCTCAATTAGACTATGTGGTGTTAGTCTTAGATTTTCTTGAAACTTTTAGTAGTCTTCACCAGGCAACAAAAAAATAAACCAGTAAATAAGTATCTCGGGTGAATTGTGTGAAGACCCAACTAAATTGCATAATAGAGATTTTAGCATTAAGAAACCTTACCTTTATGACTGCAACCATCGTGTTTCTCATGAGATGCAAAATTGAACAATGTTAAAGGCTTGAATATAACTGCAAGATGAAAACTCATTAATGACCAAGTGTGCATATACATAAATACATTGACAAACCCACCTTTTCTCAAGAGATGTACTTTTATATTTAATACACATCTTATCAATATTAATTACTCAAGCCTAACAATTTAACAACATCGAAGAGGAAAAAAGGATGCGGCTAGAGGAGAGGGCGAAGCTAGGGTTCTGGATCAAGCAAGCCTTGCTTGCTTGCGGTGATTCAGGTGAATCGAGATGGGAGAAGGTTCAGAGTGTTAGCGTGGTGGCTTAGCTTGACGTTCTCAGTTTGAGCCTTGCAGAGTGCTGCATGGAAGTGTTGGTTCCGTGCTCGTCCCGCTCGAGGTGTGCTTGGCTAAGGGGATTTTGGAGGAAGCCATCTGTTTTGCGGGGTTCATCCTGAGCCAGGATGTGAAGGATTTTTGTATGCCATCGAGGTGATCCTGGCCTTGTTAATTTCATTCTCTTTCCGGTTGTAAATCTGGTGTCGAACTTCGTCAAGATTCACTCTCGCTTCCATTGTCCATCATTGGAGTTAGAGGGTGAGCCACAGCCGCATGGAGCTTTGACATTTCTTGGGGTTATTTCGGCAGAGGTGGATAATGTTTTGGTGCAGGATTCACTTTAGGCTTTGGTCCTTGTTCCGGATCTGGCCCTTAACGACTTTTCCTTCAATGGGGGGCCCCTGGTTTCGATCGGTTATGGGGTGTGTGAATCACTATTGGCTTGGGGTTCTTCTTCCTTGTTGGCGCGGCTGCTGAAGAGGCCCCCCTACCAGTCCTTTGGTAGGGTTTCTTCTTGTTTGTTCTAGCTGGGCGCTGGGGTCTCTTTTGGATGTGGGGCAGAGTTCCATATGTGTTTTGGTTTCTTCCTAGGTGAATGGGGTCCTGCTCTCCTGGTCTATTTGTTCAGAGGTTGTTTGTCTTGGTTCCCCAAACATCGTGTCAGAAAGAAATCACTACCATTTTTGGTTTAGCAGTGGTTTGTCTTTTCCCTCTGCTAAGGTTCTGGCACTCGTAGCCTTTAGATCTTGGGTTGTTGTGTCCCGCGGTGGCTTCATGTGTGGGTGGCTTTGTGCTTAGGATTGCTTCTTAGCCATGTTCATGGTTGGTGTCGGCTATGGATGGTTCATGGATGTTTCGAGTTAGTTGCAATTGATGGGGTCTTTGGTTTTGAGGTCGTGTGTTAGTGGGTTTGTTTCCATTGCTTTTTGATTGTTGGGCAGATTGGTTCTTGTTTTGCGTTGGCTTAGTTTAGGAGTCATGGTGCACTCCGCGTTTCTCTTCGATTTGTTCTGCTCTTGGGTTCATTGTGTTTCGTTGTTCTTCTCTCTTTTCCTTTCCTCTCTTCTTCCCCTTTCAAGTATGATCCTTCTCTCCTTTTCTTCCTCTTCTTCCCCTTCTTTGTTCTTCATTCTCTATTGGGTGGGGGCCCTTTCCCCTCCGGTTCATAGCTCCGGTCAAAAGCATTTATCAATAAAAAAAAATTAATTACTCAAGCCTATATTTTCCACGTTGGGTGACACCTAAATTTTATTAAACTCGTTCGAAGCCGTCAGGAAACAAATATTTGACTACGACAAAACTTCTGCAAATATGCCTCCAACAAACAACTTCTTCCAACAAGCCTCCTTCTTGGAACCCAATATGTCTCACACTGTCATGGACAAATTCAAGCTAGCAGTGGTGCCCATCTACAACTCGCTTATCACCAAATTCTCTATATTTTATAGATGGTTCACTTTCTTCCTTGCTTCCACTAAGTCCAATTGCTTATATGTCCACTCTGGAACCTCCCATGGTGTGACTAGCAATATACCCAAATGGTTGGCTGTAAAGTGTCTCATTCTCGACTTTATAGATGAGACGATTATTTCATTAGGGATTTATTATCAGAATATACCCGCTACCCTATTTTGAAAATACTTAGAAAATCCCAAGTACATGTCAAAATTCCATTAAGATGACAATTTTACACATTAGAGTATTTATTGTAGTGGAAACAAGGAAATGGCTAAAAATAAACCAGTTAATAAGTATCTCGGTTGAATTGTGTGAAGACCCAAATAAATTGCAAAATAGAGATTTTAGGGTTAAGAAAGCTTACCTTTATGAATGTTATTACTCGTGAGATGTAAAATGGAACAATGTTAAAGAATTGAAGCCAATTGCAAGATGAAAAATCATTAACGACTAGGTGTGCATATACATAGATACATAGACAAACCCACCCGTTCTCGAGATATGTAATTTTATATTTAATACACATATTATCAATATTAACTACTTAGACCTATCTTTTCCACGTTGGTTGACACCAAAATTTTATTACACTCATTTGAAGTCGTTAGGAAAAAAATATTCGACTATGATGAAACTTCTATAAATCCACCTCCAATAGAAAACTTCTTCCAACAAGTCATTTTCTTGGAGCCCAACATGTCTCACACTGTCATGTATGAATTCAAGATTGCGACATGGAATTAAAGATGCTCGTGAAGCACAATAGGATTCCCAATTATGTGGTGCTGGCACACCATTATAGGGACAACAAGTTGTTTCCTGCCAACAATGACATTCCTCTCGTGACCTGTCATAAGGGCATAAATATGTGAAAGTGGTTTACAAAGCTCTGAGATCGGGTCCTGAACCAAAAATGGTTGCTCATTACATATGACAAGAATTGGGGATTCTTCTACCATGTTTCCACTCCTGTAGCGAATGTTCCTCGCTTGATAAGGTTGTGGGCTGACCCCTTCTTCTTCAACTTTGACAGGTTATGTGTTTGAGTCCCAATGTTCATGATATCACCCTTGATTAATAAATAAACACAAAATGTTGAAATTCATCGTTTTCCTAATGTTAGACAAGAAGGAATAGACAAGACAAGAAACTTGGCTTTTAGAGCAACAAATAATTAGATATGGTTGGAATTTCCTTATTGCAGAATTGAAATATTGAGATGACAAGAAAGCATTCCACTTCTTGTAGACAATCATGGAGCACAAGAAGCATTCCACATGTAAGAATTCCAATTCCCTTTATCAAATGTTCAGGAAAATTAGACAACATTGTTTTCTTAAAAATTATAATCTCCCCCATATTAACACAACTTATTACATTTGTTGCCACATAGAGATATCAATATATTCATAACAAATAAAAACATAAAAAGTTTGACACAATGTTTCATAATTTTTCTTGTCTTTTGAAACACGCTAAATTTGACGACGAAAAGTCTTGGCTAACTATGAAGGCTATCACATGAATCAATTAATTAAACGAATATACTTTATTTAAAGGGATATTAATCTTTATTAACCTTTAGTATATAAAATAATTATTTCTTCTTTAACATTCTAGATTACAACAAAAAATACCCCATTACAAATTTCATTTGGCTTTAAAATTGGAAGCTTTAACATTAAATGGTTATGAAGGTGGCTTTGAAATTACATGCTTTAACATTAAACACATTAAACCGACCATACTTTAAGAGTGATCATCAAAACCAAATTACCATATAAGTATTCAAAACGATAAATTAGACGGATGAATTTCTTTGTAAGCGATTTTAAGTTTTGACCATAGGAATTGAATTAATAATTGACCTCTTCAATTACAAGTTACAAATACAATGTTGTCTCCTCATCATTAAAAAAATCTGGCCATAAAAACTGTTATCACACAACTTAAGGAATTTATCAAATCCTTATCTTTATACAATCTGAAAAAAGATAACAAGTAGAAATAACAACCCACATTTGAAAACATCCTATAATCTTTACCATCCATGTTGTATCTCTATTAGCACCCATTTTCTCCAATTTAAAATCTTCACAATACATTGCCTTAATAATGCAAGAATCTATTAGTGACTATGATGGAAAATTTGCAATGGTCCTTACCCTTTAAGAGATTCACAAATACGTCATGTGGTTGTAGGATACTAGAGTTTCACAAAGTCTTTCCCCATACCCCTTTATCCAGTATGAGAGGCTGCCTATAGATCTAGTAGGGAACATACTATAAAGACTCTCCCTCATCCATTGTCTTTCATCTTCCTTTACATCCCTATTGTAAAGATGTTTTGGTTGTTATCCATATCACGGCATTTCCTACTCTTATTCCCCATCAAATTTGATTCTTTGCATAAAACTTTTCTTCATGTCAACTACATTTTCTGCAATTTTTTCCCATTCTCTTCACTCGCATTTCCAGTACTTTCCTTTAAACAATCACCATAAATAGTTGCTCCTCTCTAACGTTACCACACATTACACCACCAACCCTCGTAATAATTTTAACTTCTATTCCACTCTCTCTTCCTTCATATAACTGACATATCAAATACCTTAACCAACACAACTACGCTTCTTATTTTCCTTCCCTTGTCCACATATCTTTCTTCCACCGCATCCCTTTCGACGTTCACATCGCACTGGTTACGTGCGATTGCTAGTTTAAATACATGTTGTCCAAAGGAACAAGATGTGGGTACCTAAATTTCATCTCTTTTTCATCCTTATCCCACACTTCAATCTACACGTGTTGTTAAATTGAGACAAATTTTTAGATTAAAAAAAAGTTTTTCTTACTAAAAGATGTGATGGTACATTTTATAAAATGTAAATATATGATACTCATTTTTCATTTAATGAGAACATTATTGCAAAGTATAATGTGATAGTGTAGATCTAGTGGTAAGAAAACAAATTTATGTGAAGTTTGAGTCATATTAAGAGCTTACCATACATTGTGTGAATGCATATTGGTAGCTTGTCCCAAGATTCAAACACACATTCTTATAGGATTGTGTTTGGGATGTAAAGGCCAATTTTTTTGTATTTCGATAAATGTACTCACCTTATAAAATTTTAATAGCTATAGTTTTTATAGAGGGATTAATAAAAGATACAAATGAATTTAATTAATTAATTAGTTAACTAATTGAAATAATAACAACAAACTACTTTTGTAACTCTATCACTCAAGTTTTTTACTCGTTTATCGATTAAATTTAAGCTTGTAGTGAAGTTGTTAGGCTCTCATTGAGCCCACCAGGGATCAAATCTTGCTGCTAGCAGGCCCAAGATGCCCGATACGAAGAATCAAACGGATAAGGCTAGGATCTTTCCTGGGTGATTTTGACTACGTGGATGCCCTTACCCTTAGTCGTATTTGCTTAATTTGAAGGAGTGTTTCACTTTGGAATCGGATGTACGCTTACTCATATTGTAATCTCTTTGTATGTTTACTTGAAACATGGGTGAGATGCCGACATTCATAGTCTTTCAATGCTCCATATGGAGTCATTGTAACGGATGATTTCAATAAAAATAAATAAAAAAAAAACTTGTAAGAAGAGTGAATAAGAGGTCATATTTTTCATGTAAAGAGGATGTTTTATTTTGTTGGCAGGTTCCAATAAACATAAAATTTTAAGTTGTTGGAAAGGAAAAGTCCTTTTCATGTCCATGATATTGATGTGCCTTCTTCATGGAAAAGTATCTTATAGCTTATGAGACCATTCCATACTCCTAGTATGAATGTATTGTATGTGTTATCATGATATGTGAAATAAATACCCTAATTTACTTGAGGTTTAAGCTAATAACCTCCCTTTCGAGGGCATAATTTCTTCAACATCATTTAACTAAAATTTAAGGTCTAATTTCTATTTGTAGAATTCCATGGTTGTTACCCAATATGGATTGATGAATATTGACATCAAACTTTAAGAATGCATACCACCTACTTCGTTTGATAATGGGCATTTGTGAACTTAACCACCTCATAAATGCAAAAGTTGATGTTGAGAACTTTGTAAATGGGGAAAATAAAAAAGGAATCTATGTGATGGATATAAACATAAAATCTATAAGGGTCGGTGCATAAAAATTCCATTAACAACTCTTGTAGTCTCTTGTATTTTTGTTGGCTTTCA
Source organism: Taxus wallichiana var. yunnanensis (assembly GCA_018340775.1). Lineage (NCBI taxonomy): Eukaryota > Viridiplantae > Streptophyta > Pinopsida > Cupressales > Taxaceae > Taxus > Taxus wallichiana. The sequence continues at coordinate 760,758,730 of CM031244.1, forward strand.
TAGGAGTCTACTTAGTGGTATGCACTATTAGTTTTTATTTGATCTTTTCCAATTTACTATCATGTCATGTCTTTGGCGTCATTGCAATATTAGTGTGTTAGTTTCCTTACACCCTACCCCCTTATTATTCCTCCCAAGGCACGAAATATAGATTTCTCTAAGGGTAAAATTCGTGTAGCAAAATTTGCTCAACTTGACAATGACATGTCAATATTTTCTCCACTAATTTTCAATTTTAATAATCTCAAACATATAAAATTAAATAAAAACTAATGCTTTCCATATACATAAAAAACAATTCTTTCCATATGTATTAACTATTTCAATGATGGACATTATTTAAGTATCATGTTTATCTATTTAATTTTCATTCTACCATCCTTATTAAAGAGATACACTTCCTAATATTATATAGATCAACACTTCTTAATATTATATTCATAAACTAATCATTGAAATTATTATTTTTCCATAATTACTTATTTCTAAATTTTGTAGTCAATATTATAGTGTTTGAAATATAAAATCAATATTTTTTCATTTATTCTAATAATTAGGAGCATTGAATTGACATATATAACCTTATTATTGTCTTTTTTTTCTTCCAATTGGTATAGATTTAAACAAAATATTATATTTATACCATTACTCATAAATGTATATGTTTATTAGTGGAGAGAGAAATGACTTATCATATATACCTTTATTATTTTAGACTTTATTTCCCTTTTGAATAATGAAAAATAATTAAGTATGACATATGTCTAATAAAAAGTGGCATTTATTATATAACATATACTCTTTTTACACATATATTTGTGATATTTATTACATAATTTATACTTAGACATATATTAATGATTGATAAAAAAATATCATTTTAATGATTATTCATATAATGATATGAAATGTAACTTCAAAACAAATAACTAACTCAAATGACAAAAACAAGAGCATTTAAAAATAACAATATGAATTGAAATATGAGGACAACTAAAAGTTTCTTTATGTGCATTAAAAATAAATGAGTTCATATCTGGACACAAGGTTAGGAACATCTTGAAGGAGTTTTGGAAAGGAACATTTGGAACACTTTTCAAGAAGTTTTAACAAAGGAAACTCCGGGAATGAGAAAAATGCTATTTTGACAAACTAGGAATGGAGCTGGTTTTCATAGAATTATGGAGAAAAATGACCATAATTTTGTTCTATTCCTTTATTAAATTTGTTTTATTTTGTCATTAGGATCTTTTGAGTGTAAAAGTGCACTTTGGGAGGTTCCTAGGAACAACTTTTGTAAAATCGCACTTGAGAGGTGTATTGGTGAAACTAAAAGTTCCTAAAGTACAATTTTACCGATACTTGGGAATAATGAATCCTAAAAGTGAATTCCAAACTCAAAATTATAACAATGAATAGTAAAAGTGCACTTGGATAGGTTCATAAAAATAATGAACAATACAAGTGCATCCTCAAAAACCACCATCAATCCAAAAACCACCATCGCTTTGGGCAAGGTTTGAATCTTGCCTTGCTCTTTGCTCTTAGTGTTTTATTTGGGCTATAGGCATGATATTTTTTTGTCGTGTTTAGGTTGTTGTTTATATGTGGGTTGACTGCGTGCTTGCTCTGTTTCTTGTTTGTTTCTGTTGGGCAACTGGGTTGCCTTTCTCTTGGACCTACTTTGTATATCTGGGTCCTTGACCCTTTTTCTTCTGCTCTTTATTGTAATATTTGAGTTTTGACCCTTTTTTGTTCTGGGGTATGGTCCCCATCTCAAAACCATTTTCCAATAGTAAAAAATATAATCCAAAAATGCATTAGAAGGGAAAATTAAGCACATGAATAGTGAAAATAGTAACAAAAATTATAACATAGGAAGTGAAAAAATAGACATATGAGTTGTTTTGAGAACTAGAATTTCAATAGCACATTCCCAACTCACAATTAGAACATAGAATTTTCTTCTCCTGGATCAAAAATGGGATTTTTTCGTGTAGGTATAATATATAATTTTGACTGAAAAGGACAAAAAAATCCAATCACAAAAATTTCAAAACCTAAAAATTCTTCCATTTTTAGTTTTAGGCAAAATCTTACAAATGACCAAAATGGCCATAAAGAGGCATCAACAGGTTTTGGTTTTCGGGGAAGGTTGATATGACTAGGATCAAAACCAATTCCTGGATTATGTAGATGATTCCATGAGCCTTAATTTGAAATATTGTAGGGATTTTTAATCCATCTGAAGCTCTTGCAATTCGTTGTACTAGACCACTCTTCTTTTGGGACCAAAACACCCTTTTCCATAATAAGTGTTGGAATGGTTTTTGTTCCCAAAACATATCCAGTGGTCCCATAATCTGACCTTGACTATACTAGTTTGAATTATACTCTAATAAATATTTTGTGAATGCATTTATGACACCTAAAATCACACAAAACTCACACAAGACCATTTACAAGCCAACACCCACAAAGGGGAAAAATTTGCAATATGGGCCGAATTTCTCAAAGGGAATAAAAGTTTGTTTAAGGTTGGCAAGAAAAATGGCAACCAAATTTTTTCATGCCAAAAAATTTCTCTTACTTGGGAAGTTTTATTGGGTTGGGCGGAGCACAAACAAGGAAAATCACAAACACTAGAATCTCACAGTTTCAAGAATATTGTCATATCCATTAGGCCATAGGGTTTAAAGGGAAGGAATCAAATGACACTGATACACAACATGAAGGAAACACACAATAAAAAGGGAAACAAACCAAAAATAAGGAAAATATAAATAAACTTAAATCACCTATGGTCGGGTGGGAGAAAACTCACTTTCAATACAATACTTGTTATATTTCAGATGTTACACTTATATGAGTAGAACCAAATGATATTTTTAGAAAAATATATTGACTATTTCAATGAATTAAGACCCATTTATCAACTTCTTAGGAAATACAAGTGTTGAAAAAGGTCTCTATATACCCAAGAAATAGAATGCTACACGATTCTTCTTTAAAAAATTTGTATGACTCCTCTTGCAACTGAAAATAATTTCAGATAGCTCCACGTATTTTCTGTTCTGAAATTTAATTTCCAACTAACAATCCACTTTCAAGTTCATTTATGCTTTTAATTTCCTATTCTTCACTTTACTGCTACTACAAAGTTGATTATTGGTCATACTAAACTCACATGTTCATAGCTACGCTTGTGTTATCTGACAAACATTTTCTCTTTTCTTGTCATGCTCTCCATGATCATTGTTTCCATGAGCTAGTTCTTGATAGAGATTTTGAGGTTTTCAACACCATCACAAACTTCTTGCTACTTCATATTTCCCAATTACTCTGAATGAATCTCCTTCATATACATCAGCTCATTCTCAATCTACTGCTCACTATGGTATGACTCACATAGTGTTTCATCCTCTTGAAAGGAGAATGGCCATAAGGTTAGAGAAAAAATAGATATTTCAACACTCTCTTTGTGACCTTTTTGGCCTGCAATAGTCATCTTTACGATGGATATATTTTCTTCTTGAGTGGAATCATCCTTGAGAGACACAATCACCTTACTATTTTTCCATTCATCATCGAGAATGTCCTCTTCTCTACATATAAAAGAGAGTTTCATATTCACAATCATATTCATTGAGTAAGTCCTCATATTATATATAGAGAAGATGATTGGAAACATGTGTCTCACATTGCTAGAACTCATTAGATATCAAAATTTCCTCATAGTTTGTATGGATTATCATCTTGGGGTTTATTTTTAACAAGTCAAGATATCCATGATTCTTATTATTAATAAGAACTTATTATTAATAAGAAGAGAACCTATATCCATACTCAATAGGAAGCACACACTGTAAAATTTAGGGTGCACCAAATCATCCTTATGTTTCTCAACTAAATCAATCACATATGGGTACTCCTCCATCAAGAAGGGTAGCTTAACATCTTCCTCCCAAATTATGTAATAGTTTTCAAATTTTGAATCTTGGTACAAAATGTCTATGCTTGGTTCATCTGAGTTTTGAATACTGTATCTCATCTTCCAATCAAGGAGAAGTTTATTCATTTTTCCCTTGACTTATATAGTAGAGCAAATGACTAGTCCTTTAGTATATTTCCACCAACATATTGAGAAAAAATATAGCTCAACAACATACCATATGAAGCTAGAATGTTGGCCACAAGTATGTCAATCTTGACCTTATTGTAAGGAAAAGATGTAAATTATACTTGAGCATATTTGAACCAACCAACGAGGGGTTCTTATTTAGTCTCCATGGAGTAACAATTGACAAAAATGGCTATTAGTGAGACCAAAGGATTTAGCTACTTGTTTAGGAATTATATTATCAGATGCACTAGAGTCAGTCATATAATTTCTCAATTTATATCCATTGATCAGAAAAGAGAGGTAGAATGGTTATACATTATCATAAGTGAAGGGTGTTAAGGACGGAATGTTTAGAGAGGGAGTGGTGTTGGGAGTAGGAAGTGGTTATTTGGTAGTGGGGTTCATGGAACCAGATTTCAAACTACTTCCCTTAATAAACTAGACACATTTATAAAATTGGTCGGGGTGATTTCTTAGATACTTAGACTAAGAATTTGGAATTTGGAATTTTTAACGTGGACAATGAAGTTAAAGGACGAAGATATGTAAAATTTAGAATAATTGAATATTTTAGAGGAATAAGAGTTACATTCTAAGGAACAATGAATGAAGAGGAAAAATTGATTTGACAGGGGAAAAATGAAGAGACTTACCCAAAGGAGATGTGGCATTGGTTTATGTGGTCTCACGCTTCTTATTATTTGACTTCATGGAAGTGGGAGGCATTGATCCTCTCTTTGTTATTATTTCTATAAAACCACCTTTTAAGGATTGAAGTGATTCAATTGGGTAGTGGAGTAAGATGCCTTCTTCTATGCTTGTGGGTATGTGAACACTGCACAAGAATAGCTATTCATATTAGCCAAGTAATCCTCAAAATATTCTTGGGAATAATATTCAAAATAACCAATGTTTTCACATCCAAATTCATCTTCTTTTTTAGGTTCTGATTCAAAAATTTCATCTTCTTGGATTTGACATGCCATATTAATAGGTGGAGTCTCTAAGGAAAGCCTTTGGGGTACAAAAAAATCTAATTCTAGTTATAGTTTCAATATCGTGCATGATGAGCCATTTGATTCTTTAGTGTAGTCAGATCATTGACCAAATTTTATAGTAGTGAATCAATGCTTCATCCTTGGAAATCTAGACCTTATTTTTCATTAAATGGTTATTAATATTGCTTGATATATAATCAAATCATCCTCAACCTACACTACAACATTTTAAGTATCCTCTAAAGTTTTTGGTTGAGCTCTTTTCAAGATGAACCAACTTTAGGTAGTTGAGAATTAGTGAGGAGTATCGCTAATTTTCCTTAAGAGGCCTAACAACTTTCGATATATGGTTGATCAATCTATTAAATTTTTCTATAAAATATCTCATGGACTCATGAGTATCCTTTTTCAACTATAACCAATGAGAAAAAAGGCATGCAAATATGAATTTGATTTAAATATAACTTCAATTTTTTCTTTCATACCATCCCAATTAGTGATTAATTGTCTTAGTAGATAATAGAATAAATTGGCAACAACATCTTGTAATAATTCTATGAACAATAGAAAAACACATCTTCATTATCAACCCCCTATACACCACAAGATGTAATAAAAGCAACAATGTTCTCATTTGGATGTTTCTTTCCATCTCCATCGAACTTAAGAAAGCTATTTGTTGATCCTCTAGGTAATTGTGAAGTGGAGTCTGCAAAAGCTAGTTGACCAGTGTTATACCCATAAATAACATGTGTATCCATCTCTAGATGAATACCATTCAATATTTGTGGAGATATGGGAGATTCAAAAAGACTAGGATTAGGACTTTCAAGTGTACCACTAGCTCTATCACCCCTTGTGTACCTTATATCTTCAACTTTTATGTTATGATATTCTTAGTTAGAGTCTTATTAATAAATCGTCCCACTCTTACTCTTCATTAAAGAATTATAAATTAATATTGAAGTGAGTGTTGTCTGTATGGTTCTTCCAATTAAAACACTCCAAATTTATAGCTATATTTTCTTGAGTATCTTGGAACAATAAGCCTAGATGTAATAGAGGGCATCACTAGAGATGGTAATTTGTAGCAGAGACATGGATATACTTAGGTATAGGCATCAAGACTCTTTTTATGTTTTTTATATTTTTTTACTTTTAGAATTTTTTGGAACTATAGGGTGCAAAACAATAAAATCTACCCCGCACTAAGTGCCAAAAATTGCCGGAAAAAATAATTTTGGGGGCAAAAATGGGCTTCGCCAATGCTCACGAGACTAATTCACTTTGTTAATGAATGGGGCTGCTCCCATTTAATAAAAATTGTAAATTATATACACTAATTCTAACCTTAAAGGGTGGTAAAGACAGGGAATGTTGAGGAACACCCTTGTTATAACTACAAAAATAGATTAGAGTGGGAGGAATTTGCAAGTAAGAGAGGATAAAATAAAAAAAATAATGGGAAAAGTGAGAGGGGAGTTATTCCAATGAGAAAACTATATATTCCATTAACCAATATATTAGAACAATTTTCCAGCTTAATGAGAGGAAATATGTAAACATATGTAATCAAATAAGAATAATGATTTTTTTTTTTGACACAAAGTTCAATTTTTGATTCTCATTTCATTTTAGTAGGTATAAAGCCCTTTCTTCCTTAAAAACTTACAACATGTTCAAATGAGTATTAAAAGAGAGAATGGAGAAAAACATAATAGATAAATGGAAGAATACAACATGCTAGGGAGATCAAATACCGATATTTTAGAATGGAGAATCCATCCTAATATATACCCCTTTTACATGCCTTTTCACATTCTCATGTGACTTTTCATATTCTGATTAAAAATAAGACACTTTTCCTTATTTTGAGAAAATTAATTTTATAATGAAAGAATATGAAGTCACTTAAGTGAATGAGATGAAAAACTGAAAAAGAGCACCCCTAATGAAGAAATAGAAACTCTAAGTGACTTAATTCACTTCTACGAGAGTTAGAGAAAGAAAAGAAGAGAGGGTAGATGTATTCAAGTGAAGGTGATCCAAGATGGAATTCTACTATTCCTTCACCATGGAAACGAATGTTGTAATCGAGTAAGATCTTCCTCATCTTATTCCTTGATCGAACATGTCCTAATATCTATTTGTGGGTATTACTTTAACTATGTAGCTCATGAACCATAGCTAGACAGTTTTGTAGCAAGCAAGTTGTAAAAGAAAGGAAAAATCTACAAAAGAGGAAAATAATAGGAAATGGGGAAAGGAGAGAGGATGTGCAACCCAATCAATAGTTTACAGAGTTGATCGCATGCACATAGATTAAAAAAAATAGATCATTAAACACATAATTCAAAGCAAAGGAAACTTTCAGATCTAGATCTATAATAACACAAAGTTTATGAATAGATCTAGAAAGAAAAAGAAGCAAAATGCACCGTTGACACAAAGTTCTCCGGAAATCTCTTCTCTATTCCTCTGCTTGCAGAAATCAAGGGTTTCAACTCAAAGTCTGGAACACAAGAATGCTGATTACAAATTTTGATCCTTTAACCCATAGGTTCTTCCTCTACTTATAGTGTGTAGAGGGGAAATTACAAATGGGAAACTGCAACTGAACTAGAACATGAAGAAGTAGTAAAGGGAACATTTGGTAGTTATCTTCCTAGAATTCCTCTCTTAGTGACATGCATCAGGAGTTTGAGCAAAAATTGTGCACATCTGCCACCTATCTTAAAGAATCTTTCCAAATAACTTAAAGTAATGGTTTTTCAACCAATAACTTTAATTTACATTTTCATTCGGGAATATAAGAAATAAGAGAAGAAAGAAGAGAAGAATCAAGATCTGACAAGCTATAACACCTATACTTTCTTTTTGTTCTGATATTGAATATACTTGTCAAACATGTAATTCAACATCTTCCCATCTGTTTTAACAATAGCATCTCTCTTGTTCTGAACTATAACAACCCTCTGGATAAAGCAACAAGCATTAGCTTTCACTTTCTCTAAACCAGCCCATATCCCTCAACATCCTCTGAAGCTTTATGAGTCTACCAATTGAATCCATCGTGAAAGGTATGGTGGCTTCATCAACTTCTTTCCACACAACCAGCATAAATTCCTCATGGGAAGTAGGTAATTCATCTGGGATGCTCACCAACACTTCTCCCATCTTACTCTCCAGCAACTGCATCCTCTTCAACATGAGTTTGAGGATCTCTATGTGAAGGAAACTGAAATCTCTAACTGCTTCCCCTTTTCTACCAATCCGCCAGGCACGATCTGCTTTGCAATCAACACATCCTTCGGCAATGAGTGTATCTTAGCCAAAGTATCCAGATGACTTTCAACAACTATGTTCTCATCTTCTATCTGTGTCATCAGTTCCTTTCAGCTGAGATGTTGCCCTGTGCATGTTCTCCAATTCAGCCGGTATTGGTTTGAATTGTTCTGAAGCTTGGTGAATGATTTGTTCCTTCCAGTGGGCAATAGCTTTGACTTGGTCCCCTGCATCTTCTACCTCCTGCATCAGATGATCACTCACCTGCTCATGTGCTAGAATGGGCTGAGAGGAAGGTTTAACAACCTTAGCAATGATCTCGCATAGCTGGAACACCTGCTTTTGAAGCTTGGATCTCTCAGCCTTCTCTTTGTCAAGCTTAAGGAATAAAGCATTCATTAGTGTCTGTGTATCCTGCTTTAATCCTTTTGTGGTAGTTTGACCTATTGGCACTTTAGTCACTGCTATATCATCTACCGTGAGCTCTCCCTTGTGCTTTCCTTCTGCTGGAATAGATAACTCAACGAAATTCTATCCCGATTCCTCAATAATCAACCTAGAAGTCATTTTGGAAACTTTAGGTCTTCTATCTCTTCCACCCAAACTCAGGAGCAGCTGAAAGTCATGTTCTTCTAGGTTGATCTCCTCTCTAGCTTTTGGGATTGTCTGCAAAGCTAACCATGATGAAAAGTTACTTCTTGGGGAATGAGAAGTCGCCGAGTGCACCACCATCTCATGCTCTGACTCCGCTCTATCAGAATTTGCCACCGTGTTATGACTGCCACCCTCTGAATTGTCCAAAGATAATGCTTTTTCAAACTCCACCATCTGTGCTTTCAACTTCTCCACATGGATAGGTGAAGACCTGAGTGGTCGAGGAGAAAATACAAATGACGTTGGATTCAAAGGAGGAACAACAAGATCTCTCTGAGGTTTCGGGGCTGAAGTGCTATGAGTTGATGTTGGAGAAGTTGGAACTGACACGATAGCCGTAGATTTGGCCTTCTCCTGTATGTGAGACTTCTTGTGAACTTTAAGATTTTTTCGGCCTTCTGCTGCTTTCACCTTCGTGCTTCCTTTTGCTGGAGTCTCCTGTGGTAAAGTTTCCTGTGATCTGATTCATCAATGCTTCATCCAGCAATACCCCTTTGTCAGCAACCAATTCAAAGTGTTAACCAGAACTATGGAAGATCTTTCTTCAATCATCTGGCAGCCACCAATGTTTTCCTAAAGAGCAGCTCTATCTCCTCCCATCTGATGATACGAGTCAAGTATCACATGCCCATCATCTGTGAGATCTGCAGGTATCCATGCCAAACCATAATCAAACACTTGTTGTGCCGATAACCTGCTGAAGTCTTTCTTTTTGACTTCATACTCATTTCTACACTTCATCCAGAAGTCCTCCAACGAAGGCACATGTGAGTATTCCTGGGAGATTGTCTTCCTCGCTACTCCATATGGGTCAAAGTTTAGCCATGTTGGGAAGAACTCAGGCTCATACTCAGAAAACATTTCAGCTTTGACTCCTCTAGCTTTGTGGATGCTCTAGCAACTGTAGTAACCCACTGTGACTGGAAAGAAACCCGTAGACTTGTGCCGCTTTGATTGTAAGTCATGCATCTCCATGAGCTTTCTACACAACTCCATGATGACCCACTTGTCATTTTGATACCTCGGAAAACTTTACTAGTTCTCCGAAAATCCAGTTACCCTGAGATAGGTGAAGTCTGCAAACTGGATGAAAATGCAGCCATGCTGAGATACAACTTCCCAAGCTTCTTTACTCACCATGTTGGTCTTTAGATCACCATTTAGTTTGCAGATGAATTCATAAAAGAACCCATCGTTGACCGCTTTGTAATCTTTGTGGCACTCAAGAACTGTCAACTGTGGATAACAATCAAAGATAGGATCTTTTCCAAGACGCCCTCGTCTATCTAGCTTGGAAAATATGCCCTGCGAGGCTGCTGCATATACTAGGTATGAAGTCATTTTGAAGTTGTAAGTCCACCTCACACTCCAAGTTGCTCACCGATGTTATCACTGATGATCTCTGCCCAATTGATTATCGAATCAGCTCTGTTGATCTCGATAGTCCTCACGAAAGCATACATCCATGAGTGAAAGTTGTGAGTATTGGCTTCTCCACTTATCCTGTAAAGCAATTTAGTGATATCATCCACCTCCTGCAACAAGTTGAATCGGAAGAGTTCTCGGGAACTTTGATGGAGACCTGGGCTTCTTCATATATCAGTTGTTCATTATGCTCACGCAATCTACTTTGTGTTTCTCCCATCTGTTACCTGCATCCAGCATGTTGATTACAATCACCACCGTTCGTGTCGGATCTTCAGACAATAATTGATAAACTATGCATCCAACCTAATAATTGTCTTTCCCGACAACATTGGATTGTTCTTGAAAGAGGATGATATGATCTCGCACACTCCATGACAAATTTGGGCAACTGAGCTATGACTGGGAATGTTGATGCTGGAATAATTCCACTACTTTTCATTGCCCACATGAGAAATGTATTTCTAGGCCCTGGATCTGTTAATTATTTCAGAGATGGGTTTGAGGCCAATGTGTGTGTCATTGATATCAGAAAATATGGAAGCTATGCATGATTCTGTTGATCCCTCTCTATCATCACGCTTCATCATGGTTGGAGCAATCTTTTTATCTGAGTAATCTTTGTCTGTGTTCTTTTTCTTTTAATCCTGCCTGAAATTCTTTATAACTAGATCAATTCGTGCAGATCTATCAATTTCTTCAGATTCAGAAGATATATTCAATGTACCTGACATTGATTTGAACTTCCTTTCACCTATATGAACACCTGTAATGAATACCTGCAATTATTTAAGACAAAGATGAAGTCCAGAGCATGAATACTTGATTTCTGTCACCAAAAATCTGCATATGAAGCCCGCTGCCCTAAAATTTGAGGCTTTGCTTGCATGCAAAGCAAGCATAAATATTTTTAAATTCACCTGGGCACTTAAAAGCAACATGCAGATAATTATCATAGCATAAATCAAGCTATTCCAACCCTAGGCGCCAAACCTTGAAGCTTCCCGGCAATGAAAAACACCTCCAGATGCAAAAATCCTCCTTTCTTTGGCGCCAAAATTGTCCGGGCTGCAATCCTTAGCAAAAATAATTAATTGCTTCTTCATTATGGCAGCCCATGCTTATATAACCCTCAACATTCTATTTCTAATAATTGTCCATCCTATTCCTGGCAATTAATTAATAAACAAACATGTTTATTCACCCAAATTGGGCGCCTATTTTTGCATGTTGTTGGTTGCCATTAAATAAATTTTATTTATTTATTTTTAGCATGCTTCCTTCAATTCTCTTTGGCTTATCTTCATGCATTGAATTTTCCTCCATCCTTGGCGCCAAAATTAGACAAAAGCAACTATTAATAAATATCATTAAAAGCTTTGTTTAATGCCCAAATGGGTCACACTTTTTGGCAAGGGTGAATTCTAAAATTAAGAAGTCAACTTCTGGTGGGAATTTTCACCCTGCACCGCAGCTCTAAAAATCCCTTCTTCCACTTAAGTTATTTGACTTTTATAATGGGAATTTTTACCCTGCAAGGCAGGTAATAAATTCTCTCACCGCCACCTCTAATTTTCCCACTGCAGCTTAAGTGACTTCCCAAAAAGTGTGACTTGTATTGAAAATAACTTCTTTTGAAAAAGTGCGACTTGTATGGGTGAATAAAACCTTATGATGGGAAAAGTTAGCTTGCTAGGTAGACAAAAAATTCCCATCGGTGCTTTAAGTGATTTTTCTTTATTTTATAATGGGAATTTTCACCCTGCAAGGCAAGGTAAGAAATTCCGCTTGCCTACCGCCTCTAATTTTCCCATCGCAGCTTAAGTGACTTTGACTTCATGGGAAAAAGTACCCTGCAAGGTAGGTAAGAAATTCCCCCTGCCCTGCAACTACTAAAAATCCCATTGCAGCTTACACTCATTAATTCCAAAAATGTGACTTGCCTGGGAGAGGCTTTTTGTGCATGACTTCATCATTTTTGGTCAAAAGCTTGCATTTTGAGGCTGATTCCTTCTAGTGTTGTGTCGGTAGATGATCTCCAGATGCTTTAGGAAATTAAACAGACTATATTGGTGAAGGAATTGACCTAGGGAATTTCACAGAGAAACAAACGGAGAAAACCAGAGAAAAACAAAAGAAATAAATAAAAGTGAAAAACGTTGCCAGAAGTTGCAGATAATGCCTTGAATTCATTCCTGGTGAAAACCCTAATGAGATGAGTGAATATTGGCATGAAAAACTTCAACATGATTCAACCGGAGCACAATTTACTTCAAATGGGGCATTATTTATTCAATAAATAATTAAATAAAAATTTCCGCAGACAAAACTTGGTGGAGGGATAAAATGAGTTTGGGCATCTAGGTATTTGTCAAAATTGGCTCATATGATTCACTAGGAATATCCTAACATAATACAGACATCTTCTAGCAATAAAAACATAAAAAGACCCTCTATTTTAAAAGAACATTTTTTTAAAAATGGGTAGTCCTAGATTTCAGGGTGAAATCTAGGGAGACCAGTCGGCTCCGTCTGTGGAAATATTTACCCCTGTCAAAAAGACATGAGTAAAGATGAGATCCCAACATCTCTGGTTTCGTATCTTATCCATTGGGCTTGGGGTCAGGCAAACAAAAACAACACAACACCGAAAAATAAAGAAAAACAAGAAAAGTTTATTTATATACATACATGTTTTACCTTGCACTCTTAGATCTGGAAAAACTTCAAATGTTTTCTGTTGAAAGGAAACAAAAGTTCTATCCCATCTTGGTGAGCAACGACAAAGCTATCTGTCCCAACAATATTCTTGATCACAAAAGGCCCTTTTCCAAAGTGAATCAAACTTCCCGTGCATGCCTTTTGTTTCTCGTCTCTTGTCCCATAAAAGGACCCAATCATCTATTTCAAACTTTCTTTCTTTGGCCTTTTTTTTCGAAGATCACCTTCAACTTCATTTGATGTTCTGACAATCTGTCGGCTACTTAAACCTGTACTTCTCGCAATTCAGTCAGATACATTATTCTTTTTCAATGGCATTGGTGAATGTGGCATCCTCTAGAGCTTTAGAAAGTTGTAAAGTAGGCAATTCCAAGGTAAGAGGTAATTCTGCATCTCTCCCATATATCAGCTAGAAAGGGGACATGCCTATAGCTTTCTTTGGTGTAATCCTATCTGCCCACAGTGCATCAAACAACTTTTTGTGCCAAGTCCTTTGATTTTCAGTTACTAATTTTTGCATGATAGTCACCAAATTCTTATTTTTTTGATTCAACATGGTCATTCCCTTGTGGGTAATAATTGGAAGAATGTACCAGCTAAATTCCATGAGTGTAGCAAAAATTGACCAACTCCTCACAAGAAAAATTAGGAGCATTATCTCGCTACTATTTTACTGGGCACGCCAAACCTAATAATAATATTTTCCTTTATAAAACTACACACCTCCACGGAAGTGGCATTCTTAACAGGAATGGCTTCTACCCACTTACTGAAATAATCAGTAGTTGTCAGGATGTAATGATGACCAACATTGGAATCGGGTTGAGCATACCAATAAAATCCATGCCCCACTGTTAGAAGGGCTCCTCAATTACAACTAGTTTTAATGGTAATGTAGGCAATTTTATGCCAACAAAGTGTTGGCATGCTTGACATCTGGATACCCACTATGTAGTATCTTAGAAAAGTGTGGGCTAGTAATACCTTACTCGAAGGATCTTGTGAGCTGTGACTCGAGTTGAGAAATGACCACCACAAGCCAAATTATGAAATTATTTTAAAAGTTGATCCTGTTGAGATTTATCCACACATATGAGAAATACCCCATCAATTCCTCTTTTATATAAACCATTATCCCAAAGAAAAAGTCCCTAGACTTCAGTTTAATAGTATGTTTCTCCTTGTGAGAAAGGTGATCTGGGCATTCCCCATAAGTTAAGAAAAAGGCAATATTACTGTACCATTCATTTACTAGATCTATGAAAAGAACCATGGGAAAATTTCACCCTCTTCTGAATTTTTTGTCTTCAACTCAATCATTAATTCACACAAACCTCTCCCTCGAACTAACTTTGTGGGTTTTATATCCAAGTCATATTCCTACACCTTCATCACCCACGTGCCTCTTAGTAGCCCTAGCTCTTGTTGGGTGAGAATAGATTTTACTATAGTATCTGGAACTAGGACCACAAGTATGTGAGGCAAGAATATAGTACTTGAATGCCTTACATGATTTTACCACTGAATAAGCATGTTTTTCCATGGGAGTATATTTCAACTCGTAAGCTTTTAAAGGCATGCTCATGAAAGAAATCGGAGCTTCTACATCCTCTTGATTTTTCTGCATCAAGATTGTTGACATGGTGTGTTCGAGGAATAATAGTAAAGAATAAATTCTTTACTAAAGTCTGGTGAAACCAAGACTAGAGCTTTTGACAAGGCCTCTTTAATTTTCTCAAATGCTTCCTTCCTTTGTAGCTCCATTTGAAATCTCTGTGTCTTCTTCATCATATTTTAGATATGACATGGTCAATTCAACAAAGTCAGGAATGAATCTTCTGAGAAAATTTACCTTACCAAAGAAAGAGTGAACTCCCTTTTTGGATGTTGGCAATGGTAAAGTCTGAATAGATTTGACACACTCGGGATCTATCTTGGTTCCTTCCTTTGAGACAATATGCCCTAGTAGCTTCCCTTCTATTACAACAAAAATAGATTTCTTAGGTTCAGAGAAATACCATGTTTGTGGCATTGGATGAAGACCTCTTCCAGATCTGAGATGTGCTTGCTTCTTTCCTTGGAAAAGACTGTCAGATCATCGAGGTATACTACTATGCTTTTATCCTTGAGATGAGAAAATTCTAAATCCATAGCTCTTTGAAATGTAGCTCCGGAATTGATCAAACCGAAAGGCATTTTTTGATAAGAAAAAGTTTCCCAAGGTGTAATGAATTCCATTTTATATTGATCCTCCTCAACCACCTTGACCTGATTGTAGCCTGAAAAACCATCAAGCATGGATAATATTTCAGATCTAGTAATGACCTGCAGAGTGTGGTCCATGATGGGGATGGGGTAGTTGTCTTTCAAGGAGGCTTGATTGAGGTTGTAGAAATCAACGCACAACCTAATCTCACCACTCTTCTTTCTCACAGGAACTATATTGGCTAACCATTCAGAGTGATGTATGGGGTAAATTACCTTTGCAACTAACAACTTCTGGATTTCTACAAAGATATTTCCTAAAATAGTAGGGTTATGCTGCCGCACATGACTTCTTCAAAGGCTTCTATTCTTGTTTTAATGGGATATAGTGTTGTAGTTCTGCAGTGATAGGTCTTTAGATCCTGGTAAGACCAAGCAAAAAAATCCATATATTCCTTAATAATATTTTTAAAATCTTCTCTTTCTGCCTCTGAACAACACTTACCTAGGTTTACTAATTTGGGATCATTGCTTGCTCCCAAATTTAATAATTGTGTATCAAAGGAAGAACCTTCCTCACTTTCTTCATTCTTTTTAAGCATCTGATCATGCTTGTCGAACATTTCCTCAAGAGATACTAAGCCTTTAGGAATTTTATTTCCCTTCAGTTGAATAATCTCTTGACTTCCTGAAACCTTTGCATCCGTTTCTCCCACAGTAGTTTGTCTTGGAGGTGAGTTGCTTCCCTCATAGTAGATCTCTTCGAAGTTGTCCTTTTGTTGGAGAAATGCAGCAATCTGCTTGTCATCATTAAAAACCTACCATTGTTGGATGTTATCAGGAACCTTTGGGTGGAAGACCATCTCAACTTTGTAATCCCCCTATCTGAAGAATGTGGGTGGTTGATCTGGATTTAATAAAGCTGTAGTTATTGCAAGTGAATCAGCTCTAGAATTTTTCTCTCTCAGAATATAGGATACTGAGAAAGCTGCAAAATCTAGGATAGCAGAATAAACCCGGTCTCTATAATGCCAAATTTTGTCCTTTTTAACTTGGTAGAGACCTTTTATTTTCTTAACAATCAACTCGGCATCTCCCTTTGCATGTAAGAGCTTGATTCCCATTGTTCTTGCCTACTCCATACCTAACAACAATGCTTCATATTCCGACGTGTTGTTAGTATTTTCAAACATTAACTTGAAGGAATATGCATGCACCTTTCCCTCAAGAGAAATAAGAACAACGTCTGCACCATATCAAAATGAACAACAAATGCCATCAAATTCAGAGACCAAACCTTATCATCCAATTGATGTGGCTCTTGAATCACAGGTTGAATTTCTTCTTTATCCAGTTCTAGGTAATAGACTCCATGATCAGATTCTTGAAACAAGATATGAGATATGGGATCATCAGATTTTGATATTGTGTACTTGGATTTCTTCTCAGGTTCTAACTTTTGATTAACTCCCTTGATTGGTATGTGCACACAAGACCAATCCATCTTGACTTCTCTACCCAGTTCTTTACTGAATTTCTGCTCAATAACATGTCATAAGATACTGGGATATCCGCTACAAGGATAGTCAACTTTAATATTTTGTCTGGGAATGAAGCAAGTATTGCTTGTGCATCTTTGATTTGCCCAACCAGAGGTACTTGTCTTTCCATTGAATAACATCTTCCAATGGTTTTTGTTAATGTGAGACCTAGAGCATCAAAACTTTGGTAGGCATCACATTGTCGGAAGCTCCAGAATCTAGAATGCAATTACTTAATTTATAACCGTTAATAAGTAATGACACATAAAATGGCTCGATCCTTTCCGATGTAGCGGGAGAAGAAGTAGAAGGAGAAGAGCTTGCAGCCGTATTATTTGAAGGAGGGGTAATCTTAGGACTAGACAAGATACCCCGTGAAACACTATTTGTTGGAGTATTGGGACCATTACTTTGCACATACTTTACCAACCTATTTAACTGATTAGGAAATGCCCTCAAATAATCAACTTCTGACATCTGAATTTTAGTCTTTTTAATGTGATCAATAATTTCGAAATCTTGAATTACTTTAGCCGGTTGCACATTGGCCCTTTGTTGTTGATTGAAAGAACCTGCATGCTTATCTCTGGGAGCTAATGAAGAAGGTAGTGTACTACCCCTTTTTAGGATAGTAACATCTAGCCCAAGATTTTCTCTTTCTTTTCTTTGGCCACTTGAGGATGCCTCAACATTTTGGCATGTTTGGGACCTTGTGAATACCGCAAATGTGTGACCATCAAAATATTCAAAAGATTCATAATAGCCCTCGTCAGATTCATAGTCCAGGTAACCAATGTTGGAGTCATCAGTGGGATCTACAAAGTCTTCTTCATCAAATGATTCACCAATGCCAAGATCTTATTCATTAGTTTCCAAGTTGTTCCTTAGAGCAGCTTCAATTGCCAACTATTGTGGTGCAAGCAAGTAAGTCTATTTCAATTTTGATTTTGACCGTTAAAGGTCCAAGTAGGAGCTATTCTTGAAGGAGTCACATTTCCTCCTCAAGACATCTGCTTCTTGATTTATAGCATGTCGTTAGCCAACCTTTGCAACAAAGGGTCGGAAGTACTTGAAGAAGCTCCATCACCTTTGTGGGGTGATTGTCTGATTTTTCTAGCCATGATCAAGTCATCTTCAACCTCTACAACAACATTTTTGCTTCTAGTATATTTACAGGTCTTTCCCTCCAGAACTGATATCCAACTTTGCGCAACAAAGCATTTATAAAAAACACATTTTAATTTTCATCACTAAGTGCAACAGAAGTGGGGATTTTATATAAAATCCTTTGGAACCTTGCAATAAAGTCCCACATATTCTCATTTGGTTCCTTCTTTAATTCGTGCAATTGAGCGATCAACGTGCTATCGTGTTCTACATGTTTGAATCTTTTCAGAAATTTCTCTCGCATGGATGCCCAATTTTTATAGTTCTAGGGCTAACCGATAGAACCATTCTCCGGCCAAATCATGTAGAGTCTCAATGAAAAGTCTGACCGAGACATCTTCATGCTCCACTACAAGCACACCACAAGATATGAAGAATGCTACCAAGTGATCATCTGGATTTTGCTTGCCATCTCCAAAGAATTTTAGGAAATTCTTTCTTGACCCTTTAGGCAATTCATGCATAGGTGGAGTTAGGTTCAGTGGCCCAAAAGTTGCACCCCATGGACATATTGGTTTCGATTTAGCATGATGAGTGGAATACAACCTCCCGGGAGTAGACTTGATAGATAATTCCAGTTTCCGGATTATGTTGAAGCTGATCTCGGATCCGGAGATGTGTGAACTCTTCTTCCGGAAAAAGACTAGATCTGTGGCTTCTAACTTGAGGAGGATGATTGAAATTGAATTGCTCTTGCAATCTATAGAAATGATCAGTCCTTCCTTGAGCCTTGACAGATTGGGTGAACAGCATTCAGCCAGGTTGAAAGTTCAATGGGAACTAGTGTTATAAGCTATAGTCTACAAAATATTGTTCGTTCCCTAGCGGAGTCACCAAAAACTGTTGGTTAGATTTTTTGCACAACTGAAAACCTAGGTAGTCATGAGATACATCTCCCTCATTTACCGGTGAGGCTCCCATGTAATATTTTGTTAGTTATATATCCTAATATCTATTTGTGGGTATTACTTTAACTATGTAGCTCATGAACCATAGCTAGATAGTTTTGCAACAAGTAAGCAGTTGTAAAAGAAAGGAAAAATCTACAGAAGAGGAAAATAATAGGAAACACGGGGAAAGGAGAGAGGATGTGCATCCCAATCAATAGTTTACAGAGTTGACCGCATACACATAGATTAAAACAAATAGATCATTAAACACATAGTTCAAAGCAAAGGAAACTTTCAAATCTAGATCTATAATAACAAAAAGTTTATGAATAGATCTAGAAAGAAAAAAGAAGCAAAATGCACCATTGACAAAAAGTTCTATGAAAATCTCTTCTCTATTCCTCTGCTTGCATAAATCAGGGACTTCAGCTCAAAGTATGGAACACAAGAATATTGATTACGAATTCGATCCTTTAACCCGTAGGTTCTTCCTCTACTTATAATGTGTATAGGGAAATTACAAATGGGAAACTACAACTGACCTAGAACATGAGGAAGTAGTAAAGGGAACATTTGTCAGTT
Organism: Taxus wallichiana var. yunnanensis; assembly: GCA_018340775.1. Taxonomy (NCBI): domain Eukaryota; kingdom Viridiplantae; phylum Streptophyta; class Pinopsida; order Cupressales; family Taxaceae; genus Taxus; species Taxus wallichiana. Next base: position 760,778,321 of record CM031244.1, read on the forward strand.
ATCTTCCTAGAATTCCTCTTTTAGTGACATGCATCAAGAGTTTGAGATAAAATTGTGCACATCTTCCACCTATCTTAAAGAATATTTCCAAATAACTTAAAATAATGGTTTTTCAACCAAATAAGAGAAGAATCAAGAGGAAGAAGAGAAGAAAGAAGATTGTCAAAGAATAACACCTATACTTTATTTTTATTCGATATTGAATATACTTGTCAAACATGTAATTCAACATCTTCCCATTCGTTTTAACAATAACATCCCTCTCATTTCGAATCAGTAACAACCCTCTAGATAAAGCAGTGGTGTTAGATTTCACTTTCTCTAAACCAGGGCCATATCCCTCAACATCTTCCTGAATATTTATGAGTCTACCAATGAATCCATCGTGAAAGGTAGGGTGGCTTCATCAACTTCTTTCCGCACAACCAACATAAATTCCTCATGGGAAGCAAGTAATTCATCTGGGATGTTCACCGACACTTGTCCCATCTTACTCTCCAGCAACTACTTCCTCTTAGCATGAGTTTGAAGATCTCTATGTGGAAGGAAACTGAAATCTCTAACTACTTCCCCTTTTCTACCAATCCGCCAGGCACGATCTGCTCTACAATTAACACATCCTTTGACAACGAGTGTATCTTAGCCAAAGTATCCAGATGACTTTCAACAACTATGTTATCATCTTCTATCCATGTCATTAGTTCCTTCAGCTGAGATGCTTCCCTGTGCATGTTTTCCAATTCAGTCGGTATTGGTTTGAATTTTTTTGAATCTTGGTGAATGATTTGTTCCTTCCAGTGAGCAACAACTTTGACCTGGGTCCTTGCATCTTCTACCTCCGCATCGAGGTGATGATCACTCACCCGCTCATGTGCTATAATGGGTTGAGATGAAGGTTTAACAACCTTAGCAATGATCTCACATAGCTGGAACACTTGATTTTGAAGATTGGATCTCTCAGCCTTCTCTTTGCCAAGCTTAAGGAATAAAGCTATCATTAGTGTCTGTGTATCCTGATTTAATCCTTCTATGGTAGTTTGACCTATTGGCATTTTGGTCATTGCTATATCAGCTGCCGTGAGCTCTCCCTTGTGCTTTCCTTCTACTTTGGAATAGATAACTCAGTGAACTTCTGTTCCGATTCCTCAATGATCAACCTAGAAGTCATTTTGGAAACTTTAGGTCTTCTATCACTTCCACCCAAACTCAGGAGCAATTGAAAGTCGTGTTCTTCTAGGTTGATCTCCTCTCTGGCTTCTTGGATCGTCTGCAAAGCTAACCATGATGAAAATTTACTTCTTGGGGAATGAGAAGTCACCGAGTGCACCACCATCTCATGCTCTGACTTGGCTCTATCAAAATTTGCCATCGTGTTATGATTGTCACCCTCTGAATTGTCCAAAGATAATGCTTTTTCAAATTCCACCATCATTGTTTTCAACATCTCCACGGATGGATAGGTGAAGACCCGAGTGGTCGAGGAGAAAATACAAATGACACTGGATTCAAAAGAGAAACAACAAGATCTCTCTGAGGTTCTGGGGCTGCTGAAGTGTTATGAGTTGATGTTGGAGAAGTTGGAATTGACACGATAGCTATAGATTTGGCCTTCTCCTATATGTGAGACTTCTTGTGAACTTTAAGCTTTTCCATTTTATAAAAAGAGGTCTTTTCGCTTTTGCTTAGACCTTCGTGCTTCCTCTTGCTAGAGTCTCATGCGGTAAAGTTTCATGTGATCCGATTCATCAATGCTTCATCCAGGCAATACCCCTTTGTCAGCAACCAATTTGAAGTGTTAACCAGAACTTGCGAGAAGATCTTTCTTCAATCATCTGGTAGCCACCAATGTTTTCCTGAAGAGCAGCTCTATCTCCTCCCATATGATGATACGAGTAAAGTATCATATGCCCATCATCTGCAAGATTTGCAGGTATCCATGCCAAACCATAATCAGACACCTGTTGCATCGATAACTGCTAAAGTCTTTGTGTTTGACTTCATACTCATTCCCACACTTTCACACTTCACCAAAAGTCCTCCAATAAAGGCACATGTGAGTATTCCTGGGAGATTGTATTCCTCGCTACTCCATATGGGTTAAAGTTCAGCCATGTCTTTGGGAAGAACTCGGGCTCATACTCAAAAAACATTTCAGCTTTGACTCCTCTAGCTTTGTGGATGCTTTGGCAGCTGTAGTAACCCATTGTGACTGGAAAGAAACCTGTAGAATTGTGCCACTTTGATTGTAAGTCATGCATCTCCACGAGCTTTCTACACAACTCCATGATGACCCACTTATCATTTTGATACCTCAAAGCAAATTTACTAGTTCTCCAGAAAATCTAGTTGCCTTGAGATAGGTGAAGTCTCTAAACCTGGATGAAAATTAAACCATATTGAGACAGACTTCTCAAGCTTCTTTGCTCACCCTGTTGGTCTTCAGATCACCATTTAGTTTGCAAATGAATTCATAAAAGAACCCATCGTTGACTACTTTGTAATATTTGTGGCACTCAGAAACTATCAACTTTGGATAGCAATCAAAGATAGGATCTTTTTCCAGTACGCCTCGTCTATCCAGCTTGGAAAATATGCCCTGTAAGGGTGCTGCATATACCAAGTATGAAGTCATTTTGAAGCTTTAAGTCCGCCCCACACTCCGAAGTTGCTCGCCGATGTTTTCATTGATGATCTCTTCCCAATTGATTATTGAATCATCTCTGTTGATCTCGATAATCCTCATGAAAGCATACGCCCATGAGTGAAAGTTATGATTATTGGCTTCTCCACTTATCCTGTAAAGAAATTTGGTGATATCATCCACCTCCTGCACCATGTTGGATCACGGAAGAGTTCTTGGGAATTTTGATGGACACCTAGGCTTCTTCATATATCGGTTGTTCATTATGCTTACGCAATATGCTTTGTGTTTCTCCCATCATTACATGCATCCAGCATGATGATTGCAATCACCGCCATTCACGTAAGAATCTTCAGACAATAATTGATAAATTATGCATCCAGTTTGATAATTATATTTCCCGCAACATCCTAAATTTTTCTGGAAAGAGGATGATATGATCTTGCACACTCCATGACAAATTTGGGCAACTAAGCTATGTCTGGGAATGTTGATGTTGTAATAATTCCATTGCTTTTCATTGCTTGCATGAGAAATGTCTTTCCAACCGTGGATCTATTAATTATTTTGGAGATGGGTTCTGGGCCCATGTCTGTGTCATTGATATCAGCAAATCTGGAAGCTATGCATGATTCTGCTGATCCCTCTCTATCATCACGCTTCATCATGGCTGGAGCAATCTTTGTCTGTGTTCTTTTTCTTTTAATCCTGCCGGAATTCTTTATAACTGGATCAATTCGTGCAGATCTATCAATTTCTTCAGATTCAGAAGATATATTCAATGTACCTGACATTGATTTGAACTTCCTTTCACCTATATGAACACCTGTAATGAATACCTGCAATTATTTAAGACAAAGATGAAGTCCAGAGCATGAATAATTGATTTTTGTCACCAAAAATATGCATATGAAGCCCATTGCCCTAAAATTTGAGGCTTTGCTTTCATGCAAAGCAAGCATAAATATTTCTAAATTCACTTGGGCACTTATAGCAACATGCAGATAATTATCATAGCATAAATCAAACTATTCCAACCCTAGGCGCTAGACCTTGAAGCTTCCCAACAATGAAAAGCACCTCCAGATGTAAAAATTCTCCTTTCTTTGGCGCCAAAACTGTTCGGGCTGCAATCCTTAGCAAAAAGAATTAATTACTTATTCATTATGGCAGCCCATGCTTATATAACCCTCAACATTCTATTTCTAATAATTGTCCATCATATTCCTGGCAATTAATTAATAAACAAACATGTTTATTCACCCAAATTGGGTGCCTATTTTTGCATGTTGTTGGCTGCCATTAAATAAATTTAATTTATTTATTTTTAGCATGCTTCCTTTAGTTCTCTTTGGCTTATCTTCATGCATTGACTTTTCCTCCATCCTTGGCACCAAAATTAGACAAAGCAGCTATTAATAAATATCATTAAAAGCTTTGTTTAATGCCCAAATGGGTCGCACTTTTTGGCAAGGGTGAATTCTAAAATTAAGAAGTCAACTTCTGGTGGGAATTTTCACCCTGCACTGCAGCTCTAAAAATCCCTTCTTCCACTTAAGTTATTTGACTTTTATAATGGGAATTTTTACCCTGCAAGGTAGGTAATAAATTCCCACCTGCCTGCCACCTCTAATTTTCCCACTGCAGCTTAAGTGACTTCCCAAAAAGTGTGACTTGTATTGAAAATAGCTTCTTTTGAAAAAGTGTGACTTGTATGGGTGAATAAAACCTTCTGATGGGAAAAGTTAGCCTGCTAGGCAGACAGAAAATTCCCACTGGTGCTTTAAGTGATTTTTCTTTATTTTATAATGGGAATTTTCACCCTACAAGGTAGGTAAGAAATTCCTGCCTGCCTGCCACCTCTAATTTTCCCACTGCAGCTTAAGTGACTTTGACTTCATGGGAAAAAGTACCTGCAAGGCAGGTAAGAAACTCCCTTGCCTGCAGCTACCAAAAATCCCATTGCAGCTTACACTCATTAATTCCAGAAAATGCGACTTGCCTGGGAGAGGCTTTTTGTGCATGACTTTATCATTTTTGTCAGCAACTTGTATTTTGAGGCTAATTCCTTCTGGTGTTGTGTCGCTAGATGATCTCCTGATGCTTTAGGCAATTAAACAGACTATACTCGCAAAGGAATTGACCAAGGGAATTTCACAGAGAAACAAATGGAGAAAACTAGAGAATAACAAAAGAAATAAATAAAAGTGAAAAATGTTGCTAGAAGTTGCAGATAATGCTCTGAATTCATTCCTGGTGAAAACCCTAATGAGATGAGTGAATACCGGCATGCAAAAACTTCAACAAGATTCAACCGGACTACAATTTACTTCAAACGGGGCATTATTTATTTAATAAATAAGTAAATAAAAATTTCCCACAGACAAAACTTGGCGGAGGGATAAAATGAGTTTGGGCATCTGGGTATTTGTCGAAATTGGATCATATGATTCATTGGGAATATCCTAACATAATACAGACATCTTCTAGCAATAAAAACACAAAAAGACTCGCTATTTAAAAAGAACGATTTTTTTAAAAAAATGGGTAGTCCTAGATTTCAAGGTGAAATTGGGGACACCACTACACAAATCAGCTCCTGTCACAAACATGATCTCTTACCTCTTTCTCAAGAGCTATGATTATTGGGGAAATATTTCTAGTTATGGGATACATTACAAGGATAAAACCACTCATAGTCTTGTATCAGATTGTTTTGGACAAGTATAATTTCTTTGGATGAACTTGTATTGTTGGGATTGAATGGTTGGAAAGGTTTAGCATTGGTAAACTAATTTTTTTGTAATTTTGGTTGGAAAGGAGGCCTCTTCTGTTGATTAGGTAGATAGTCGGGTGTATAACTATGATTTTTCTATCTTTTAAGGGAAAATATCTCATTCCAAAAATATTTCACCCCATGCCCAATATCTTTTATCATGCCCCTCAACTCTTGTAAGTCATTTGATTGGATTGGCTTAGAGCTGCATTAGTTTGACTTAAAGGATGAGTAATAGGCATTGGTGCTAGAATATTTGATATCGAAGATATTTGAAGTGGCATAGAGGGTTGTACTTCTTAAAACATAGGCATAAGAGGCCTTGGGGAAATCATTCCAACTTCTACAAGATTTTTTTATCTCCAATTGATATTTCATAAGCATTAAAATTTTTCCTTCCACCCATTGATTGTATCATCACCGAAATATTAGAATTGAAATCCCTTAGATAATACAAATAAACATACTCATGAGTAGGGGTTACCAGTCATGGAGCTATTTCCCAAGTCCTTTGAAATATGTAGTTGAAGACATACATGAACTCTTTTGGTGGTCTCTTGATGGTCCACTAATGAAATATAATTTGATTTATCTTCAAATTTCCTGCAAAAACTTATCCAAGAAGATCCAATGTACTGATGGAATTTAGTGCCAATCCCCTGTACCAATGCAATGCTTTTCCTTTGAAAGTGGATTCTAATAACCTGAATACAATATTCTCTTGAGTAACTGTTATCCAAAAAAATTGGACAAACATGACCTCACACATAGAAAATAGAGGGATTGATTCAGTCACGAGAGCTTGCATTTTGGACCCGAGCCGAGCGAGTTGAAGTGGCAGAGCTTTCAGACTTGGTGGATCAAAACTCTGAAATGGTGAGCTCAAAAGGTCCGAAGGACATCAAAGTACGAAGTCCAAAATTCAGACTTTAGAAATTCAAGAGTTTGGAGTTGGCAGCAGGATCAAGTGGTGAGTAGTACCACATGGGGAGGAGAAACGTCTGAAATTCAGACTTCGGGCTTTCGGGATTTTAGAGAAATGCGTCACCTGGACGGATGAACAATAATCAAAATCCTGAAACCCGAACCCCCAAACTCCCAAAACCCCAAAAACCTGAAACCCGAAACCCTCGAAACCCCAAAAACACAAAGGTCTGAAACCCAAAGTTTGAATTTCAGACTTCGGGGTTTCGGCATTTCAAAACATTTTCTCGAGGCCAACCAAATGAACACTGCCACATAAAATGTGCTTAGAAGTCTGAAATCCTGTGACATGAACCCCTGAAATCCGAAACTTGAACCCCAAAATCCTAAAAAACTCGAACTCTCGAACTCCTGAAACCCCGAAACCCCGAAAACCCAAAAACCCCGAAACCCTAAAAACACAAAGGTCTGAAACCCAAAGTCTGAATTTTGGGCTTCAGAGGTTCGGCATTTTGAAACTCTCAAGCAAACTTAGGCAGATGAACAGTGACGATGATCTCTGAAATTGAAATACCCGAAGTTCTGAATCCTAAATGTCTGAAATTTTAGACTTCAAAGGGTGCAATGCAGGGTCGGAGTCCAAAAAGTAGATCAACCACTCACATTTATTACGGTATGGCACCCTCATCTTCAAATGGCCATAACTTTTGACTAAGAACTCATATTTACACAAAATTAGACTTTTTGGAAAGCTCTCAGTGTCCTCTACACAACTACAAATGGATTTATTAATTTCAATAAAGTTAAGTATTTCAAAATGTGGAAGTATAGTCCGCCATTTTAGAGGAATGGTTCCAAATTTCTCACCTTCCCAAAATGATGAGGTACGAGCTCCCCTTCTTCCCCAACAGGCAAGGCAAAATGGAGTATGGGATTTGCAAGCTTGCACATGACTCGTACAAGGACAATGATGGATTTTGCAGGAGATTGGAGTGCATTTTCAGATTTTATTCCCTCTCTCTCTCCTCATTTTCTTCCTCTATAAAATGTAAGGGGTTTTCATGTGCAAAGGGTGGTTGATCATTTTATATCCCATGCAAACCCTATTTTGTTGGGGCTTCAAGACTTCCTCTCAAAAATTGTAATGACTTAATGCCTCTTTCTGATACAACAATGTATTGGGTATATCTATATGGAGAAATAAGATTATGTCTGTGTTGATCTCTTTAACCTCTCATGGTTTATCGTCTTCATCTTACCTTTCATTGTGCTTGCTTAATCTATGCATTTCCTTGGTTATTACATGATTTTGGTGTGTTGTGCTCATTTGGGAATGATGTATTGGATGTAATTTAGTTTGTGGTGTAGGTCCACCCTTTCTAGATTCATCTATTCCATTATTTTATAGGTTGGGGAAGTGATCAACACTCCTTTCTTGGTGTATCACCACTCTTAGTGTAGGTTTCCATTCCATGTATCCTTCTATCCTTGTCCTCTTGGAAGCATTAGATTAGGATTAGTCAAGTAGTTTTCTTGCATTAGGATTAGTTAGTGGCAGATAGGTTAAGATCAGGAACTCACCTTCTTTAGAGAGCTATCCCGTTTGGCAATGTCCCACACTCAAGATAGCTCCATGTTATGCAATCACGCCGAATGCCCCATCTCAAACCGGACAATTCGGGGGGGCGCTGTGATTTTTCCGTAATAGTAACATGATAAATAGAGCATATATTAGCCACATAGTTAATGTGTTCTATGTGTGTAACTTGATTTTATCTATTGAAATATGGAATGTTATTAAGGGAAGACACAAGGATGTCATCATGCTAAGAAAAATGTAGTGGGATGCCATCATTGAAGGGAATAAAAACTAGGTTTCTAGGGATGGCCATACTAAGATTCAGATTGGATATGGGAAATTTGAGAACTGGACTCTAATTTTGTGGGATGGAGGGAGATTTAGGATATGGTTTGGACCTTAAAACATGTTTCTCTTTGCTCAATTCAATGGTAATTCAATAAAATCAAATGGGATACCTTTTGTAGATGATCTCATTGTAAATTTTGGCATGAAATATACAATGATCTACTATCAAGATATGATTTAAACTTATGGATTTTACATATACTCAAAGAATGTGTTTCAAACACACGATACTTTCCAATAAAAACATAAAATGTTTAGCAAATTATTCAGTTGTTTTTCCCATCGGGCATGCTAGAAACTATTTGCTTGGAGGAATGCACCCTTTGGGGAGTGGTGTGATGTCTTCCCTTCCAACTTGACAAAATGGAAACACTCCTAGGTTGTGGGTGACTTGTATGTTGGAGTGAGTCTCTAGAGAGGGTTGGTTCCCCTAGTGTAACACCTAAGACTTGATTCTACTCCTAAGACTACTCTACTTTACTGAATCAACAAGGAAAAGGGAGAAGGAATTAAGAAAAACTAAAAAGATGGTGATACACTAGAAAGTTTGAGGATCTTATACTTGTTTGAACCACACAGATGGACCACGAGAACCACACACACCATACACAACTTACAAATGGATATGTCAATGCAAAAGTGTTTTAGAGAAGGGTTTGAAGTTATGACATAATAAAGAAGGGAAACAAATGGTTCCGAGGGTGTAATTTGTTGAAATCCACAACAAGATCCTACACATAACTTATTAGACACAATATATGAACTGAAAATTAACATATCAATACATAAAGGCATGGAAATTAAAATGTAAATTAGGGATAAAACAATATCACGAGATAAAATCAACTTAAAGACACAATATTGCATGATAAATAGGCTATAAGAAGGTAAGAACAAATCCTTTATTGATCATATATGTGAAACAATTACAATAGATCACTATCGACCCCTGCTAGATTCCACTCAAAACTCATAATAAACTCCGTATTGAATAGAAAGTACAAAGATACTTTTTACAATGAAATACACGGAGTTGTATAGAAAATGGGGAAGAGAAGAAAGGAAAAAAATGCATACATGCAAGTCTCGAATCATATAAATAGAAAAACTTGTGATGTTTGCATGTAGATGATGCTCTTCTTCTAAAAAATTAGCTATTTTTTACTGAAACATGTGGATTTGTGAAAGGAATGAGTAATTTGTGCCCAAATATCAAGGACCATGCTCGAGAAAGTGATTGTGCATGCATAGAAATAGATTTTACATCCTATTCCAAATTCATGTTATTTTTAATGTTTTATGCATGATCTAAAATCTTTTCTTGCATGAAAACATGCTAATAAAGTAGCCTATAAATGAAAAAAATGGAGTTTGTTTATGCTCCAATTTAAACCTCTTTATGCTCTAAATTTTTGTTTTTCTCGAAGATATTAGATAAAAGTTCTATTTCTCGGTTATTTTCTAGGTTATGCATACATTTTTGGGCATGTCGGCATTGTGGAGAATAGAAAGAACTTGGGAATTGTTCCTCATGGGCTCTCAAAATATTCTTTAACCGTTATTCCAATGATTGTCTACTTTACTAAATTGTTCCTGTGTACCTTAGTTGGGTGATGAAGAGTTGTGGGGAAGTGAGGGATCAAGGGAACATTTCAAAGGTTCCTTTTGGAGCCAAATTATTTACCTTGCATTTGAATCAGATTTGACGGCCGATTGGAGAAGTGATGGAATTTGGGAATGTTTCGCTTGTTCCCACCAAACCCAACATTAACTCTTTGAATTTCCCTTCACCTTAAATCGATGTTTGTGGCCGATCGGGGAAACATGTGAACAATGAAAATTTTTCGAGTGTTTCGTTAAAGCCCGAGTTAACCGATTCAATTCCTATGTACGAAGATGGTGGGATTTCGAGGTATAATGAGAACCATGGAACTGTTTTAATGGTGCCCTCAAAGATTGACTCACCTGATTTGTATTGTTTTTGTTAAGGGGTCGGAGAAGGAAGATATGTGGGGAATGCCAAGAACTTGGGAAAAATTCCATTGGTGCCATAATAACCTAATATCACAGCAACCTTTGTAAAGTGGCCCAAACGGAAATGCGGAGAACATGTGAAACTTAGGAATAGTTCCTCTTGTTCCTTTAAAGTTGGTTTTTCCGATCTTATCCAAATTTTCCCAAATTTTCTCTGAATTTTCCCAAAAAGACTAACTCCTTAATAATAGGACTTAGCAAGAGGGAGATCAATGCCTAAAATACTGAAATTTTTCCCATAACTTGTGAAATTTTGAAATCCCACTTATACAAGAAACTAAATTTCATTTTCCATGACTTGTTAAAACATCAAAATGGCCTGGGTTGATTTTTATAATAGTCATGATTTCTGTCATCCTATCATATTTTGGTGTTAAGGGTTCATCCTTTCATGTCATGTTTGAATGTGTGCTTCTTGATCATGATTCTTGTTATTATGTGTACATATGTTTGTTTTCCAATCTATATCACGCATGTATCCTTATGATGCTTAATTTATTATGAATGATGTTCACCATGCACTTTCTATATGTTAAAAAATTATTATGTTTTACTTTATTGAGTATCGGTGTCAATAGTGGGTCACAAAGTGTTGTGAGTTGCGGTAGGCTAATATTCAAAATTGGATAAGGAAAGACGAGGCTATGCTTGACCTGACACCCCCTTCTGGGTCATAATGTGGTCTTGTTGGTTCCTTTCTTGATTTTCAGATAGGGTTTGGCCCTGCCAAGGTGACCTTCTCCCCCTCCTTCCCATTTGTGGTCACTCCTGTAGGGTTCTCTTTCCCTGCAATCAAGCACTTGCTTCAAACCTGTTGGAGGACTTCTCAGAGACTTTCATGCCATAGGCGGTTGTGGAGGAGGTGTAGATAGTGATGGCAGAATGAATGGATGGACAAGGTGTGTTGGTGGTTGTGGAGCAGGATGAGGTGTTGGTGGTTTGGGATGAGAGGAGTGTGATAGAATTGGTTAAGGATATTCCACGTATATATCAACTTAACGCTCAATCGGTGGCCTTTTTGGTTCATTTCCTGATATTCAAATGGGGTTTGGCCCTACGATGGTGACCTTCTCCCCCTCCTTCCCATTTTTGGTCACTCTTGTAGGTTTCTCTTCCCGCAGTCTTAGGCACTACTTCAGACATGTTGGAGGAATTATCAAAGAATTTCATGCCAGGGGAGGTTGTGGAGGAGGTGCAAACGAATGGATGGACATGGTGTGTTGGTGGTTTGGGATGAGAGGAGTGTGCTAGAATCGATTAAGGATTTCCACGTACATATCAACTTAATGCTCAATCGGTGACCTTGTCGGTGCTTGGGATCAGGTCTGACAGCTCCTCTCCCTGGGTTGTCTCTTCCCCTGTTTCTATTTCCACTCTTGTTGTTGGCTTGGCCATGGAGGACCAACATGAAGTTGCTTTCAAATAAAATAGATGGAGGTGTGAAGAGGTGCGAACATTTGAAAAGGCCCCATCTAAAGAACATAGTGAAAATATGGGTTTGAATCATGGAACAGATGAAGTAATTTTCTCTAATGGGAAATTAGAAGTGGTTCTTCATTTTGAGGATCGACCTCTAGTATTGTCACTAAGTCGTTTCTCAAAAAGTTTCCTACCTTCCCAATTGATCCTGAATCTCTCAAGATTTATCAAGTTTGGGAAGGTCCTCGTTATAAAGACTACATTCACATGAATTTGGGCATGCAGGAGGAATGAAAGGTTTGGGGCGATGACGATGGCTAGAATCTTGTTCGAAATAAAAAATCCAAATACAAGTAGATTATGGTTTTGTCCCTTTGTTGGGTGGTGCATTTATTGTGGTCTGGTTGTGGTTTGGCTACGTTGGTGATGCAAAGTGTCATTTCAGTCTAGTTGTTGATTTCTATTATCTTTATTGCTATATTATGTTGTTGGCCTTTTTGTGCTTGGGTAGGGTCCCAGTCAAAAAATATTTATCCTTAATAAAAATAATATTGGTCTCAATTTCTAGAAGCTATCACTTATATGATTTTTCCTTGAATTACATATTTCATATTAGTTACATGATATTTTCTATAAATACAAATTCAACCATGTATATTATGCATGATTTATATGGTTTTGTATTTATATACATTTAACACATGTGCATTTATATATTTATTTTGAGATGAGTCATACATAAGCTTCTTTCTTTCCCCAATTTCAAAATAGGGAATTCATTAGTCTTACTTCAAATATTCAAACACACTACTCACATGAAATCATGTTTAGTGAAAATGTTATTTTCCCATCAATCATAGACCAACCAAATGCCATTTTATAACATACTTATCAAGATAAATTACAAACCTTTACATGATTCTTATTGAGTTGTATATTAAGTGTTTCCAAGATTATCACCTAGTTTATTTTTCTAAAAACAATCAATATTTTTCAAATTTCTAAAGTATTTTCAAGATGGATTCATACCTTAAAGTTTCTCTAAATTATTGTTATTCTTCATTTCTAATGGGATATCCTAGCAATTGTATCCTCTATGTAGTTATTTCGCTAGGGTAGGCTCTTCTATGGATAATATTTTACCTCAACAATACCTTGCACACTTTTTTGGACATTATAGCCTCCACAATTTTATTTTGTGTCTATAAACCTTTAGTTTATATTTTTCCTTTGTAGAGATTTTTTTATATTAGTCTATATAGTCCTTAAGTTATTATTTGGCCTTTCTAGCCTCTATATAGTTCAAAATCTCTAATTTATCACAATGAGAATTTTACAGACCTTGTCCTTGATTATTCCATCCCTCCCCATGAGCATTTTACATGACCTTGTCCTTGTCCTTGATTATGTCACCCTTCTCCTGGAAAAATTTAGATGACCTCATGCTTATAAAAGTTACCCCTCAATTGTTGTTGCATTTTGTGTTACCTCTACATATTACTTGAGCAATTACCCAAAAATTTTACATTGTAAGACAAGTGCCACTTAATAGAAATATTATTCAAATAATTAAATTTAAATCTAACTTTGTATACTCTAATGCCCTGCCTTGAGGCACCGGAAAACAAGCTAAAAATTTGGTAAATTTTTTTTTTTTTTTGTAATGCGAGGACAAAACTTTCCAACATCTTGCTTAGCCATATCCCGTTATTAGTTAATTGATATGAATTTAATTTACCCGAGATATAAATAACTCCAGTCCAATAACATCATAATTATTTAATTAGATTTTATCTACCCACATACAAACCCCTTAAACTTTGTTTTTTCATTCTCATTTTAAAAACATTAGGCCCCAAAAGAGTGTAGGGTTAATTTTGAGCCCTAGGATGGAAATCGCCTCAACCCTAGATCTAAGTTTGCCCTAAGGATGACCTACAATTTCCTTATGCCTTTATTCTCTCTGTTTTTTTTTTATATATATATCTCCTTCTCTTCATTTCATTCTCTTCTCATTTGTTTTCTTATTTCTTCAAGCGGAAATTGAGTACAATGGAATCTCCTTTTCTTAACCTAGATAAAATATACTATATATATATATATATATATATATATATATATATATATATATATATTCTATATATTTATTCTTATTTATTTATTTTTGTGCTATTGCTAGTTTACTTGTTTTGTTCTATTGTTAGTTGAAGTGTTTTGTTTTGTTTACACAAAGGGGGGCGGGTCTGCTTTGGAGGAAGGGCCGTGGGGAGGGTAGCGTGGAGGTCGGCAGGGGGTAGGCAGCGCAGAAGGGGGGGCGCGATCACTGGGGAGCAGGCGGGTGCGGGGTCGAAAGGGGTGCGCGACGGGGCGGGTTGGGCGGGAAGCGGCCGGGCGGAGCTTTGTTGGGGGTCCGTGGGGGAAGTGCCCCATGGGGTGGTGATATGGTGCGGGGGTTCGCCCCCCAATGCAATGCTTTTTTTATTTCTTTGGAATGTGCAGGGGGTGTGGGGCCGAACCCCCACCATTCAAAATTTATTTATATGTATATATTCTTTTTTTTTTTTTTAATAGAATTCGTTTTAGATTTGTTTTGTATAAAATATGTAAATTTCATATATGTATATTGAATATAATGTATGTGTATATATATATATATATATATATATATATATATATATATATATATATATATATTCTATATATATATTTTATATATATATATATATAATATAATAATATATATTCTATAGTAGCATTTTCTATATGTGACTATGTAAATAAACAACATATATATATATATATATATAAAACACACACATATATATATATTTCTACAATGAATTAACGATATTTATATATATTATGTATATCACAAAATAAGAATATATACCATCTACAGATAATGCACAAACAAAGAAAACTACAGTTTTAAATGTACTACCAGCAATACCCATTTTCATTTATTTACTAAGATACAATGATTAATATGAGTTACTTTACATTTAGTGTGAAAAGGAAGGTAAGCAAGTATTTTCCAATATAAATAAGACTTATTTCTAAAATAAAGTCCTCAAAGTAGATAACTTAAACTAAGTATGATTATTTAATAAAAGCAAAACATCAAACTTCTCATGGAAATGAAATCTAAAATTTCAACTTTCATTTCATGTATTAACCTTATCAACATTTTTAAGAGAGAAACATATTGCAAGGAGAGTGTTTTCATTTAATAGTAGTCACATGTTTCCATAACTAAAATTTTTTAACACAATTAGATTTCTAAATAACATCCTTTCTTAAGTTGTCACATAAGCAAGAAAGTGCAAGAAAACAAAAAAAATACAGATTTCTTTTCTTGACATAATGCTAGCAATGCTTGCAAGGTAACATAGGTGTAAGGCAACAAAACCTTCAACAACTATGTATCTTTTGTAAATATAAATACAAGAGTTACATCAAGTTTCAAGTAGAGAGATCATATGCTTCAATACTTCACCTCCACAAGCTTGGGCTACAAGGATGTTAAATCCCAAGTGACAACTAATCAAAAATTTCTAAGACAAGTTTACAAGTGATACAAAATGTACAAAATGGAGGATTTACAAGGAGATGTAAACTCTCACATACTATATTCGAAAGAGGGTTACATTACAAGAAAGTATCACAAGGAAGGATAAGAACAATGAGAGCCCAAAATGCCACCAATTCCAATTGAGAGCCAACTTCCATGTCTTCCAAAACCATGCAAGGAGAAAAGAGCTTGTTTGCCACCCAACCATAGGCATCATCACATGCCTATCCCAAGGTTGGGATGCATGCTAGCCTCCCCCAAGCCCATGGGAAAGAGGATAACTAATCAAAACTTGCACAAGGAGAAGGGTTCACTAACAATAATACAAGCATACAAAGATAAGACACATACAAACAAGACTCCAAAATTTACAAGGAGGAGAACCCATGTTCTTCCTCAAAAGTGGGGAAGAGAGGAGAAAGTTCTCCAAAGTTATGCATCAATATTATTTGCACAATAAACACATCTTCATATCCTCCTTATTGCTCCTTATTCAAACAAGACCCTCCTTATTCCTCCCCCTTTCTCCAAGTCCTCCTTGGAAGGATTTTCAAACCCCAAAAGGGGTTTCCTTACCAAGAATGGGGAAGGAGATTCAAGCCAAATGAATCAACTTCCCCACCTCAACCATTTGAGGGAAAAACAATAAGATCCTACAAGGCTTGTCCATCAAGCCTTGAGGATTGAGAGGGAAAATTCCCTCTCTCTTCCCCCACACTCCAAAACTCCATCATGCCATATGATGGAGGGAGTTAAAGAAAATAAGCAAGCAACCCAAAATCCACATACAACAAATAACACTTTTAAGCAACCAATCTAGCAACTAAAAGGCAACAACACAACAAAAGACATGAGAGCCTACCTCAAGGAAAGCTCTCCAAAAGCTTCCAACTTCAAGTTTTTCCACTCTTCACTCCAAGCAAATCACAAGCTCCAAATTATCCAAGCATCCAAAAGCAAGAAGTTCCAAAAAGTCCCTCTCTTTTCCCATGGATGGGAATTTGAAGAGGAGCAAGCAAGCATCCTCACCAATGAGGGGGTGACATGTGTCACCCCTCTCCTTCTACAAGGTCAAAGATGCCAAAACAAAAGAGAGAAAGGGTAAAATTATCTTTTTGCCCTCTTCTCCCAAATTCCCTTAAATGTAAACAAGACAAAATAAGTGGAACTTTTGATACACACACAAATCCACATCCCTTACATGGATGTGACTAAACAAGAGGTAAAAAGGGAGGGAAAACTCCCTCTAGCCTTGAAAATAAGCCCCCTACCCATTAGGTAGGGTCCAAGGGCTCATTTTTGTGTTAGGGGGACTCCCAAGCTACAAAGGGGTCCCCAAAAATGCCCAAAATAACCCAATTTCGGGTTTTGCATTTTGGCACAAGGGTAGAGGGTGTGGGGACCACCCAAGGGTCTCACATGTGACCCTAAACCCTTGTGATTAAGTGACACATTAAACAAAATCAACAATTTAAAAGAAAGTGGGATTATTAACTCCCAAAGCAAGTTTACAACTTTACTAGCAACCCTAAACAAAATTAATAATTCAAAGCACAATACTTTACATACATTGGGGTCACTCATAGTGCCCAAAATTAATAATCTCCTATACTAAGGCTTCACACAAAGAACATGGCTAGGGCTCAGCCCGTAGGCTGCTTGTGCAAGATTGAGTAACTGGCCTGAATCTCACGTTCTCCTGTAAACCTGTCACCTGCACACTCATTGCACACATTAACCGCACATGTCCGATACAATATAATTCAATGACATAGTAAGATATCAATGCGTTCTAAACTAACCTAACATCCTACTGAAATCAAGATGCGACAACGTGCACAATTATATTCCATATTCCAAAAGTTAGACAAGATGATAAAGTGACATATAATCCCACCATGCAACAATTATCCATCACTATAATTAGGTTCCAAACACATCATCATATTCATTAGTTTCCATGACATAACAAGAAAATGCGACAATATGGAAATTAAGCTAAATTGGCGCTATACGCCTAAATGTCCACACCTGTCTAATAAGATCAAATATCTAAATATAAAGTCCAAGATATAATCCAATCACTGTCAAAACATGTCTATGAGCAAATAAACAACAAGCTACTGAGCTATAAAAAGTGTGGGCACTACATATACACTATATAACTCCTTAAGTGGATAATACTATGTAATAATGTTTGATATATTGATTAGGTGTAGTTAGTCTTGTGCTCACTCATTTCAATTTTCAATCATTTAAAAAACTCACATTTGAATTGTATACATAATTATGCACAAGAAAAAAAGAGTTTTCCAACCAACACTAGATCAATAGTGGGTAGTTTGCAATACCCTAAATTTAGTCTTAGGAACTTGACAATTGATATGAATGTTTTTCTACCTTTACTTACATTTTCTCTATAAATTCATAATTGAACTTATTCAAGCATCCTTTAATTCACTAGGTTGTCCACAATATTTAAATCAACATTGTCATTATTATTAGTGTCTATTCATTAGTCAACTTACAACCTAAACAAACATTAAAATTATATCGATTTTGAGTTTCATGACCTCATGATAGTTTTTTTGGGCTTTGGACAAATTCAATCTCAAATCTATCAAGCTACATTAGGACCCCGAACACGTCCTTTTCCCGACCAATGGTTATAATTTCAAATGTAGGTAACTTGCCTTAATCTACCTTAACAATATCTTAGGATTGATTGACTTAAATAATTAATCAAAGAAAAGGCACATGTCAAATCCATTCAAATCATCTATATATTACATCACTTCACCCCTTAAAGATAATAACACAAAAAAAGAACATTCTTTCTAAATCTTGTATAGAATGTTGAAGCATACAAAATATCAAATTACATATAAGTGTCAAATGCAAATCATGGGTTTCATTCTAATTGCATTTATTCTATATTCATAGTTGTATCTTATTATAGGTTTGTATAGAACTAAGTGGATTTGAGTCCACTTCTAAATATTTGTGCATAGCAATTTATCAGTTAATGTGTGTCAGATGGGAAGAGTCCAACTCAACATATTAACCCCCTTTTAAGGTATTTCATCTTCATAGAAATATAAAAACTAGAGTTTTGAAAATTAAAAAAACTTTTCTATCACTAAGCAACGCAAAGGACAACAATATTCCAAGTCCATTGTATGGAATAAAATTCCAAAAAGCTTACATAAAAATAATGTTCCCCATCAAATCTTCCATAAACATATTTGCATCCCCTAACAGATTCTATCTTGGAACATTTCATGACATGTAGGTTCAAACCCGAGTTTGTCTTCCTTTTTGGAGCATATTTCTAGATCTTAGTTTCTCCTTAGCACACTGACGACTTTCTTTCCAAAATTTATCCAACATCTAACTGTTTTATCTTCTACAACCTTTAATATAACAAGGTCACTCCATTGCTATGCCCTAATCAATATTTTACAATTCTTATAATGATCGAACTATTATAAACCCCGACAGATGATAAATCAGATGGTATTAAGACTGGCATATATTTAATCTGATTTAACACTTATGATTTTAATTTAATTATATTTTGTGCATTTTTATTCGAATACACCAAAATATAAGAATTATCTAACTATACTAATGTTTCAATAACTATATGTTAAAATCAAAATAACAAATTTATCATTGGAATATTACAATAGTAAATTCAGTGGAATAGATCCTCCTCCTCCATCCCCGACATCAAGGCACAAAGATTAGATAATTCATACACTCGACATCAATGGATGCCTAAAGCTTCGCAAGAATTATATGTTTATCTTGATTTTAAAAAATAAACCTCGTTTATCATTTCCAGTATTTATATATACACATTGAATTGGATTTAAAGTGTTAAAAACCATTGAACATAATCGTAAACACCATATAGGTGACAATTGAAAAAAATATCCAAAGTATTAGAAAATCATAGTTTCATTATAAATGTCGAACATAGTAATCTGTGAAACTTCAATCCATTGATTGTAGTGACTGGTAGGATACTACTATTATAAACATTTACATAATGAAATGAGAATGATAGCTATGCTGAAAAATCACATCGCTACAGGATCAACGAGGATTTTAGTGACATGATTCTTCATGTCTTGATTTGAAATAGAGAAGCCATCTCTCTCTTTATAGAATAGTTGGAAACATCTTGAAATATTATAAGCGTGATCCTCACAAATTGTTGGAACATTGCTTGCTTTCAGATATTCCCAATTTAATTCTTTTAGAAGTTCATCTAGCAATTCATTAATGTAATTTATAGCATCTTCTTCGATTGATTCGGGATGGTCTCTCATATAAGATGTTATGCATGAAGCCACTTCTCCACGATTTGCTTCCGCCTTCAAAAACAATATTACAATTATTTAAAATAAATTGTAATTGCTTTTATATGTAGACTCATTTTCTTCTATTAATATGTAACTAGAAACAAAATATTCTCATTGTTCATTATCATATCATTACATACCTTAAAAGTTTTTAAGTCACCTCTTAATCTAAACGTCAAGCCCAAAAGTTCTTCAAATCTTGATGGATAATCAATTTCTGAAAGTACCTTTTCTGTAAGAAGTGCATCTAATAGTAATATAGATGGCAATACAGTTATGCGAATCCCGCTACTCACTTTTCCATTATCCAAATATTCTCTCAAAGTTGGTATATACCCAACATTTATCCACTCAGCTTCTCGCATCATAGAGTCTATATAAACTTCCCACTGCACAAGCAACAAAATTTAATGTAAATACAGTAACATGTTAATTTCATTATAAACTTCGCAAAGCCTAACCCTAACCTCTTTTTATTTGATATAAATAAATACGACAATAAACTACACAATCATTTAAATACAAATTCTAGCACAATGGATAAATAAAATCTCTAGCACAATGGATAAACTAGCGAAAATTCTAGCAACGCTTACCTGACTAAAGCTACAATTTCCAATACTCAAGAGGATTGGGTAAGAGTAGGGCGTAAGCCCTTTGCTTAAAGATATTATATTTTCCATATTTTCTATTAATGAAAAATATATATTCATTATCTCTCCTTTTAAATATATTATAATTTTTTATTTATTTTTATAAAAATTCAACAATGAAGGGTTTATACAGCTTTTCGGATGTAGTCATGCATGTCTCGCCCTTGAGTCTTTTCTGTATCCCGTGCATTTTCATCTACTGTCTCGTAAAATACTTTATATACAATTTTCATATATTGAGGAAGAACATTTGCAAGAGAGGGATCCCATCTGAAAGAGAAACATGATAAATTATGTTATAGATTATTGTAATATAATACCAAATTTTTTTTTATCATCCAATTAAGTGTAGATTTAGTTTGCAACACTCCCCTCTTAAAAACGGATGTAATGAAGAGGTATTGTAATGATTATAAAACATAAATATTATTATTTAACAGTATGAATTTAGATTACAACACTCACCCTTTAATAGTGGATGTGAAGAGTCTAAGTTCATCCAGAGTTCCGTATGTGTCATATATATCATCTAAATAGGTTGCCAAACCGCAGAACTTTGCAAATGTATTTCTGAAAGCAAAATATTTGGGATCCACACAAATTGCACATGCAGTACAGTAGTATTCCACGTAGCGATGACGAATGAAGCTCAGTTTCAACAAATCTAACTCCATCCACCATCTAAACACAACATGGTAAATTGATCTTTTTAATTAAAATAATGAGTTTGCTAATCAATGTAAAATATTTTTATAGGAAAATTTATGCAAGAAATTCAAAACATATCTATCTTAGATAAATCTATGTAAAATATGTTGAGAGATATCATTCTCAGAGTGCATTATATTAGATTTGAGATGTAAGTAGACATGCACTTTGAGAATGATATCTCTAAATGTCTTTTACATAAATACATCTAAGATAATTATGCTAGTAACATTTATGGGCACTGTGTTTCCCTTTAACATATAACATGAACCTTTCCATTAAAATTAAAATTTATAATATATATAACATTAAGTGATAGTAAATGAACATCTAAAAACTTTACAAATGTGTAATACATATATAAGATTAAATGTGCAATAACAAGAATCATTTTTGAGCATTTGAAAATCTTGGAAATATGTAACATACAAAAGATAAAATAAAATAAAATATGAATCATTTAATATTGATCAAAGTGTGTCATTCACATCACATATAATGTAAAACTCATAGAAAGAAATTTCCAATAAATAGATGTCATAATCTATCTTTAATAGACTTCAGATCTCTCCCTCATCTTTCGATTAGAAAATTTATTTTCCTTTTTCCATTTTTGATAGTGATCATATGTAAATTATGTTTGCATTATTTTTAGTCCTTCGAAGGGCATGACATGAGAGATATCCACATATTTCAACCTCATTCTTTCCTTTTTCCTTTTCCTATATATCAATTGTAGCTTTTAAATAATGTCCAATCCAATCATAAGTGTACGGTTTGCATGTGTTCGCTTTACATATTAGTTTAATTGGAATTTTAAGCATATTTTGAAATTCAAATGGTATTTTGAAGTGTAAAATTTGACTATAACATATGTCATCGTGAGGCACTCCCAAGTTTGTATAGTATGATACAAATATACCTTAGAATTTTATATACAAAGAAACACATCTATCCAAAGTTTGGAGGTTAAAATCACAAATTTTAGTGGTTAATATTCGTAATTTGTCTATTTTTAGAGATTTTGAAAGTCCCATTTAATTTGGCTATTTTTACACCATATGAATACCCAAGATTCGCCATAAATAATCACAAATGTTTTTATTTTCCACTC
This sequence comes from Taxus wallichiana var. yunnanensis, assembly GCA_018340775.1. Taxonomy (NCBI): domain Eukaryota; kingdom Viridiplantae; phylum Streptophyta; class Pinopsida; order Cupressales; family Taxaceae; genus Taxus; species Taxus wallichiana. The sequence goes on from CM031244.1 coordinate 760,800,458, forward strand.
GAATAGCCAAATTAATGTCAATATTAATATGTTTTTCTTAATGAATAACCTTTAAATCGATGGACCATGATTTTGTAACATGTTTGAATCGCCATGAATTACATGGGCCTTTGGATCATAATTGCCAACATTTTAAAGTAAAAATTTGAAATTTGATTAAATTTGCAACAAGTACACACACATCATATATTTTTACACACACACATGTATATATATATATATATATATATATATATGTATACACATATACATACACATATACACATATATATATGTATATATTATATATATGTATGTATATGTATGTATGTTATATATATATATATATATGTATGTATGTATGTATGTATGTATGTATGTATGTATGTATGTATATATGTATGTATATATGTATATGTATATGTATATATGTATAGATATATATATTAAAGGAACCAATTCAAGTAACCATCTATTCAATTAAAGGATTATCTAAGCTTAAAATTAGAATATGTATTAAATTCTATATATATATATTTTAATTATATATTTTAATTAATTCTTGGGACCATTCAAATCATAAAAATGTATTGTCTACATCCTAGTTTGAATTGGTTTAGCTAATAATAATTTGGAGCCTTGACAATGGAGGCCTTTGTAATTTTTCCTTTGGGAATTATCCCACATTTCCCAAGGAGTAAAAAATATGTGTATATATAGAAAAAATCTCTCTTAGTATATTGGAGGAAAGGCTTCGTGGGACACCTTTTGGAAAAAACATTGAAAAGTTTCAAAGTAAATAAAGACTAAGAAAGGAGACTCTAGAGCCAAAATAGCATAGGATGTTGACACATATCAAGAGATCGATGGATGTGATATAATCCTAATAAGATTTGCAACAAAGGATTAAGAGATCATGGGTATGCTTGAAATTTTCATGAAATGATGACATGTGGCTAATGGATCAATGGTAAAGGTTTTATCCTTAGAAGGATTGGAGAAAATGGGTCAAAATTTCGTAACTCAATAATTTACGTTTGTCAATGAATGCATATAATTCACTTCAAACCATCAATAGACTAGAAAAATAAAATCAAACTTGAAGAGGACAATTGAAATTCCCTTTGTACCCTTTGTACCTGGCTGAGATTGTCCGTTTGAGGGTTGGAGTGGTTCTTGAGGAAGGTCAAGTCTGTTGGAATGGCCTCTTGGTCATTTTTTCCTCTTTTGTTCTTTCTTAGATTTGTTTCTGGGTGGTATCTATGTTATGGTCTAGCGACCTAACTTCACTCTTTCTCTTGTTGCGCTTTGATGACTATATTTTTGTTGTACAAGGTTTTTTGGTCCCTTCAAAACCAAAATTTTAACCCTTATCTAAAAAAACAATTGAAATTCCCCATTTTTTTTAATTAGAAATATTAGGTAAGATTCACCTTTACATTTGCAACCATTTTTAATGATTTTTCCTATTTTCGCAATAGTCATGATATTTGTTTTGGTAATATTCGCCATCCAAATGAATCTTTCTTCAACAAAATTCGCGACCCTTTCTATAAGTTTTTTTCTCTTGGGTTCCTTGACGTTTTCACTGCTTAAGAATTATTAACTCCACATCAAGTTCATCATTTGAACCTTTTGTTGGTGCATTCGTATTGCCTACTTTGGTTGAAATGCTACTTGCAAAAAGTTGTCTAAACAAATATAGTATTTCTATTATGGTTGTTCACATTATCATTTGTGGTAAACAGATGAATACTATTACAAAATTGTGAACATTGTTATATCTCTATAATACAACATTGGTTCTTGTCATCAATAACTATCAATTGGAGATATCAAATTTGCATCTCTCATATTTTTGAAAAAAAAAAAAAAAAGGTCCTCACTTTTAAATATAATTAATAAAGTAACAATTGATTTCATGATTTAGAATAACGAGTTTAGAGGAAACTAGCGAGGATGATGCCAAAGAGATGATTAGATTGATTGGATTAAATTGTAGACAAAAATATATATATATATATATATATATATATATATATATATATATATATATATATATATATATATATATATATATATATATAGGTATATAGGTGTTGAGTGTAACAATATGAATCAATAAAAATGGACATTATTAAATATGATGTCCATTTAGACTATCACAGACACTTTTTCTTTTGCTAATAGAAAACAATAAAAAAGGGATATTTTTACATTTAAGGAGGAGGAGGTTGTAATATCCATTCCCTATATATGCATTGATTTTAATTCTTTTACGGGACACTAATGCTTTCATAGACATGAAGTCAAAAGTTTTTAAGAAAAATATTAGAATAACAAAAGACCCATGTAATTTGTTCATCTTGAGTTAATAAAAGCTTGATATCTTATACTGTAGATGTTTCCCTAAGCACTCAATTGAGGATTTACCACATAAATATGGTGTTTGTCTCTTGCATGTTTGGTATTTTGTATATTTCTCTTATCTCTATCTCTGTAAACCGTAATTTTTTTCATTCAACTTTATGCTTATTCATTGTTGCAAAGTATGTGGTTTCCTAAAAAGTGGTATCGAGTGAATTTTTCTAGATTTGTAGCAATTGTTCGTATTTGGTGTTGCTATTACATCAAATGGTGAAAGTGTCGAGTGCAAAGTTTGAGGTGGAGAAGTTTAATGGAAAGAACAAATTTGAGTTGTGGAAACTCAAAGCACGTGATATACTGGTGCAACAAGGGCTGCACAAAGCCCTGGATGGAAAGGAAAATAAACCTATAGGGATGGATGACGATAACTAGGAAGAGCTAGATACAAAAATTCTTAGTGCAATATGGTTGTGTTTAACAAATGAAGTTCTCTTCAATATAGGGGGAGAAAAGAAGGTAACGAGTCATGGAGCCCCCCTCTTGGGGGTTTGTGGGAGGATCCCCCAAAGCAAACATTAAGGAGTTAATCCTTTGTTTCTAGAAAGACAAATTCAACCGAATTCTATTTTAAGGAAGGAAAATCCATATGGCATTTTCCCACCCTATTTCTAGGAAGAGGAATCTAAATTGTACTTCACCAATTAGATGTATTTATTTTTTTGTTGATCCAAAGTTTCATATAACAAGTTCACATGTAACTTTTTCATCTTGAGTTAATAAAATATTGATATCTTGCATGTATATTTCCCTAAGCACTTAGTTGGGGTTGTAACACACAAATCTGGTGTTCGTCTCTTGCATTTTTGGTATTTTGTATTGTTATCTTATCTCTATTTCTGTAAGCCATAATTTTTTTATTCAACTTTCTACTTATTCATTGCTGCAAAATCTATGGTTTCCTAACAAAAGTAACCAATGGATCTTAGAAAGGCTGAAAATATTACCAAGATGTTAGGAATAGAGGACATTAAATATTAAGTATTAAACTATTGGCTAGATTCATTAATGATAGAAACACATAAAAATAAGGGTATTCCATTAACTATGTACTTTAGTAATCCATTTTTAGACATATCTAAAGAAATGTACAAAGGAAGAGAAGACAAATAAATCCAAAAGATTAATTTTGTAATGATATTGGAGTAAAGGCTTGGATTAATAATAAATTTACAAATATAATTCATAAAAATAGAGAGAATAAGGGAAGATTATATTAGTCTAATATAAGATTTTGGAAGAAGGGTAAAACCTAAGTTATTCTTAGTGAGGAAAGGGGCTTGATGGTTGTATATCAACAAGATCCAAGGATGGAATAAAAATTTTACCTTTTAAATGGTTTGAAGGAGGACACATAAATACAAATTTATTTCACTTATCTATAGTTGTATGGAAAAATAGAAAGAAAATATAGAAGATCACCATATTGTATGGCATGGTAATAAGAAAAATATCAAGGGTAAGATAGTATATATGATGGAAATTATAATAGGTCAATATTAGTGTAGGAAAATTATTTTATAAGGAAACAATAAGACATTAAATACAAAATTTGAGTTGAGATTTTTTTTTCTTGATAATTTGTAACATTTGAATAGCATAATTGAACCATTAAACAAAGAATTACATGTTGATGACTCTTAAGGAGAAAGTCTCTATGTTATCTAAAGCTAAAGTGTTATGTTGATGAATGTTAAGAGAAAAATTACCAAAATATTGTTAGTTATATGATTTGAAGTATAATGGGGTGTAGATATAACTATTGAAAATTATATGGTTCTATGTTTTTAATCGAGAATGAATAATTTAAGTATATCTAGATATAGGCATGAAATTCCATGTTTAGATTACTTATATGGATTATAATGCCTAATAAACATACATCTAAATCAATGCCCTCCTTTGATGAGGAGGAAATTTAATTTATCAAAATAGCGTAAGAACCAACTATGATTCTATAAGAGAGATTTGTACCATAAAATACATATACAAATAACCATCATCATAGCCAATTGAATGTGAGGAAATGATAAGAATATAACCACATTACACATACAAGAAATAAAGAGTGTATTGTTGAATAGGAAAAGATTAGGCCTCTAGGCGTGATGGGTTTCATAATATATGTCATATAGTTAGGAAGAATGTATGCGAGCTTCTAGACGAATGCAACTTAAGGATGTTAAAAATTACTCAAGAATGAAACTCTATATTTTTAGCACTTGTTAATGTTGGCAAAAGACAGAAGAATGGAAATGATTGAATGTTTGTTATTCCAGCAAAGGAAGACTAAATACATGAAGGGAAGCGGTAATCCATTGAATAATTGTATCATAACCGCCTAAAATGTAATACATATTATTAGTTTATGCTAACATTCCCCCCTTATTACAAACATCATATTTCCAGATAGTGGACCCCCTTATTTCAAACACAGTAAAAAGTATTTACACGCTCCGGGTAGCCTGCTCACCTTTGAGGTGGCATGCCATCGTTGTGGCTTCATGGTCTTGGTGACACCTTACTTTTTTCTTTGCAGGATTACCACAAACATGGAAGTGACATGAGTACATCTCTCTACTAACACCTTCGGTGGTTTCCTAGATTACCATGAACCCATATGGTTTTCATTCTCATGGGTTAACCACAAACTTGGAGGTGACAGGAGGTCTCAACTATACACTTCGGTGGTTTCTCGTATTTTCACAAACCCTTTTCTAAGAACCAAGCGCTACTTTAGTGCTTTTTCTCCTCACAATTCTCTTCATTAGGAGGTTCCATACTAGAAAATAATGCTCAGTATTTTATTTGAAAAACACACTGCACACAACAAACCACACTACCCACAACCTAAAAAAACACACTAACAAAAATGTCACCAAAGCAATGATGTGACCCAGTCATGGTGATGTTACAAAATTTAGGTTAATAAATTGTTAGGAAACTGACTTGGTCGGTTATGCCAACTGGCATCTAAACTCCCAACGTTTCCCTTGCAACTGTCCTAGTCTGGTTGTATTTATTCGTTGTATATGTTGTATTTATTTAGGGTATTTAATCTATTTTTATTCTATCTCTTCCTTCATTGGTATCAGAACATGAACGGGGGACCTCCAAAATAGACATTGGCGGAAGCTTGGTGACATGTGCGTGGTATTTAGCATAAGACCAATGACCAAGGAGGAAGTCGTGTCTACCAAGGACTGCGTGGAAAAGTAGTTTGGCATTTTGCTATCATTTGACCTGCATGGATTTCCCTGCTCGTGCCCTATATTGGTGTTTTAAATCCTATGTTTGGCACATATATTTGTGCATAGTGGAAATTGGAGTGTTTGTTGTTTTGGAAATGAATTTGTCTTGGCGTCTGAAGCAAAGCAAATACAAAAGAGACATGCGTTGATGATTGGCATGGCAGCAAAACCGTGGCAATCTTTGTCTTGGCGTGTAGGAGGAACCAATTTTGGCTTTTACCCAACATTGAAGTTTCATTCGATTTTGGATCTTTAGTGTGGTGTCTTAGTCTGTAGACCTGAACTGTAGTACCTTGAAATTTTGTGTGGACGCAAGCTTATCCTTATACTTGGAACAATGAGTTGGTATGTGCACTCCCCCGTGGTGTCTTGGCCAATATAGTGAGGCATATGAATTGATGGTTGTGTGCATCATTAGACATGTGATGGAAATTGTTCCCCTGCTTATAGATCAAAACCCAATTCAAATTATTGTTGATCTCGTTATTAGCAGCAGTCCAAGAGAAGACGTTACAAGTATTGGTTCTATTTGTATTGTGAGGTGTCAAGGAGTTATATCCCCATTGAGGCATGTCAATCAGGCAATTTATCTTATAACTAAAGACATTAGACTCTACATCAACTATTGTGGTGGCTCGTATAGTGCTATTATTGCCGTATTTGATGCAATTCAATTCTACAAGGCAGATGTTTCTACTATTGGTTTAGGAATATGTGCATCGACTACATCCATAGTCTTGGCGATAGGATCAAGAGGAAAACGCCTTGCCATCATATTGAGCCTCAAATCTATATCCGCTAATTAAGTAGCAACATACTGGAGAATGGAGGATACACGGAGGTCGGAGGATAATTGACGTCCTCTCATTAGTCACCTACGACAGGCTTGCACCATTATTTTGGTGACAATATTGTTTTTGTTTGTGTTCATATTTTGTTGTTCGTGATGTTGTTTTGGTGTGTGTTGTTCAATAAATATGCAGAGCATTTTTCATTTGGTACCTCCTAAATGAAGGACATTGTGAGGAGAAAAAGCACTAAAGTAGCACTTGGTTCTTGTGTAAAGGGTTTGTGGAAATCGAGAAACCACCAAAGTGTTTAGTTGAGGCATCAAGTCACCTCCAAGTTCGTGGTGAGCCTACAGTCAAAAAACCATAGGGGTTCGTGGTAATCCAAGGAAACCGAAACCACCGAGGTGTTCTCAAGGATGGATGTGCTCATGTCACTTCCAAGTTTGTGGTAATCCTGCAAGGAAAAACCAAGGTGTCACCAAGACCAAGAAGCCAGAAAGATGGCATGCCACCTCAAAGGTGAGCAAGCTACATGGAGAGTGTAAAAACTTTTTACCGTGTTTGGAATAAGGGGGTCCACTATCTGGAAATATGATGTTTAGAAATAATTTATTAAGGGGGAATGTTAGCAAATTTACGTTAATACATTGTTAGAAAACCAACTTTGTCAGTTATGCCAACCGACCTCTAAACTCTCGATGGTTCCCGCAACCTGTCCTAGTCTGGTTCTATTTTTTCATTGTATATGTTGTATTTCTTTAAGGGTTAATCCATTTTTATTCTATCTCTGCCTTCAAGTGATTGATGAGAGGATTCCAATTGTCCTCCAAAGTTTCTACTTAGTTAGTAGATATGTCTTTGAGGCTCATTTGACAAATGCTTCAAAACACTTCTACATCTCTTAATCTTTTGTACGTTCACTGGAAAATATATTTACAAGGCAGGTTGCATATGCTCCATGGAAATTCCCATTTCCATATGGTTTGCACGGATAATTCCTTCTTTGTACTTATGAAGTAAGACTCAAAACCACCACTGTGGTAAGTATAACCGACTCCAAAGTTATCTTTCTGCTTGTAAAAGCAAGACAAACCAACAGCGAAATCGAGGGTCACGATGAACAACGCCAGTAAAAGATAAAATTGATAGGATGTTTCTGGTGGTAATAATATAGAGGACATAACAAGATAAATGGAATAATAATGAGGGCAATATAAAACCCCAATACGAGGCCCAAAGAGATGATGAAAAGAGCCATTAGACGGACAAAAATGATGACACTTGCAACAAAAATGGTGAGAATACAACGATCATAATACTTTTGATTGAAATTAATTATAACAAGATGATTCAAAAGCATGCTAGTTTCTTCCCCGATGTGAAAGATCTCCAACAATAAAATTAATCAAAGAGTTTGGTATTGCGCATGCCTCATTCATTGTAGTTATTATAATTGTCTTATTAATAGTAATAGATTTTTTTTCTTGACTGCCTAATACGGCTTTGGCCATAGTCGATAGGAACCTCCTACTAAACAAAAACATGCCAATTAACAACTACTTTTTCTTATGTAGGTTGATCAACCATTTCAAAGAAAGATGTACTTTCTAGGATTACCAATGATTTTACTCCTTTAACAACATTACCCATCTCATCACAGAAAACAACCTCTACAACCACAACCATGTTTCCATGCACATGTCTAAAATAATATGCTTTGGTTGATGTCACTCCAAATTAGTAGATCTCCACACCAATGAAGCAGATCTCCGTGCAAGACAACAAAAAAAATGACAAAACAACAGGAAGTTAAGGCAATGTCCTCTTCAACACGGGTCTTCTCCCAAATCGTAGAAGGTCGTTCCAAAACTTACGCAAGTCACCTCTGCCAAATCCTCCTTCAGATCATACTACTCTGTAGACAACAAAACACAAAACAAAAATGGGTATGGTCTTCCACATGGGTCTTCAGGAGAGTGATTCATTCACTGTAGATATTTGTCACTTCATAGAGGATCCAACAATATCTCCATCCCTTGGTCATTTTTGAAAAACTCATGAACAATCCAAGCACCAAAGGAAAGGAACACACCAAACACCAAACCGTGCTCGATACCACCTTTGTTGGCAAAAGACATAAGAATGGTAATGATTGAATTCTTGTTATTCCAAGCAAAGGAGGAATAAATATAGGAAGGGAAGAGGTAGTCAATTCAATAGTTGTATCATAACCGCCTACAATGTAATACATATTATTAGTTTATGGTAATAGTTAAACATAAATAAATAAATCTAAAAACTACTTTGATGCATGTAAATGAATTATCATACATAATACCCCACCATATGTTTCCTTTAGAGTATAGGTTATAAAATTTGAAGCAGATTTCAAGAGTAATGGGCTCATTTGTAAATTTAATAATCTATGCCCGAGTCTCCCTTCTCTTCATGATTGGATCTCGACTCATTGGAAGCCTCTTATAAAAGTTAAACTGATAAACTGGATATTTACCCCACATCTAGAGGTTTTTTCATTATTATTTTTGACAAAACCTTTGATAAAGATATGATATTTGGTAAAATTTGGGATTTTCAATCTCACTTTTTGCTTATGAAACCGTGGTTCCCCTTGTTTAACCTGGTGATTGATGCTTTTCATGTCACACCGGTTTGGATTCGTATGCCATACCCACCTCTCCGATTTTGGAGTGATAATTTCTTACTTTCAATAGGGGTACCCTAGGTAAATGTATGGCTATCAACCCAAAGAGGTCTTTATATGACTTTACCACATATGCTCACATATCGGTGGATATGAATACTTCTATTGATTTTCTAGCTACTGTTGAACTCATAGTGGAGGACCGAATCTGGAGTCAAAATATAGATTATGAAGGTTTACCTTTTAGATGAAGGACCTGTTTTTCTCTTGGTCACTTAGCTTTGGATTTTCAGATGGGAAAAAGATTTAAAAGTAGAACCTCGTGGTTGAAGAATTTAGATCTTAGTCACCTGGTTGTTGATAGTTAGTTGGATAGTGATTCAGAGGAATATTCAGAGAACGAAGTTGATCTTGGTCCAAAGATTGAGGAGGTCATTCCTTCCCCTACGCTTGTAGGTAAGGCTTCCCTCCAGTGTTTTGATGTTGAGGAAACTAATTCCCTTCGTCTTGTATCGACTGAGTCTCAAACTCATGAGGACATGGAGAATTTTAAAATCATCATTCTGGTTCACACTAAGGAAAATGTAGATCCAAACATTGGAGCATGTTAGATTACTGTGGGGAAAAATAAGAAAGAATAAATTATTAATGACCCCTTAAGATTCATTTAAGATCCAGTGGGAAGGAGTCTCAGGGATGAGATGATAACTTTTTTATTTTTGTTGTTTGTTTGGATGTGCTTTTGTTGTTCAACTTTTCCACTTTGGTAGAGGTATCTTCACTCGATTCTCATTATTATATATTTGTTTCCATTTGAACATGTTGTTACGGGTAGGGCCCCTTAACCCACTTTTACCATCAATAAAAAAATTATCATATGTAATACAATTTAGAAAATATCAATTAAGATTATGCTATTCTAATGGGTATCACCTTTTCAAATGCATGAACAAATATTCTCGATCATCTTGGATTTACTTGTTATATTTATTAAAAAATTGGAAGGATACAAATGGGAACACTTATATCATACTGGAATATGTGCTTAGGTATATTATAATGTGTTACTTTTTGTAAATTATGTAACTTTATAGGGGAATAATAATATTATAAGGGATAACACACTCTTATAACTCCTTTTCAATGGTTTTGTAGGCTTGTTGAATTTCTAAGGATAATTGTTCATCAAAGATGTGCATCAAAATTTAGAAATGTGAGTATGGTTTTTAGAGCATATGATTGGTAGATTACTTTTTGTGCAAGAGCATCTGGATTCACTTACTATGTTAATGTAGTCACAAAATCACACTTTAGACATTATTTAGACATTATTTAGTCTCGGTCTCATACTACTATTCATATGATATTTGAGTGAAGAAAATTATAATTAACCCCCGTCTTTTGGCCATTTTACTTTGATTTTTGTCGTCACTGCCAACCTCCCATACACACTTGCTCAGTCTGTTTTCGGTGTTTCCTGTCATTTTAGGCTTGAATAGAGCACCCATGCTTATACTGAAGCGTTTGTAGGTGCCCTAGTCCCAATCGGGGTGCCCTGATCCTTTTCCCACTTTCCCGCCACTTTTTCGGCACTTTCTAGCCATTTGAGCATTTCATATTTCTTGTGGTCGACCTTTTCAAGGTTAATTACGAAATTAGATCAAGAGATCCATATAAATATAAAGTTATGAAACCATAATGAGGGACCAAGCACTAGTCACTACTATCATCACCTAAGGTGGCATCCATCTAAAACTCATTTGCATCTATCTAGCTCCATCACAAAGGCACAAGGTTGGTTCATTTGCATCACACAAGCATAGGAGGGAAGTTTATTCTATTCCATCCACCATTCTATTACATTTTCTACACATAGTTATTACTCATTACTTTCACAAAGTGCGATGGCACAAGAGCACCTAAGGCATGATTGCACACACTTGCACATAGAATTACATCGGGTTTGAGATTTAGTGCAATGCTTAGTTAGTAAATCTACCATTGTGGCAAATGAGGTCAATCCAACCCCTTCATATGCATCTTTTTTTTTAGGGTTTGATGCTTGTCTTGGGATTTTACAGGTCTTCTCTTCATCACATACTACCGGTGACATCCAATGTAATTTAGATACATTAGTGAGATAGACAACGAGGGCTTCAGATCAACCAACGACCCTGCAAATTTGGTTTTTGGACCTCCTGCACAAGACCAGGGTACCCAGAACGTAGACTAGGGTGCCCATAGGTTCCCTGATCCTCTCCCAGGTGCCCTGGTCCACTCATATTTCCCAGATATGTAAGTTTCTAGACCTTGGCATAATCATTTCCTCCTCTTGTTTCTCCACTCATCTCTGCGACACAGTCCAACAAGTTTTGAATCAACTAAGCTCCTTCCAACCCTTCTTTACATATTAGGGTTTCTATTTTCATTAGCCTAGTTGTTTGGGTCACTTTTGTATATTTATTTATTACATTTATTTAATGTTATTTATTGTTGTTCCTAGTTAGATTAACTATCATATTACCCACATTTTAGTTAATCATTTTGGTGAACCCGACTCCATCTTCATGCTTATAGGATCTTCATTCATTTCATCTTAGGATTTTTTCATCATGAGTATATCACTTAATGATTATTTTTTAAAGCATCTTGATTTACTGCATCAATTCCAACATCTCCTTACTACTTCGTGCGTTCGTACGAACCCTTACTTGCTACATCAAGTATTTGAAGATGATTTTTCTCATCCTATCGCATCTACATCTTCAGAAGATGACCCATATTTGTATGTCATGATTAACATCCAAAATACATGTGTCAAGCGTACTTTAGGCAACATTCAATCTGAGCTTAATCTATGTCCCATGTCATTCATCGAACACTTAGGACTTTCTACTTGTCAAATTAGTCCATATCATCTTTCACTACGCGCATTTGATGGTTCGGTTTGTCCATGCCTTTATCGCATTACATTGCCCATTACCATTGGGCCTAAAATTGTTAACACTGTGTGTTTTTGTCATGGATTTCCCAGTCCCTTATAATTGTTTATTGGGTAGGCCATGGCTTTACGACATGTAAGTTGTGACTATATACCAAGGTCTTAAATTCTTACATGAAGGTATTGAATATATTATTTTTCATGACTCTCATCCCTTCAAATATTATAACCATAATCTTAACACCATTACAAATTATTCTTAGTCTATGGATGATCCATCTCACCTACCACCACTCTAAGGTGCCATTTGTGTGATAGACACGGTTTCTCCTACACCACCTATTACTCTCTACTACTGCTGCTATGATTCCTTATTAGGGGCTTGTCGAGTCTATGGACATTTCTCTATCACCTATACCTCCGCATGTCCCACCCACCTTAGCACGCAAACTATTTACTGGCAAACTCTTCATGAATGATTCATATTGGGAACATATCCCATTTGATACTACTTGTGATGTCACTATATGTTCACATGATGGTCTAGCTTGACTTGGTTTCGCTTTTGATGACCTTTATCCTCCTACTCATGATCCTCATCTATATTATGGCTTCATCACTATCATTACTTCTTATGGTTTACGTGTCTTTCATCTTATGGTCTATCTGTCGCACACTCCTCGCTCTTATCCACTCACATTAGGAGATTCTTGGTTTACTTACATTGGGGGCATTCTTGATCCTGATTATATAGACATATCTTTTCCCATGCCTTTGGTCGGGTATTCATTTGCAGTAGTTATTTTCTCGGCTATTCGCAAAATATTACTTGTTGCTATGCGCATGGTTGTCCACTAGCTTCATTTACTAATGAGGAATATGCCATGAGTATGTACAATTTACGCCTTAATGACTCATTACATGATCAACTAGACACTAATACTTATCAAGTCTCTAATGCTTATCCATATGACTTTGACCTTGAAATTGACGACCTCTTAGATGACATTACATGATACATCCTTCATCATCAACACTTGGGGGGCATAACATCCAACATACCACCCCCACCCTAGTAGCATCGTCCATCACGACATAGCATACTTCTAACACACACATATCACATCCTCATTACGCACTCATGACACTTATCCCGGCATCGTCATTACTCGATGACACACTCTTGTGCTTTGGTTCGCACTTGACTATTGAGGGCTTACTACACATGAACCCCACACACTACACAATAATAATTACACACTGTCTCTTCACACGTCTAACGTCATGTGTCTTATGTATTACATCATTACACATCTATGCATCATACATCATACTAGTCATCATCATGCATGTGTCACTCTCTTTGGGTCTACATTATATGCTTCTCATCTTACATAACATGCACCTTCTAATTTTAGTCTAGATACACATCTTATACATCGTACATTGCACATTCTACACATCATATTAGTCTTCATCATATATACATCTATACTATGGTTGATTACGCACTTTGCATTTCATCTTACAACATTACACATTTCATTCATCATATGGTCGTCCATATTCATCACATAGGCCACACACATTGAATATATTACATCTCCATTTCACATGCATTTAATACTCTGAGGCTATCTATATATCTTGCATATTACATCTTGCATTATGTCAAATCATTCATGTTTTCACAACATTATACAGCATACATATCATCAACACCATCCTTATATTCATCATATTACACTTCTTTATAGGGTTAGCATCTCATACTACTCATCCTCCATACTACATCACATGAATTTTTCATACTATTTTCCTATCTCCACACATTGCATTCTAACTACTAAACATATCACACATTACATACTCATCAAATTCTCATCACACATCTACGCGTTGCACTCACTACCCTATGACACACTTTAGTTCCTCGTTTCATACTCGATCGCCGAGGGTTTACTAATCAAATGGACCTTATCATATACACACATTCGTCACTCAACCTTCTATCATGTGACATTACTAGGTTAATGACATACACTATAGGCTAAATGGTCACTTATCCCTTCATCTTGTAGTAGTATACACTTTAGGATACATCACCACACCCTCTATTCATCTAGTAGTGATATACACTTTACGCTACATCATCACTCTTTCGATCCTCTTGTCGTCATATATGCTTTTCCTATAGGGTTGACGAAGCATCATTTCTAGGTCGCATATCATCACACATACACATTCATAATAACACATTAGACACAATACACATGATTCAACCATTTCCCGATGATTCACTCTCGTTTAAAATTCATTCTTGATCATTGAGGGTGCAAACCAAATGAACCTCATTGCATACATTTTTCATTCACTCGGGGGGCATGTGTCTCCTATCATTCCATCTTGCATTACATTCCATCCATCCATAGCATATTTCATATCTTGGTAGCTTTTACTCTTTCTTACATTTTCTTGTATATGGTCACTTTATTACACATAATAGTTAGATCTCTTATATGTCATTTATCTATACCATACACACATGCGTGTCCATGTATTTTCTTAGTTATGATCAGATACACGTCTTTTGCACGTAGTACAAATTCTCTCCTTCTACCCATCCTATATTGGTCGTTGGGGGCATCCACATTCATCTCTCACAGGTGCTATTGTTTCATTTTGTACTTAGTACTTTACATTACTTGGTTATACATGCTTTTCACATATTGGTTATCTTTATAACATGCTAATGGGTGCGTCATGTGCAACATTTATTTTATAGGATTACTTGCTTCCATGGCTATCTATTATTTGTAATTGCTTGTTTTGTTTGCTATTATATACGGGCCTTACCCTTTGTTTGGTGTGCACACTTGTTTTTCGTATGTGAATTTGATGGCCTTACATGTCTTGCGACATCGTGAGTGATGTCCCATGTTTGCGTCCCGCTTTGTGTGGCTTACTTTTTCTTCTTGCGTGTTTACATTACTATATTGCTTGGTAGCTTATACACTATTTACATAGATTACACATTGTATTATACATGCATGCTTGTTCGTACCAAAACTTGTTTTGGCCAACCTTTTTTTTTTGTGCATGCCTTGGTTTTTACCAAGTACTTTCCTTTCCCCCTGCAGGG
Source organism: Taxus wallichiana var. yunnanensis (assembly GCA_018340775.1). Lineage (NCBI taxonomy): Eukaryota > Viridiplantae > Streptophyta > Pinopsida > Cupressales > Taxaceae > Taxus > Taxus wallichiana. Next base: position 760,815,648 of record CM031244.1, read on the forward strand.
AAGAGTTATAAAGTTCATGCGGTTGGTCCTCTTTTGGGGCCGTATTCTCCTATCAATGATGTCACATGCGCCCCCAAAGAGGGAGGCATCATTTGGGGTTTACATTTTATATAGATCTCTATACCGGTACAGTCAGTTCAATTTCCACCCTTGGCATTGTGGGTACAATTCAGTTCAGTTTCTGCCCTTGGATATGTGGGTTATACAGTGAGTGGGTTAGACCAGTCTATGAACCTCGTACACAATGGATTTTATAGGACATGGTTGTCCTATACATTATGGGGAGAAGTTACAGGTTAGAGGATACGACAGAGTTCCTCTGTACACTACTTCAACCAATGGCATCGGATTGCCCAAAAAATGAGGCAGTATAGAGATATCTTCACACATATTCAAGGAAGCAATTACAGGTTGGAGAATAATGTAACTTTCTCCCTAAACTTCTTCTGCCTATGGCGTTGGATCGTCCAAAAAACCTAGAACAGGATATCCTCTTTCTACACCCTTTCTCTCATCACGGATCAGGTGCACATGTTCCTTTCACACTTTTCATACTTTCATTTCAGTCTTTTCATTACATATTTATGTGTATTTTAAGTGTATTTTTGACATATATACATGTGTATTTGACTTCTTGATCATATTCTCCTTGTAGGTCCGATCGTATGAGAAGAAAGTAATCCAAACAACTACAACAATGGGGGCAACAACAACATTTTGCGGAAACACACACCATATTAACCATGCAAGTACATTACACACATCGACAACTACACATGAGTTTCCACCCTAGGTTCACTCTCATCACTTTTTTTGCCATTTTGCATATTTAGTTTCCACGCTCTATCATATATTTTTGTCACTCCACGCTTTGTCTAGTCCTTCAGCGCATTTCTACATCACTCTACATGAATTATCAGGTACGTATCTCTATCTACTTTATGTTACCAAGCTTTTCGATCACTAACATAAAGTGGGGGAAAATGTAGTCACAAAATCACACACTTTAGAAATTATTTAGTCTTGGTCTCATACTACTATTCATATGATTTTTGAGTGAAGAAAGTACTAATTAACGCCTATCTTTTGGCCATTTTACTTTGATTTCTATCGTCGTCACTACTCACCTCCTATACACACTTGCCCAATATTTTTTCTTCATTTCCCATCATTTTAGCCTTGACTAGGGAGCCCATGCTTATATTGGGGCACCCACAGGCACCCTGGTCCCAGTCGGGGTGCCCCGATCCTTTTCCCACTTCCCCTACTTTTTGGGCACTTTTTAGCCGTTTGAGCATTTCATATTTCTTTTGGTCAGCCTCTTCGAGGTTAAATACAAAATTAGATCAAGAGAACTATATAATATAAAGTTATGAAACCATAATGAGGGACCAAGCACTAGTCACTACTATCATCACCTAAGGTTGCATCCATCTAAATCTCATTTGCATCCATCTAGCTCCATCACAAAGGAAAAAAGATGGTTCATTTGCATAACATTGCATAGGAGGGAAGTTCATTCTATTCCATCCACCATTCTATTACATTTTTTACACATTTGTATTTCTGGCGACTTTCACAAAGTGTGACTAGCATAAGAGCACCTAGGGCATGATTGCACACACTTGCACATAGAACTACATTGGGTTTGAGATGTAGTGCAACACACAATTCGTAAGTCCACCATTGTGGCAGTTGAGGTCAGTCCAACCCCTTCATATGCATCTTTCTTTTTAAGGGTTTGATTCTTGTCTTGGGGTTTTACATGTCTTCTCTTCATCATTGACTATCGGCGACATCCAACGTAGTTTGATATAGCGCGATAGAAAATGAAGGCTTTAGATCATCTAACGACCACTGTAAATTTGGTTTTGGACGTCCTGCAGAGAGCAGGTGCCCTCAACCGCCCCGATCCTCTCCGGGCACCCTAGTCCACTCGATTTCCCAGATTTGCAAGTTTCTCGGACCTCGGCATAGTCGTTTCCTCCTCCTATTTCTCCAATCAGCTTTGTGACACAGTCCAACAAGTTCACCGAATCAACTAAGCTCCTTTCAACCCTTCTTTGCATATTAGGGTTTCTATTTTCATTAGCTTAGTTGTTTGGGTCACTTTCTATATTTATTTATCGCATTTATTTATTGTTATTTACGGTTTTTCCTAGTTAGATTAACTATCATATTACCCGCATTTTAGTTAATCACTTACATCACCAAAAATAGTTAAAGTGGAAGAAAGAGCTTTGTATCTTTATATATCCTTGCAAATTCATGTACACAATGATGAAAAATAAAGAAGGATATGCATGCAACATCATATTAGTCACGTGGATCCTACTTTGCTGATATTTGTAAAAGATATCTTCTTACAAAAATGTTTGAAATATTGCTCATATACATTATGAACATATGCTCTTTACGGATCTTATATCTCTACATATACTTTAATATTATGGAAAGTTGTCTCTTAGTAATATGGATTTTGATATTGTTTAACACATAGGATGATTGATATAACCCCTCTAACTTTGACCATTTGGTAAGGTCATGATGTTCTTATGCACCAATAGGTATTCATGATCTTCTAAATATTTGGCATCGATTTTGTATAGCTAAACCTCCTCCATCAAAACCAACTCTATATGTTCACAAATGTATTCATTCTTTCTTAAATTTTGTCTCCTCTATTCTATGTGTGCAAGGTCTTTCTTTTCTTATCCATGATTTCCTCATTTTTGCAACATCTATATGTAGTGTCTTCTTACTAAAATATCTCTCATTCATCTCTTATTTTTCATGTGTGCAATTCCCCTTCAAATTTTTGATCATGATCCATTCACTCTTATTTGTGCAACACCATTATGTGGTACTACACAGGGTATCTATTTTTTCATGTCACATGGGATGTTTTCCCCCTTTCACATAATCAAAAATTTTCACTACTATATATTCTTTCCCAAGAGGCATCAAAATTAAATTATATCAATATTTCTATACTCCCACTCTATTGGTCCTTCCATGAAACAACATCTTATGGTTGAAATTTCTAGTGTTTCCCCAAAAAACATGACAACAATCAATAGGGAATATCACAGTAATATGTTACATAAAACTTTATCTAAGAATTGAAAAATCCTTATATACACTTCACATTCATTTTACTCAATGAAAACTCTTACCTCTACCAACCAAGTGACTCTATAAGGATTATGATGTGGTTAATTCTCAAATCCCAACTTCTCAACCATGTTTGTAAAAACAAAAATGTCTATTTTTATACAATAAACCACAACTATGTAAGATTTACCTATTCTCTTCCTCTTTGTTTGGAAAATATGTCTCCTCTCTTGATAAAACTCCTCTCTATATTGCAACTTTCAAGATGGTTATAAGCTGTGAAGAATGATTCTCCTTACCAATGTTCACTTATATAAATGGTTTCACCAGTGTCTTTATCAACTTGAACAATTACATACTCCCAACGTTTCCTCTCTTATAACCATCATCATAGGCATGATGACACTCATATGCATACTTTCCAACTTTACACTCAAAGTATGTATCATTCAATCTTCCCTCTTAACCTCTTCCACATGCATAAGTGTTTATTTCTCTAGGTTTTGTCCTTTTGTATTCGTTTCACCTTCCTCACTATTTTGTTAAGATGTCATTGGTTCCTTACCTCCATTGATATCCTATTTGGCCTTATTTGTATTCCATATGTGTGATAGCTTCTCCTCCTCTCTCGAGGAATATAGTTATGTATTTCCTCTATTTACTTATTCACTCTACGAAGGTAGGAAATACGCCATGGTCGAGGAAACCTATAAAATTACAAATACATATATTTTGATAGAGATAATTATTTATATGAAAAAGGGATCATTTAATATATCTTGAAGAGATATTTTGATTGGGATAAAAATTAGAGTAATTGATCACATAGGGTTGAAAACTTTAGAGCTTAAATTCATAGAATCCTTTTTGGGATATAAGAAACAAAATGCATAATAGTCATAGGAGGGAACATAGAGCTTAGAAATTAATGCTTCATTTCCTTGAGTCATGTATTAGTAAGGAGATAAAAAATATATTAGATTCCATGGGAGAAGGAGATTGCATTTTAGCTTTGTGTATGTGTATATATATGACAATTTTGGTTGTGGAAAAGAATGGTTGACACTCTATAGTGAACTAGAGATAATTGTTGGCTTGTTGTGAGTGATAGTGACTCTTTTTGTATAAATTAGGTTTTTCCAAATTCTTGTTAGAGAAATTTGTGATTAATAGTTATGCAAATACCATGAGTTAACATAGATAGAGAGACACAATGAGCAATTATAGGGTATGTAAATCCTTGATAGTCTTACGGAACTATTTTAAAGCCATGAGAGGATTAAAGTGTAAAGAAAACTAGAGGGACAAATAGTCATATAGAGTTTATAGATGTCATGAAGGATTGAATAGAAATGAAAATAGTCACATTTTAGTGTGAATGTGTGTGTTATAGTGACACTATAGGGAGATATGAATAAACATAAGTCTTGGCAAATGTGTAAGATTCTCAATTTATGGAAATGGTAATTTGTTCACTCAAATCCCCACACTTGATTGAACCATTGATGGTAATAGTTAATAAAAATAATATATTGGGTGGTTTTGAATGAATATGAAGAGAAATGAGTATATAAGATCCCATAAGATTGGAATAAGAGAGGGATAAGATTTTGTAGTGAGTCTAGGTATTGATATAATGAGCAAATATTGTGAAGTGGTTTTTTTAGAGAAGGATAGTGAGAAACTCGATGATATTTTTAGAGATGGTACTATTAGAGGAGAGAAAACATTCCATGAGTAGTGGGTAGAAGTTGTGAGTTTGAGCATATTCCAATAAGAGAAGATTTTTGGGTAGAATATTGTTGAAAATAAATGGAATAGAAGGAGTCACGAAGAAGCAAAGTGATTAGAAAAAAACAACTAGCAGAGTTGAAGAGGATTTGATGGAAAGATTAGAATCATGCAAGGGTGTACAAAAATTAAGGTGAATATCAAAGGGACTAATAATACCATGAAATAAAGGAATATAAGTGTATCAAATAAGAAGTAATGAATGATAAACCACCTCAATAAAATAAGAGTAAAGAGAAGAGGAAAAATGATTAAGGGATGAGTGAGAAAACATCATTCTAACAAATTAGGATAAGGAATTGGTGAAGAGCTATGGTATTCAAGAGGACAAAAGAATTTTTTTGAAGAGGAAAGTAGTGAAGATGTTTTTTTTTAAATTGAGGAGAAAATGATGAAGAAAAGAAAGGAAGAAAAGAAGGAGATAAGGATGTTAATAACAAAGGAAATGCATCATGGAGATGAAGAGGAAACACTAATCATAATGAATAAGGTTGATGAGTTTTGGGGGAATAATATCATCTCATTGGATCCATCTTGGAGAGTGATTACGTTATTAATAATAGTGGAGTGAAGAAATTCCTCTTAGAAGGTATATAATAGCAAAGAATAGGAGAAATTAGATGAGATAAGATGGCATGCCACTAGATAAGGAATGAAGATACCTTATAAAATAGATAAGATGAAGAATAAAAAAGAAGGTGAAGTGATAAGTGCAAACTCTTTACCTTGGCGAGCCTCATGAATAGAGTGATGGGTCACTATAAAGGTCCTAAAGAAAAATATGGAGAGGAAATAAAAAGAAGAGGATGTTATATGGAGGGAACACTTAAAGGGAATCTTGTGTCCCGTATTTTAAATCCCAATTTAATTTTTAGTGCTTTCCTATAGGTAATTAATGTGAAGAAAAGAGGTTAACTACAAAGCCCCCTAAATTAAGAATAGGTCACGGGTATAGAGATAATAAAGCTCATGAAATATGAGGATAATTAAAAGGATGATGTAAGTGAGCTCCAAGAACATAAGAAATCCCTATATATTTTTAGGTTGAGAAATAATGAAGGCATGTTTTTAAAGTGTAGGACATGTGTTAAGTCCAATAACATGAAATAGAAATGGAAGGACGTGGCCATTTATATGTTGATGTCAACATAAGGAGATATGAAAAGAGGACACATGGAAACGTGTTATAAATTTACTTTAAAGACCCATATAATTTTATTGGGAGCACTATTACATGTGAGAGAAATATTATGGGAAATATATAAAAGGGATATTCCCATTAGGACCAAAATTGGAGCAATTGGTCACTCGGATAGGAAATTTTGGATCTCATATTCACGATTTATTTTGCGATGTAATAATAGAAATCTAATTTAATTATTATATTAAGAACGATTAGAAGTAACAGTGAGATGTTAGAAATCTATTTGGTATTTTCCTCAAACCCTATAATAGTAGGTAGGAAAGTCCAAATCTCAATAAGAGAGATCAAATAAATTTTGGAGGACATGGGTTTGGGAAATCACATTTGAATGTTTTGTCTATGTATATGAATTCCAATTTCACTGTACAAAATGGTGGTTGACACTCGACAAATAAATCTAAAGAGAGTTGTTGACACATCATGATTGATTTTGACCTTATTTGTGTATAGAATGTGCTACCGAAATCTTGTTGGACATCATTTATTGAAGTAAAAGATATTTTCTACAAGAGTGTGTTTGTAGAGATAAATAGTCATAGTGAAAATTTAGTGGGTGTGTAAATCCATGAGAGGCTTTTGGAATTACTGTAAATACCTGAGAGGATTAGAGTGTAAAGAAAAGAAGAGGAAAATAATCGCAGATAATATGTAGATGTTGTGAAGGATTGATAGTAATGAAAAGAGTGATGTTTAAGTTTGAAAGTATGTGTTAGACTAAGACTCTGGGGATTTGTAAAGATAATAGTATAAAAAATTGTGCAATATTTTCATGATGTGGGTTGGGCCTTTGTTCAATTGAATCTTTATACCTGACTACTTCGAAACTAGATTCATTCTTCTATTTTCTAATCAATTAGCTCCTCTACGTTTAGTGTGTTTCGAAAATATGATCCTCTATTTCTACTCTTCTAATATTTGAATATCCTTGACAATCATTTCTTCACTATCATCCAAATGTTCGAACATTAGAAATGTTAATTCCATTCCACCTTAAGTGTTGTTTTTTCATTCTTCCATGTCACTTACATCTTCCCCAAGGATAAATCATCTTCTTCTACCTTCCTAGATTGTAGTATATCAAATCTAGTGTTTGTAATGCTTCTATGAATTCATAAAGTCTTTAATTCACATTATTCACTAATGTGTTTCATTGTCATACTCTTTTAAGGGGCACATTGTATTTAAAAAACATAGGTTTACCATTTCACCCTATTCATAATCCTTTGTATATCACACCACTCGCTCATTTACTTGGTTCTCTACCCACATCAAAAAGATGCAGAACTTCACTCTTTCAATCCTACAGTCGTTCCTTCTCATATACCAACTGATGCAATTTTAGTTAAGGAGTCTAATTAATAATTAGCCTAGAATACAAAATTTTATGAAACCACACAAATCTTGACCTCTTGTATCCTTCCAAACATATGTAAACTAGATTAACACTCTTTGTTAATTATCTATGAGAAAACATTGTTAGAATAATTTTGCTCTAAACGCCAATGGTACATTGTTATACCTTTGCATACTCTACCAAATCTTTCCTATTATAACATAACAATCACAAGTACCCACAACCTTCAAAAAATTGATGTTGTCATGTTCCCTAAGTGATCCAATCCTATCGCCATATTCCAAAAACAATGTGGATATCTCTAATTGAATTATTCCTTACAATTGCACTCTTGGATATATCCTTACGCAATACTTCAATTCCTTTTGAAAATGTAGTACAATGTTTATATAGAAAAATTATCAACTACATACAATATTGGGCTGCAATAGATCTTAACCATAAAAAATTATGTTCTTTGTAAATATTCAATAAAGGATAATGCCCAATGGACATATGTGATAGCTCAAATTGATGACAATACAAGACATATTTTTTATTGTAATATTTGAATTAGGGAAGCCATCATAAGGATTCATTTGTAAATCTAATCTGGACAAAATGTGATCTCACTATTTATGCTTTCTTGATAATATGCACATTATTGTGAGAGAAATATCATATTCCATGTCTTGATTATCTCTATGCATAATTGCAATCACCTTGTATTATCATACTTAAATGCACGATTTCAAGATGAGTCTTTCCTAAATTGAAACTATGAAAATTCACTATGTTATCACACATTTGTTAATGATTCCTTTTTCTTTAACATATCCCAATATCTGTGTAATATTTTGATCCCATGCCAAAGATTAAAATATTTGTACCTTCTTAAGAGGTGTGTATACATAACACAAGGGTTCCACAATGCATTTTGTACATTTATTATTCATGCAATACCTTCTAGCCATGAAACTAAACCATGCCTTCTTTTAAAAAACGAGGTATAGAATTTTCACAACTTGTAAAGACTTGTCTAGATTTACTATAATATAGTGGACCATTCTAAAGTAATTTTCTAATCATGTACATAAATACAAAAAATTGTATTGTAATTAAATATGGTTGATGGAAGATTGTATGCGAACCTAGATGTTCTTTCACTTTTCATCATGTGGGTATAAAAATGTGTGATTTAAGTTATCGCACACATGATGCATGGTAATAACATTATGTGATGCGAAGTTTCTTTAGGAAAGCTTCGGGTGGCGAGCCTTAAGTCCTATCTTTGGGTTGAGCCAAGTCTCCTTGACTCATCCTTAGGTACCGCTTACATTCGCTCGGGTTTCTTCTTTTTTGACCGTTGGTAGAGGTCATTTCTTCTATTCCTCAATGTTATATCTTTTTCTCCTTTGAATCTCTCACGATGTATTTGAATTGTAAGGCTTCTAGGAGCCACAATCCCTATTTTATTACCTTATCTAATAAAAAAACATGTGATGCATGGTAATACCATTCTTTCACCTTTTAGTAAGTTCATTCCATGTTTGCATGTCAATGGGTACTCCCACTCATTCAATTTTTTTCATTAGTTGGGTACAAAATGAATTCCATCACCTAATCCGACTATGTACATCCAAACCCATGTTCCTTCTCTCCTCGGATAATATCCATTGTCCACATGCGATGTTTATTTTTCAAAGCACATATTCATATATTGTGCAAAAACTCTATCCATTGTCTTCTCACTAAAATTTCCACTACTCGTTCAATGTATGTTTTCATCTCCATCATTTTCCTTCAAAATATTATGCACATGTTGCACTCACTCTTCTTTGTGAAACTCATTGTCATGGTAATATGCATGCTCTGATGTATTCATCCCATAGGATTGGAACCCCTTGCACATAACCAAAATTAATATAGTGCACCATTGTATCTTCTTTCCAAAGCGACTTAGGATGAAATCCTCTCAATCCTTCTTCATTCACAATATGTTATCCATTCCATCATACAAAATCCCATGATAAAATTTCCAGTCTCACAAAACAAAAGTTAGATGCAACTATCAAAATGATATTACATAGATACTTTTCAACGAAGAAATCAATATTCTTCTCTAAATTTCAATCTTATTGCACAATTCCAACTTTTCCCTCTACCAAAGAATTCACTCTATAAGGATCTATATATTGTTTGTGCTTTGATTCCAACTTCTGCAATATATTCGTAGACACCAAATAATTTTTTATTCTATCATCATCTACCACTATGTAATATTTACTTCTTTTATTACTTCTTATCCCAATATATGTCATCTCTCTTACTGTAAATCACCTCTCTTTTTGACAACAAATAATATTATTCTCAAGTCACAACATGTCTCCTTTCTCCTGTTTGAACATATATTTGTTTGTTTAGTATTCTTACACATGACACATTACATGATTCCTCCACTTCATCTCTCCTCACAATCATCATGGGAATGAGGTCACTCATATGTTTGATGTCTAACATTTCCATAATGAAATCATTTATAGTTGAATCTTCATTCTCAATTTCTCCCTCTTGTAGAAGTAGTCCTTCCAATAACTTTCCACTCTTGGGAATTACTTGTTCCTTTCTCCCTCATATTCCATTATTTCCTTACCACCAATAAGCCTCCTTTGTATCCTCTGAATCATTTTTTACACATAATTCTTTCTTCTACTCTCAAGACATTATTATGCCTTTTCCTTTATTCACATCTTCACTATGTTGATATAATCTTGGAGTATCCACCAAAGTCCATTGATACATTGTGCTATCTTATTTTAATTAATTTCACTATGGTCATCTTAAATCATGATCTTCTAAAAACCTTGAATGTACCCATTCACACACAATTCATTTCATCTAAATTATACACTCACTTTGATATATATAGTTGGTAATACCTAAGAAAAAATTATTTTAATTTTCATAGGCTTTCACTTCCATTGTCCGATCTTTTCATTACCATTCCCAATTTTCTCAATATGAACTTCTTTTCACCATAACATCGCATGAGCCTTTAAGGATATTTTACAGGGCAGGAGTCTCGCGCAAGGGATGAGTCCCATCACACCTTTGACCCCTGCGGTTACTAACCCTAGCGTTTCATTTGGGGATGAAGTCCTCGATTCAGAACGTTTCTACCTAGAGCATGCCCTGATCGGGAGATTCAGCGGGCTCTGGCCAAACCTAGCTACCCTTCATGACTGGATTACAAAGCACTGGATCCCGATTCTATCTAGTAAGTTAGATCTTTATCCATGTGCGAAAGGTACATTTATTGTTGCTTTTTCCTCAATTAGGGATAAGGAAGTCATAGCTAAAAAACTCTGGGCTTTGCAATCCCACTACCTGGTTTTGAAACCCTGGTTCCCATCTTTTAACCCAATCACTGAATCCTTTGCCTGCAAACCAGTCTGGATTAGACTGCCCCATTTACCACTCCAATTCTGGGACCGTACTTGTCTAACCGCTATTGGAAATACTTTGGGTCATACCCTTTTCATTGACCCCCAAACCACTGATTTCACGCACACAACCTTTCTAGAATCCTTGTTGAGCTTGACACATCCAAAAATCTCCCTGCTAATATAGAGCTTATAGTCCAAAACAGAACTTGGACACAATCATTAGATTATGAAGGCTTGCCCTTTAGGTGCAGAAAGTGTTTTGCTACCGGACACACTGCTGATGTTTGCGGAATGGAAAAGAGAAAAAATGGAAAAAACAACTGGTGGAAAAATGCCCTCCCTGAACACCTGATTTTGAAGCCAAAGAGGAGTCAAATACAGATATTGAAGATGATTTTGTCCCGGAAACCCCTCTTTCAGAAATTCCAGTTGTTGAATGCGCCAAAGAATCTCATTCCGTTGGTGACAAAAAGGAAGATACAAAAGAAGATAATGAATCCGCTATCCCAGTTGGATCTATGGAGGATAAGGAAAATACGCCTCCTCTATTCAATCCTCTAATTGCGGAGGCTTCTACAGGCTGGATAACGGTGCGTAAAAATAAAAAATTGTTCTCCAAGAATACCGCTTCTCCGCCTTGCTAGTTTCCCAAGTGTTGCTCGGCTGCTCATCAATGCTTCACTTTCTTTGTCGAGCAGCAGTTGTTTGGTCACTGTAAATCAGTTGTTTTTATGCTGATTTGTTGTTGGTCTTGGGTTTTATTCTATGCAGAGTTTTTTCTGCTTCTGTTCTTGTTCTTGTTCGTTGGGCCTTATTTGTTCACATCTGGCTTTTTGAGCCTTCTTGTATAAGGGTATAGTCCCTTTCAAAAAACTATTTACCCTTAATAAAAAAACATCGCATGAGCCTTCAAGTTTATCTTTTTGTTGTTTACCTTTCCTTCCTATGCAACAATATCAAACAAACATTATACCATCTCACTGAGAAAATTAATTAGCTCTTATATGTATTATGTCCCCGAAAATCAAGGAACCTTGATTCCCACTAGAACTCCTCTTCCTAATACCCATTCAATCACTTCTTAATCTTCTTCTTCCGCATCAATTACATCATCCTTCAACTAAAACATCTTCTTATATCTTCCTCCATTCGCAATCAATATGATTGGTATTGTCCACGACAATTCTATGATCTCAAAGTGTTTTGGCCACAATATTGACTAACACACCTCATCACCCTACACTTCTTGGACATATTTTATCTAGATTTTTTTTTATCTATTGTTGCACCTCTTGTAAAACTACACATATTAGACCACTTGCTAGATACACTTCGCAAAGATGGATAACTTCATTATCTCAATCCCATAGTATTTCTTCACTCTAATACCAAACGATGTACTCACAATTAGGGAGTTCAAGCAAGAATTTCCTTAGACCACATAAGATTAAAAAACAACACAAATTGGCTAATTGCAACCTTGGTCACAATAGTAAATTATCTTATTACACTTTATTGATTATCTTTGAGAAAAAAATGTTTATGTAATCTTGAGAATGATCACTAAAAATGCAATCTTACATTATCTCATACTTTGGAAAATTTTATCTTGCTACAACAAACCTTCAAAATTCCCACCAAGTTATAGAAACATCAACAGTAAAATGTTTCATGAAGTGATCTAGTTTGATAAGGCTATTCTCAACGTGCGCACAGATCTCCAATTGTAGAACTCCTTGTAAATGCACTATTGTTGATATCATTACTAGGAAGAATTTGATGTCTTATACAAATCTAGTGTTGTGTTTATATATCTAAACATGACAAACTAATTACAATATTGGGATCTAATATATCCTTCCAATAAATAATTAGATGTGATGTAGATATTAAATAAAGGATACGACCTAGTTAACCAATTGATTTCATAGTACAACTCAATGCAAATAAAATTGGGCTCTATAATTATAATATTTGAAACACATGAATCACCATTGGGTTTCATTTGTAAACTTGAGGTGGTGAAAAAGTCATCCCATGATTTTTTTATTTGCTGAGACTGCATATTATTGCACAAGTTGTCTCTCACTCTGTCTTGAGTGTCCATTTCACAAAATACCAATGGCATTTTAGTTTATTAGGTAGATGCATGGTATAAAGATGATTTACCTTTTCATTGAAACCTCTTAAAATGTAGTATGTGTTGTTATGCACGTGTTAAAGGTTTTCTCGTTTGTGCCATTTAAATCAGTAATATATGTAATGTTTTGATCTTGTGCCAAGGCTTACAAGATTTGCACATTGTAAGAGTTGTATATGCATAATTCAGAGGTGTTGTGATGCATGTTGTACATTTGTTTGTTACACAAGACCTTCTTGCCATGAAATCATTATGTTTGTTCTATGCCATCGGATATAGACGTGTACCAAGTTCTGATGAATCGTGTAGATTCATAATAATACTATAGACGTTTCTAAAAATATTTTCTAAAGTTGGACATAAAAATTACTGTAATTGGTGTTGGTTGATCCAAGATTGTACGTGATCCCAAATGCTCCACATCATCTTTATATGTGCAAGGTCATTTTTGTGTGAATATGTGTGGGTTGCATGGTTTACTATATTCCTTTATTAGACCTTGTAACTGTGACTATAGCAAGTTTCACATTTCTTAAGAGTTTTTATGTATCATGCATAATTGCCAAAACTATGCTCATATGGATCTAGTCATACAGTCAAATTGTAGAACTTTGGTGATTGTTTTTTTTGGTTTGTTTCAACACATTGTTTGTAGCTATTTTCAACTACATATTTATAATGAATCTCTCCCAAATTGTAACAAAATTTGTATCACTCTTAAACCCTAGTTTCGTTTAAACATTTCATATTTTCCAACGTTACATGTATTTTTTTATTAATGGTAAAGGTTTTTGACTGGTATTCTACCGAGGTACAAAAAAGCCTAAAAGCCCAAATACAACATTGTCATACTTAGAACCAAAAAGAGACAGTTGCCCAGCAACGAAGAAAAAACTAGGTAGGATAAACAATTTTCTTGAGAAGAGATTTTTTCTTGTTGTGTATTGTTTTCCACCCATCTACAACCTCCTCAACAAGATGAAAGACTTCAATAGCTTCTATCGGCAGATATGTGCTTTTTTCAACTGGATAATGAGGAGGAATATTTTCCTTATCCACTTTACAAGCTATTGGAACAACAATATTGTTTGTCTAAACATATTTTACATTCTCCTTGCTTTATACAGTTGAAATTTCTGAAAGAGGGGTTTCAGGGCTTTTCGGCCACCCCTTCTGAGTCATCATTTGAATCTAGGGCTTCCTTAGCATCGAAGGCCAAATGCTCAGGTAGGGCATTTTTCCACCAATTGTTTTTCTCATTGTTACGCTTTGCCATCCCACATTCAACAACAATATGTCCTAAGGTGAAACACCTTCTACATTTGAAGGGTAAACCTTCATAGTCTAAAGGTTGAGTCCATGTCCTTCTTTGCACTTTGAGCTCAATGTTTGCAGGGGAAGATTCTTAGAGGCATCGAGCTCGACATGAAATCTGACATATGTGGTATCAGTGAAATAAGTGGTTTGAGAGTCAATATAAAGATTATTACCCAATACATTGCCAATGGAGATCACACAGTCACGGTTCTAAAATTGCTAAGGTAAATGACGTAGTCTGATCCAAACATGTTTGCAAGAGAAAGTTTATGTGATTGGGTTAAAAGAAGTGAACCAGAGTTTTAAAACAAGGTAGCATGATTGACAAATCCAGAGTTTACCCGCTATGGTTTCTTTATCAGCAATAGAAGAAAAAACCACAATAATTGAAGTTCCTTTTGCAGAGGGATAAAGGTCTAACCTTCCACTAAAGAGCAAGATGCAAAACTTGGAGATCCCTTCATGAAGGACTGGTACGTTGGCCCAGAATCCGCCAAATCTGCAGATCAAGGCGTGCTCCTGGTAGTAGTGTTCAGATTTGATGACTTCCTCCCCGAATGTGACACGGGGTAGTGGCGGTAGGGACTATGGGATTGGGGGACCGTCTTCCCTACAACTCATCTCTAAAAGAGTTGCCAGTTGTCTCGGAGGAAAATTTCTTCTCAGGGGCGACTTCAGTTTGAACGACCACAGCCCCCAGAACAGGGGAAGGGTGCACAGTTCGGACAGGGGAAAACAATGGGGGTTCTAAGCCTTTACCACCGGAAACACCAGCAAAAGACTGAGAAATCAACCGCTGTCCATGGCTACCAGAGCCACAACAAGAAATGCCCCCAAGCCGGCGCGGATTTGAGGAGGCCGAGAACAGAGGCACCGAGGGAGCAGCTTTAAGCACCGAAGCGCCGACAGTACCAGGGCCGCCAAAGCTCTCCAGAAGGTCATTTCTAGCGTCTTCAGTCCCTCAGATCACAGGGTTAGGGCTCTCGAATGTTTTCTTTGAGCTCGCCAGAGCACCCCTGTCTCCAGCCGCTGAGAGCTCGCACCAGCACCGCCGCTGCCATTGCCGCTGCGAGCAGAGGACTCAGGGTTTGCAGATGCTGCCTTAGGGTTCGCGGATGGGCTCTTAGAGGTTCGCCATTTCGTGTGAAAAATTGTTAAATGCAAATTAATACAGGCCAAATGAAATCACAGTTGAATTTTATTGTCCATAAATAGGAATGATTTTCTAGTTGTATAGCATTATTAATAAATCTTATTGTTATAATGCTGTCTAAATTATTATAATGCTCGGATGGGTCTAAATTATTATATAAAATTTAAGTGCCATAAATGCCTATCTAGTGTGTACTGGTAATCTTGTTTTTTTCACAGATTATCTTTCACTTTGTAAAACCTTCACAAATATGGAAGACATTAACAATTGAATCCATTCATGTTTAAAGAAAAAATTGAATAAAATATATTTTATAAACAAAGATCTTCCTATCGAGCAAAATTATTGTAATTACTGGTCTGTAACTTGTAACTCATTCCCTTACCTGGAGAGATCTTTAAGCTCTCGCTGATGAATTGACTGCACTATATTGAAGTCCAATTTTGCAAGTATAAAAGCTTTTTGTTATGCGGCACCCTGAGAATCAGACATTGCAGGTTAGGCTTTCTTAATATAACCATAAACATCTTCCAAGTTCCAATGAAGACTAAATTGAGGTTATGGCGATTACTTGGCCCATGAATTGTTTTCTCCATATATGTCTATATAATTCCTTGCTTCAATTTTAGGCGATTGTGTACTCAACCATACTCCAGATTGAACGTTATCGTGTGCCAAAACGTATTGTTCGGATCTAAATAATGAAATTTACATACTCTATAACTCTCTTTCTTTTAAATTATAACGCTTCTCTAAACTTGTTTACATAGTAGATGCATGTTCAAACTATATCTAAAAGCATTATATTAGAAGTTTACCTCTCGTGAGAGATTGGAGCTCATTTCAGAATTCTGTAGGGATTGATTTAAATAGGCAGTAGCAAAGGCTTTAGCCTCTTCCATAACTTTCTCCATGGGAAAAGCAATTAAGGAAGCCCGAAATAAATTTAGAACACTTTTTATCTCCTGCTCTGATAGAGTACTGGAACAGAATAACCCTCCATTTTTTGATTTGAATTCTTCTAACACATCTGCCATTATATCATTCAAGATTTTATATTAAGGTCAAAGAAAATAACTCTCTCACTTTTTTGTTTTTTTTGGGTACTTATTATATCATTATCAAAATATATTTCACAAACAAAACTTTACCAAATAGATGTAAAATGCAAGATACAAGGTGCCCATAATTTACTAATTTTTACAGGTATTTTAATATTTATTTACTAATTAAATTTTGCTTAAATATTGACCATAAAATAAAACACACTCATAAAAGGAAATGTTCTTAGCTCTTATTCTTCTTGCAATGTAACTTCAATGAAAATATTATTTAATAAAAATAAATAGACTGTTCTAATCTCCTCATATAAATATAATTTAACAGAAAATTATAGATGTAGATTTTTTCTCCCAAATACTTAGTATTCCCCACCATACCTCCTAATAGGATTTGACAAGAGCCTAGATCATCCTAATTCAAATTAACATGGATGTCCTAAATTATTGTAAAAATTGAATAAATAACAAAATTAAGATTACAAACTAAATATAACTAGTATGAATATTTAAAATATATTTATTTGAAAAATGTCAATAGATATCAATTTTAAGATTCTTATCTTAGATCTACATATACCACATTGAGTTAAAATTTCATTACATTCTATTTATATTTTTGTTGGTGACAAAAACACGTTCTAAAATAAGGACCCCAAACTCTAATATATAGTCAACATATTACTATTTTTAGATTCACTATTAAAAGTAACAAAAAAATTTAATTAAATAACAATCAAATGGATGTCAAATTTTAATTCTAAAATAGAAATATCATAATCACACCATTATATCCCACTCCATGCTACCATTGTAGAATGCCTATCAGTAAACTAATTCTTTCGCCTATGAGTAGAATGCCTTGGTACACAACTATTAGAGATCCACATGATGGATTCAACTTTGTTAGCATACTCACAATGTTAAAATGAGAGCTTTGAAACAGGGCATGTGAACAGTTTGACATAATGCCTGGAAGAAATGTGGTCTCATGGTCTATTATGATTCAACGGTATACCCAAAATAGGAACAAGTTTTAATAACAAGCAAATGCAATTGAAAGGTGTAAAGCCACACCCCACAATCTTGCCAACAATCTCCCAATCCATGCCAAAATAAGAGGCTTGCAACAGGTATGGATCTACTAAGTGTAACAAAAAAAAGGGGATCTTTAAAACGTGTAGTTATAAGTGCCCTGGCAGACTGTAGGTAAAATGTGGGATATTTAGGGGGAACATCCACTGTAATGTTTGCAAGATGGGTATGTTGAAAAGGCGTTAGAAACTTGAAAAATGTTGTTGGAAGATGTAAAGCTTTTTTCTGCAACCTTTGCTAACGTTTCCTTCAATTTGAGCTAGAACGGGCATTTTGGAGCATTGTATGAAGATGCATCAAAAAGGGACTTCAATCAGATTTTTGTGTGATGTTTCAAATGGCCAATAAACTTGGAAGGCGAAATCATATGAGAGGCATGCAAACTATATGACAAAAGGACCCAAAGGAATGCGGTCCCATGGAATGATATAGTAGTAAGGATCTTCTGAAGATAGGTTTGTTGAAAAGATTATATGGGTGCTTGCATGCATGAGGGTTAGTTGGCAAAGCGGTGAAATGGGATGCAGCTACTTGAAGTGTATATTCATGGGATATGTATTCCTTTTTTGACTTCTTAGAAGACAGAAGAGGTTTACCCACGTTCTCTCTAATAGTTTCCTTCAGCTTTATAACCTCAATTCCTTTTTTAATGTTTCATTTTCACTCCTTCAATTTCAAATTTTTTTCTGCCTACGATTGCCATTTCTATTGCATTACTAATGAACAATTACTAGTTATATAACAAAATTCATTACTAGTTATATAACAAAATTGACAAAGAAACAAAAATAACATAGAGAATATATAGAAAATCATTACAAGCAACCACTAAGGAGAGAAATGACACGCCTAAATGAAGATAACTCCCAACATGTAATGTGTAGTTTAAAAAATAAAAATAGGAGCATTTGCTTAGAATTTCAGCTATATAGATTTAACAAAGTAGACACCTGAAGAAACTTCATATCTCGTGGCAAAATCGCAGAATTCGTAGTCCCAAAACGGTGGTGTTGAGATCTTTATCGCATTTTTTCCAATATCTGCAGCTCAAAAAGAATAAAAGAATTTCATTACCGTAACTTATATAAGCGCATCATTCAAGCATACAATTTAATATGCTTCTCGGAAATAGATAGATATAAAATTCTAGTCTTCCAAATCCCTCTCATATATATATACACCCACATCTCAACTACAATGTGAATACAATGGAAAGGAGGAGGAGTCGGATCCCATTATAAAAAGCAACATAGTGGCCTCGGACAAGTAATTCATTATGTAGGGAACAGATTGACAAATTTAGGTGCAGATACAATAATTTCAATTTTAGGAATTTTGTTTTAGGGAAGTGGCTCTATGATATGTAAAAAATATTTGGATTATTTATAAAATTTAAGGATTGATTTGCTAATTCCTCTAGATTAGTAAAAAAATGTTATTATTACATTTTTCAAAATAAAATTTAAAAAATAACATAATTAATTTGCAGCTTACAATTTCTCTGCAACTGTTGCAAATTATAATACCGTCACAGTTAACTGAGTGGTTATCAAGCTTAAAAGATGGCCTGTTATACAAATCAGCATGCATTTTGATGGGCCCTACTTAAAATATCTGTTATCTATCGATATATAGAATTTTTTGTTTCTTTTGGTAATCCGGATGGATCAGCGAAAATAACAAGTGCC
Organism: Taxus wallichiana var. yunnanensis; assembly: GCA_018340775.1. NCBI lineage: Eukaryota > Viridiplantae > Streptophyta > Pinopsida > Cupressales > Taxaceae > Taxus > Taxus wallichiana. The sequence continues at coordinate 760,834,987 of CM031244.1, forward strand.
CAGAGTTTTTTTTTGAGAGAAGGTCTAATACAAAGTGAGCGCCACCTATCAACGTCATATGGAGTAACATACACCAAATTCTATGGTCTAAATAAATCACGAGATTTGAACCCACAATTTGAACCAACTAAAATGGTGGCCTAATGTATATAAAATTTATATACAGTAGAATTTAAAAGATTTAGCCAATTTGGTAAATCACTGGAGCCATACACGGCAGTATGGAGGTTATGGGTTTGAAAACAAACATTTTGGTGCAGGTTAATAAAGGGATGAGATTTGACGGCTGACCCCACTTTCAAAACAAATATCTATGACATTAATTGGTTTAAAACAACATGTCGATCTTTGTTAAATACATATTTTTAATTTACAAAATACATTGTTTATTGCTTTACTTACAAGTTTAAGTCGTAAGTTTTGGAATTATATACTTTATATAAACACATTTTCATTAACTATGTTATTCAAATATCTATGTAATACTGCACTTATATTTATATTGAATGTGTTCATAGTGAAAATGACAGTTTTGCCAAATTCTTTCATGTCAAATAGGGACGGACTGGCTGACTATTTTGCAAAGAGTAAAATACAATTAAAACAAGTAAAAACGTTTGGGGACGGGTGTCAAATCTCAACTTCTAAAGAGACTGATAAACAAAAGAAGCATGAGACTTCGCTCCATCAACCTCCCAGAATAGTAGACTACAAAGAAGACTCCATTATTTACAGTTTATGACAACTTTTAAAACTGTGAGTGTGGACTCTTTTTAACACACATTCAGAGCCAAAGAGCTAAATACACAAACGGGTTAACCATTGATGGGGAACATGCCAAGAATATAGTGCCTTGGTAGCTTGAGCATTGTTTAAAGTTTAAACAAACCTGAAAACATAATCAAGTTGTTCTGTTATCTCCTTTTGGAAGTGCCGATCTATTCCAAGGCGTTCAATACTGTCCACCATAACCAGGCGTTCACAAATATTTTCTGCACAAGGAGTTCCGATTTGTGCTGCACCCATTGCATTGAACACCTCCTTGATCTCCCCAATGAGCTTTTCAGCAAGCTCAGAATAGTAAGGAGCCTGTAAAACTCAAACAACACAGTAAGTCATATGTTCATATAAGAAGTTATAATAAAAAACAATACGGAATGTAGATAAAATAGTATGAAACAGGCTTGCCTCATAAGGATTGTTTGGGAGGGATTGTATAAAATCATTGTCCCACAAGTTGGGATGATGGTTGCCAGTGCGCCTGGATACACCTTCAACATTAGTTAAGGCCTTGTTGATTATTGCATTTTTAGGCCTTATTATTTTGCCCACTCTAATTGGGAATGCTGTATTGGAAAGCTTCATGTGCTGGATAGGTTTGCAGGAGGTGAGGAGAGAGGGAGAAATAGAAAGGAGAGCCATCGTAAGGGTTGCTATGCAAAGAGCATTTGTTGCCCTTTTATGACATTGAAATGGAGGACTTCTAAGCGTTGGTGATAAACGTGGGAAAAAAATTTTTATATAATACGATAGCCTAAAGAGAATCGGATTAAAAAATTTGTTCTTTATAAAATTACAGATACTAATGATCACAATAAATCACAATAAAGATATATTTACATTATTTGTACATAGTTTTTTTAAAATATGTATTTATTTGATTTTTTCCAAAAGTAGATTCTATTTTTCTATTGGTGAAAACAATTATAAACACTCAACCTTTTTGATTTCAAAATTTCAAATTTTTTATATACATTTTTAAACATTATGGTTACAAAAATAAATTATTGTAATTTGTATCAAAATTTCCTTTTTAATCTCACAATAAAACATATTACATTTTAGATCATTTGTATATATAATTTTTAAAAAAATACTATACTTTAAACATTATAATTACAAAAATATTAAATTATTGTAATTAATGTATCAAGTACAACATTAAATTTTCACTTTTTTAATGACCAATCACAATAAAGCATATTACATTTTAGATCATTTGTATATATTTTTTAAAATATGTATTTATTTGATTTTTTCAAAAAGTAGATTCTATTTTTCTATTGGCTGAAAATAAATTATAAGCATCTCAAGTTTTTTTATTAATAAAAACAAGAATTTTCAAGTTTTTTATATACTATACTTTAAACATTATAATATCACTTTATGATATTTTTTGCTTCCAATTTCTATTTATTACTATATTTACTCTACATGCATTCCAAATTGTTGCAAATATTGACATGCTACTACAATTTACATAGTAGTCTTCACAAAATGAAAGTGTGGTTATAAGCCTCCCACCATACATCAACATATAATTTGCAATTAGGGTTATTATCCACAATTGTTCTATAAATTTTGTTTTTGCATATTTAATGCAATCGACCGCGTGGTCCACAAGCAACACCATAACCTCTTCCTCCACTAAAATCCTTCAAGGCAGGTTTGCCATTTCATTTGTTTAGTGATTTGGTCTTTCACATCGATTGAAAGTATGTTATTTCCACTTTTTCCAATTACATTCATGTTATTTATATTTAAATTTTAAATCAGTTTATTTTAAATTGAAAAATTCAATCGTTTAAGATATATATGCCTTTTAGAATGAGGGGTGTTTATTTTAATAAATTTGTTTAAAATTAAAATTAATTTTTTTTTTTAGATTTGAAGTATATTTAAGATGTTAGAAATCAAATAATGTTACTTCTATTATTAGGAAAATCTCTAGTTTGTTTTTAAAATGTAATCGTGTAGATTTACTTTAATCAATTTTAAATCAGTTTAGCTTTATTCTTATTTACGCCGAAGGCGTTCCCCTATGGGAAAGGGATTTGCGAACATTCATGGGACTATGTCAAATTTGAATATTTGACACTCCATTGCAGGGGTTTAGGGCGTGATTTGGTGAGTTACCACAAATGTTGCTTGAGAGATCTCCTCCAGATTTGCCACCTCCCTCATCACTAGTCGGGGTCCTGCCTCCATTGGTATTCGAAACAGAGTGTGTGTCGCCCAGGATTGAAGATTTCCCACCGCCTAAGAAGACTTCTCCTAGCCGCCATCACTAGTCGAGCTTCCTTTTCGACTAGGGTTCGTGGATCTAGGTCGCTTAGGGTTCGTGGATGTTGGCATCATATTTTAAATAAGGAAGACACACATTCTATTAAATATTTGAAAATATTTTGTCTAAAATCACAAAAACCGTCTACAAGGCCATCAAATTTAACCCCTGCTTCTAATATAATATTAGGATGGAAACATATATCATCATCAATTACATTAATAAAGTCAAAGTCCCTCTTGAGCTGCCATGTACTTTGACATTGTAATCTATTTTATTTTCCAATATAAAAATCAATTATACTATTATGGATGTTCAAATTATATTTATTTCAAAAATATTTAGAGATGTTAAATTTAAGTTTTATATTTTTAATTTTCTTTACATATTACAATTATTAATAATGTATATTTTAATATGAATTTGTATTAATTAGTCACAATTAATATTAATCTAATTATAATATTATTATTGAATTGAATTTAAAGATTACATGAGTTAAGTGCACATGTAATGTGTAGAATTAGCTATTAAGAAAGGAAAGGATTTCCTGTTAAGATCGACCTCATCCATTATTTATTAATATTTTTGAGATTAAAATTTTAGTAGATGGTAAGACAATACCTTTTATAACATTATACACACCTTTAGAAAATAATCCATTTATAACTATATTATTATTCGAAATAACCATTACTTAAAATAATGACTACAAAATCTAATTGATATTACCATTTTCTATCTCCTAAAAATATATTTAAACAATAATTTTAAATAAATAATTAACTTAAAATAAAAAAGATAATATAATATAATATTATTATTCTTTTTTTTTTTTTGGGGGGCGGGGTTGGTAAAATGAGGCTACGACATCAAATCTAAATAGTATTAATACCAACTACAAATTAATTATATAACAAAATTGGCTAGATAAGAATTAATTCAAAAAAACATAAGGAATATATAAGAAACAATTACAATCAATCATTAAGGAGAGAAATGACATGCCCAAATGAAGATAGAAAGACAAAGCTCAGCTATATAATTTATAACAAAGTAGATACCTGAAGAAACTTTATATTTGTGCAATCGAAGAATTCGTTGTCCCAAAGCGGTGGTGTTGAGATATTTATCACATTTATTCCAATACATGCAACTCACAACTAAAAACCTAATTTGATTACTAAAAGAATAGAAACAGATTGTCTCAAATGGGGTTTATTTTTAGTGAAAAGTCTTGTAGACAATTATGATTAAAAAAGTTTTTGGAGTAGCCACTTGGGGAGAGATGGCCCTATAGAGAAAGAGATGGCCGAGAGATGGCCCCATCTATCTGCCCATCTAGATCTATAGAGTAGAAATATCCAAGAAACTACCCACATCTCAACTACAGTGTGAATACAATAGAAAGGACATGGAATTAGATCCCATTATAAAAAGCAACATCATGGCCTGCAGACCATCAATGTATTATGGAGGGGACAAACTACAAATGTAGGAGCAGATATTGCAACTGAACTGTACAAGGATTTTTACGCAATCAATCAAATTATCTGCAAATACACCATGATAGGGGAGTGGATTGTTAGGCACAAATGTATGCCAAAGTCTATCCTCTTCGCTAAATGCACCCTGACAAAATATCAATAATATTTATTTTTATTATAAAATGTCTCATTTGTTTTTGTATGTTTTGTACCTTTATAAACATGAATTTTCAGTTTCATTGATTTTTTCACAATGGGATTTATAGTGCCCAATTGTAGTTGGATCCTCGAGAATAGATAGTAATTTTGCAATCTCTAATTCGGTCCTCTCAAACAAATTAGAAGCGAAAGAAGCCATGACTGTAAAAAAATGAAAGTAAAATTCAATTTAGAATACTTTTAATGAAAATATTCTCCTATTTTAATGAAAATAGAAATATGATTTTCAAGCTTGAATGCAAATAATCTAGAATGATTGTTCCTTAATTGAATTCAATCAAGAAAATAAGAAAATGCATATCTTATTGTCATTTGTAATAAAAACTCACTAACATAGAATTACCATTCAAAAATGGAATTTTTGATTGTGTGAAAGGTATAAAAAATACAGTCAATAATAAAAATATAAATGACATCACTAAATAAATTTAGAGACAGAAGGTTCTATAAATCTCATTGTATTTTATAAATGAAGATGGATACAAAGCTTCAAGTTACTCTTCCTTTCTAACAAAATTTTAGATAGCATAAAAATTTCCCTTAATTGATTTACATATTTATAAGATGAAATTCGTAACTGATTCTTGAGACTCTTCAACTACCCTATTTTAAAACTTACAATTAAAACAACTCAAAAATACCTGAAATAGAACATGACTTAAGTTACTTTTTATTTCTAAAAGGTGATGATAAAATAGACAAAGGTACACTACCTTGAGCCACTAAAAATATGGAAAGAATTCTTAAATTCGTTCTTGAGAAAGACGACCTTATAGGATTAAAACTCAAGTTGATATTGCATGATATGACCAACTTATAGTGGCATGGTTATAGTCAAGAAAAGTATTTTCAAATGCAAAGGATCTTGTCTTGACTCCAAACTATAATATACAATGTAGCTTTCTGCCCTTAATTTACATTTATAGGCAACAAAAACAATAAATCATGCTTAACCAGATTCATGAAATTCAAGATAATTCAGTTGCTGCCTAATCTAATTGTACAAGGCTCCACAAGAAAAATAGAAAAATAGTGGGTATATATATTAACTTGAATCAAGAAAGTTCTGTTGCATACAACTCAGCTGACAGGACTAGGAGCCATGGTTGTTATGAAAGTAGGCTAGATTGAAATTAAAGTACAAGCTCTGGTATAGAAAATAAAATTTCCAAGAAAATAAAGAAAATATTCCATACACAGTAAGGAGAGACAACCGAGTTAAGCCAAGATGACAAATAAGAAATGCGAGTTAATAGATATATCAGCTTAAGTATTTAAAACCCAATAAACAACTCATACAGGTCAAGCTTAAATCAAACTTCAATGAGTAATGTAAAATCTAAGTTATTCCATTATAAATATCACATAGTAAATCAAGCTCAAATGGCATAGTTCAAGACAAAGTAAATGAAAGAGATACATCACAGAAAATACATTTTATAAGTCACTGCTAAGGAAAAAAATTATTAACATGTATCAAAAATCAATGAAAAATCCAGTGAGGCATATCCAAGGAATCAAATAGATAAAGCATTCAAAACATGAGTAAACTCTTCTAGTGCTACAGAAAGCTTGGGTCATGGTATGGCGAGATGGGTTGTGAACAACGAGTAACTCACTCAATCTAGAATGCAAGATCTGAGGCCAACTTGGGCAAACACACATATATTAAGCTGAGTTATACACATACACCTAACCGAGCCACAAATAAGCAATGCAGAGCTGGTATATTGAAGAACAAATTACTTATTGGATCATGATGAGCCAAAAAAATTCATGAGTTAGCAACAAGTTACAAAGAAGCCAACTTGAAGGAAGGTAACTGTCGGCATTTGGTTGCTTAATTGCATTTCTTTCAATGTAAAATGAACACTCTGTTCAACTATAATAGGTAGGACTACTCTGCTAGGTTCCTAAAAATAGTAATTGCCATGTTAATAAGTGCATTGAAAGAAGACCACAACATACTCGTGATGCCCAATGAACAACGAAATTTGTGAAGCCTGGTCATGATACAAGAGATTTAAGTAAATGGGTAAGTACTGGTAGATGGGGTTGAAGTCAAATTTGTAACCAATTTTTAAAATTTGTTAGTACTCCAACAAAAGTGCAATTGGCCTCGTGGATGTTAAAAGTTCTTCTTAGTTGTAGGATTGAACTCTTACATGACTTTGGAATGTTGTGGGTATATATTTTAACTTGAATCAAAATTGTTTTGTTCCTTGTAATAGTCAGCATTTCTTTCAATGAAAAATGAACATTCTCTTAAACTATAATAGGTAGGACTGCTTCTGCTAGGTTCCTAAAAATAGTAATTTCCAACTTAAGAAGTGCATTGAAAGAAGATCACAACATAATCATGATGTATAATGAACACCGAAATTTGTGAAGCCTGGTCATGATACAAGAGATTTAAGTAAAGGGGTAAGTACTATGTATGTAGTTTTGTTGCCAACATTCAATGCAAAATGAACACTTTGTTCAACCATAATAGGTAGGACTGCTCTGCTAGGTTCCTAAAAATAGTAATTGCCAACTTAATAAGTGCATTGAAAGAAGACCACAACATACTCGTGATGCACAATGAACACCAAAATTTGTGAATCCTGGTCATGATACAAGATATTTAAGTAAAGGGGTAAGTATTGCTCGAATTTATTTTTCAAGGGGAAAAACTGGCTTTTGGGCATTTTATAAAACTAGTAGTACACTCTTATGTTGCTGCCTGCTCTAATTGTATAAGGCTCCACAAGAAAAATACAAAAATAGTGGGTATATATATTAACTTAAATCAAGATTGTTCTGTTCAGTGTAACATGATCGGTAGTTGGTTGCTTAATTTCATTTCTTTCAATGCAAAATGAACACTCTGTTCAACTATAATAGGTAGGACTGCTCTGCAAGGTTACTAAAAATAGTAATTTCCATGTTAATAAGCACATTGAAAGAAGACCAAAATATACTCGTGATGCCCAATTAACAACGAAATCATGAAGCTTGGTCATGATACAAGAGATTTACTAGGGTAAACTTGTTCTGTTGCCAACATTTAAGGAAAAAATGATTTCAGTTGGCTATTCAACTAGGGTTTCAATTTTTTTTCCCAATTTTTACAAAAATGAAAAAATATCACATACTAGGGGGTGAGGATGCCGGGCTCGATGTGGGCTCTTTCTGGGCTCCAACTTGTTGTGACTGGTCGGCTGTGGGCTCCAACTCGTTGTGGGCACGGGCTCGCAGGTCGGCTCTGTAGAGTCTTCGCGCGAAGGAGGCGGGTGAAGGAAAAGTGAAATCCTCCATGCCGCCTCCAATATAAACCAGGGGGTTCGTGCGAAGGTGGTTCACTCGAAGGGGGGTTCTCCCGAACACCCCCTTTGCACGAAACCATTTCCCTGTCATACATGGCAATAATGTATGCTACTTGGCACTTCACACCAACGTGGTTCGGGAAAACGGGGTGTTCGAGAAAACCCTCCTAATTTCCCACCCCACCACATTGCCCACTCATGTTTTTAGGACAATGTGTGGGACACAATACCATGCATTTATAAAATGTCCCACTTTAGATACACAATGGGAGTGGAATGCATTTAGATACACAATGGGAGTGGAATGCAATGATAAACTAATGTTCACTATACCGATGAATATACAAATGCTTGTAATAAGGGGGATTAAGGCCTAGGAAAACTAGGCAACTTCCTAGGGCGCTAACATTTAGGGGGATGCTAATTTATTTTATTTTACTATGGTTTTTATGAAGAGTAGATCAATTTATTAGTTCCATATATGTTAGTAGCACTTAGTGTCCAACCTTACATACCAATTCAATTCACTTAATTCAAAATAAATATAAAATTACATATTTGTATTGGGAATATTATATTTAGGAAGCCTCAAATATTTATGTAAGTGATTTTGTTGCGATTCTTAAATTTAAAAGTTTAATTCATTCTCATGTATTTTATATACATTGTATTATTTGGAAGTCTTGGAATTCTTAAATTTGGGAAATACATGATAAAATGAGGATTATGATAGACTAAGTTTAATTCATTCTATTTTTTCATGTATGGAGAAAACATTTCATCCCCAACACTAAAATTATGTAATATAAATTGTACTCTTATCCAATATTTAGTTAAATGAGAATTTGACATGAAAAAAGTCTACCAAAGCTGGAAGCGATCTTTTGGAGGAGAGATCAATAAAGGTGAATATTTCACCTTGAATGAAACAAAGTTAAGAAAATTAATAAACAATATCAACACATTTTAAGTCAAAAATATTTTTCAACAAATACATGAGAAAATGAGGATTATGATAGATTGTGAGGGTATATGTTAGACTTTATAATTAATTGGGGAGTGTCAAAATCATTTAGGTCAAAGTAGTAGATATAAAATAATTATTAGAGAGAGTTTTAAAGTATAAATATTTACACTTTACGGATGTTAAAGGTATTATAGCAATATCAAAGTAATACCATAGTATTTGTAAATTTTTGTCGTAGCATCCAATTATTTTTTCTAAACCATCAAAAGTTAAAGAACTCTATTTTATTTTTTTTTATTTATAATAAAGACGTTGGCTCTAAGATTATTATTATTCAATGCCTCAGGGTGTTATTACTTTCATTAACAAAAATACAATTTTGACATTAATAAATATTACCAAACCCTTCATAATTGGTGCAATTTGATTGGCTTTCAAATTGAGATGTTATTGCCTGATGATGAGAAAACATTAGCAGAGCTTTCATCAATGACCCCACACACTAAAATTATGAGCATAGTTTTATGCCTTGAATATAGAGGCAAACATGTTTTTGCCCTTTCCTTTTAGAGATTATACTCTTATCATAGCAATATTTAGATTTAAATGAGAACGGGCATGGATGACATGAAAATGCAAAATTATTGGTTATCTGCTACCAAAGCTATATTATCCATATCACTCATCTCTGTTGATGGATGGTAGTCACTAGGTGAGGGGCGATCTCCCTAGGGAATCATTCTTTTATGAAGTCCGACACTTAGGATCTTTGAAGGCACCGCCCATAGGGATTTTCTTCGGTATATGATGGTGGCACATTTCTTGTTCATTTCATCCCTCAAGATCAAGAAAAAAAATTCACCTTAACACGAATGAAACATAAGTTAAGAAAATTAATAATTTGGGTGGGCAATATCAACACATTTTAAGTCACCAATTCCACATACTTACATCAAAAAGAAATTTCCTCAACATCCTCCTCTCTCTTTTCTCTTCATCATGCCTTTACCTGAATATGGCATTATTTCAACAATTGTTCAATGGAATGTCATCATAATATGCATTAACATTTAATTGTGAGGGTTGATGGAATATTTGATGATTTTAACTACCATTAATTAACTTTTATACACCTAATCAATATACTTTTAAGTCTCGGATTGAATTTATCATATTTTACGTGAGTGTCGAAATCATACACATGTCACACCACATTCTCATTTTCAGGATCTTAAATCTAATGAAGGGTTGGGTCAAAGTGAAAAACTTTTAATGTGAACATATGCATAATATTTCATTCTCAGCGACAATTCTACATGATGAAAAGTTGTTAATAAATACAATAACGATTGTTGTTAATTTATAAATATTTACATCTTTACATGACATTTAATCATCAAATTAAGTATACACTTCTAAAAATAAACACTTTTGAAATCCATAATAAATATTACTAAAACATAACAAAATAAGTTTTCATATCTAATAATGATTGGTACACATGATGGTGTAAAGTTGATTCGATATGGACTATATTATGATTACGATACTTTAAGACTATATGGCCTGGATTCCTATTTTTTAGTTCTTGCGTGGAGATTCGATAAGCCAACATTCATCCATCTAGAAGCTTTGAATTTGGCATAACATAACATTACTCAACCAATGGCCTCACTAAAGCATGGTAAGCCTAAGATCTATGCATTTGATCTCCAAACAAATAAATCTGTTTGAGCTCTTCTGCACCATTGACAGGGACAAGAATGCATAGACAGGCATCATCATGAAGCATTGATATTTGCCACTAAACTTACAGATTGCTGCTCTTGTTATAGATTATAGATTATGTGCTCCTAACCTATGCAAATTTGAAATTCAAACACATAAAAAAGTTATATCAATATCGCGATACCTTCCCTGAACTGCTCGTGGCCTAACCCTAGCGGCGAAGACATTGCAAAGGTCTTTATAGATGGGAATACAGGGGTCAGTGACACCATTCAAAGCACCTGTCCTTCACATGCTTCACATAATGGTGTTGCTTTTGGGGTCGCATGGAGCTGCGACCAGGGCGTCAGGAGTAAGGGCATGCTGGTATCGGCGACAATACCAAGTCTAAAGATCAATTTGTTATAGGGGATTCTTGATCCCTTACTTCTGCTCCTGTTTTGGTTGATTCCAAGTTTTCCTTCTCCTGTTCTCTTTCCCTAACCTTCGCATAGGTGATGTTATTGCGCTCGGATCCTTCTTGGTGGATAATGGAGGTTTTCTCGGAGCTTATTCAAGGCATGGTGGGTACAAACCCATCTCTATTTCGAGAGGAGGCGAAAAACCCTCTTCTTCCCCGGTTACTTCGAGCCTTCATTCCGCTCATGCTCATTATGGTTTTGGGAATGATAGTGGCAACCTCCCTAGTGTGGCTGTCAAGTGCGGCGACAGATTTATCTCTTCTCCTGGTGGAGTCAAACCATCTGGTCCTCCGCTCCAGGCTGGAAGCAAGACACTCATAGGTCTTAACGAAAAAGATGGTGGTGTTGTTGGATCAACCCCTAACAAGGTTAAAACCCTCTCCCCTTCTTGTTCCTCTATGAAATCGTTGAATGATGATAGCGGGTAAGCGGCTAGAAGCATTGTTGTTGCCTCATAATGAGTTGATACAAAGTTTCAGACCCTATCTGTTGCTTCCTTTGAATGTCCCCCTTCTACACCTATGAAACATAACCAATCATTTCGGGACGCAGTTCAAAAGGGATCTGCATCCGTGTCCATGACCTCGGCCTCTCTCATGCCGTGTGTGACCTTTGGAGATGAAGTGCTCAACACCGAGTCTTACCTCAAGAAGCATGAACTGATCTGCAAATTCACTGGCTGGTGGCCCACCCTTCCCGATCTACATGTGTGGATTTCAAAGTGTTGGCTTCCCTTGCTTCAAGGTTAGGTAGATATTTATTCTTGTGCTAAATGAATATTTATTATTGTTTTCAATGATATTTGTGACAGAAATATTATATTCGAAACAATTTGGATCAACCAACCTCATTATTTTATCCTGAAATCCTAGTTCTCTTCCTTCAACCCACTTACTGAATCATTCTCAACCAAACACGTGTATTAGAATGCCACATTTTCCCCTCAAAATTTTAAAGACAAATTATCTAGTTTCTATAGGCAACTCCTTGGGAAAATTAATCAATGTTGATACCAATACATCTTCCTATATGCACACAAAATTTTCCCAAATTCTTGTTGAGATAGACACTTCAAAATAACTTCCAACTAATATTGACCTTAAAGTCCAAGAAAGAACTTGGACTCAGCCAATAGATTATGAAGGGTTGCCCTTCAAATGTAGAAAGTGTTTTGCATTAGGACATATTATTGCGGATTGCCATCTCAAGAATCATATGCATGCAAGATCTACTTGGTAGAAAGATGCCCTCCCATGTCATACTATGATTAATGAAAATCTAGAAAGTGCTCCTAATTCTAACTCAAATTTGGAGGATTGTGTTCGAAACTTCCATTAAGGATCCCGTGGTTCGTTCAAAAGCATTGTCCATAGCGGCAAAGGAAAATGTACCTCTTAATGATAATACTTATTTACCGATAAAGTATTTTGAAGTTCTTCTTTCGGTTGAGGATGATACGGAGGATTGGAAAGTGGTCCACAACAAAAGAAAAAATAACAAAAAAATCACTTTTCTTATCTAGTGTTTCTTTGTTTTTTTGTGCTCGGGTCAGTCTTTGTCTTGGTTTTTATCTGGTTTGTTTAGTGATGTTTGCACCAAATGTTTTGATTATTGGTGTTATTTTTCTCCTTGAAAATTTTATGGCTATATCTAAATTGTAGATTCTTTATTGTAATAGGGTAGCGCCCTGCAATACTCTCCTTTTACTAATTATCTAAAAAATATGTGAACTTTTTAATTTAATTTATTTTATTTAAGTTATATAGATTTGAAATATTGTTTACAATATTTTTCTTAAACTATAATGTTTTAAATATTCAATTTATTTTCTTTATACGATTTTATAATTTATATTTCATCTAAATTTATATATTTATTAAAATAATAATGATTAAGAACAATGATAAGAAAATGCAATATCCAAAGTGAAATATGTTTAATCATACATATTGCCATGATTTTTAAGGCATGCCTTTGAATCTATTTTTATGTACAATACTTTTTGTTTACATTGAAAATCAAACAAGATTTACATTCTTAAAAAATAAAATCAAACTCTTTGTAAATCAACATTGATTTATAAGAAAAGTAATATTATGAAAGACTTGTTAATATAGTAATGCGATTTAACATACTCCATGGAGAATACGCCATGTGAAAAATTAATGTTAATTATAATTAAAACATTGAAAAGTGGATTTATGATTTAATGAATGCACTTAGTCAAATTAGGAGCATGGAGGCTTGTTTGAAGGAAACCTGGGATGAGCAGGGACACATTTAATTTTTTTAGTTTTTATTGATAGATTGGATCCTACATTTAACATGTTATGGAGGTCATGAGTTCTAACCTAGCCCCTAAATCAATTTCAAGATTTTTCATGAATGAAAATAAATCATTAAATTATTATTTTTAAAGGGAAAAGGGAAGTATGAATCTACAAAATATAGGGAGATGCCCATGATATTTCCACTTAGATCATGTTTAACAAAAATTGAGAATGAACTAGAGTCATGAACCTTCAGAAATTTATCTATGGTTTCATAAAAATAATGATGATTTATACATGTAATTGGAAGCATTTAAATTTCCTAATATGATTGGAAAATAGAAGTAGGAAAATTTTTAGTGGTGATTCTTTGCTAATTCATTAATATTTACATTTATGAAATTTGTATTTGGTGATTTTGAGGAGTTGTATGAAGCAACATTTCTCCTAAAATTTCCAAGTGCAAGTTTCTTTTGCGGGTCGGATCACCTAGTGTTTAAAATAAATTTCATATATATGCATGTATATCGTCGATTCCTCGAAGCACAAATTGAGTACATTCACCAATATATAGTAATAAAAATATAAATTTCATATTTATGCAGATTTAATGCCTGCATTATTATCGACGCCTTTGAATGCATTATTGTTCGATTCCCGATTGCATAGTATATATGAGTTCGACCATTAATACATTTTTAATGACACTTGGTTATGTAACACAAACGCCTAGCTATGTAACTCATCGACTAAGCTGTGTAGTAAGGGTATAGGTCAAAACTAGACACTAGGGTTAGAACTAGGATTAGGGTTTGTTTGAGGATTGCGAAAGGAGTTTATATAATGGAGCGGATGCATGCATAGATGCCCGATTTGCATTGATAGTTGGGCGTCATGTATGCAACTTCCGGATGCATGTGTGGAGGTGTCGGCAGTCAAATCATGCAAGCGTGGATGCGTCGACGGTTAGATCATGTAGGTGTGGAGGCGTCAACCGGTTAGATCATGCAAGCATGGATGCGTCGACAATTAGATCATGTAGGTGTGGAGACATCAAATTTTGGATCATGTGCATTCGAGAGTAACCATTTTACTTCAAACCCTTCATTTTCTTCACTTGAATTTTAAGAGAAGAAAATGGAGGGTTGAATCAAATCAGTTAATAAATGAATCTTAGTTGTGTTGTCTTCATTATAGTCTGTAATTAATGTAATTCCAGATCTGTCATATATAGTTAATATTCATGTTTATTTTCTCTACGAAGTCTTATAGCATTTGATATGGTGACTGGATGCTACCCCCATTCATATTTGTGGAGTTCCAATTAGAGATTTGTATTTATTTATCAAGTTCTAAATACATATCCATATCTAGGAGCCCAACTACATATGCAAATGAGCATCTGCACATGCACCCGCCTTGATTGCATATGCAGTCGAGCGTACATGCAACCACCCGATTACATATGCACTGGGAGTCTATACATGCAGGTCATCCGGTTGCATATGCAGTCGTGTGTCTATGCATGTAACTACTTGGTTGTAGGTGTATATGCAAACATCTGTCGGTTGTTATTCGTGAGATGAATTTTCCCAAATAAATTATTCACCTGCATCACTATATACAATTTTCTCATATTTTCCATCAAAACGAAATCTATTTTTGTAGATTCGCCAAAAAAATCCAAGTTGGATTTGGGTAGGGGGTCTTAAAATCTACCATGTAGAGAAGAATCAATAATTTTGCTAATACAAAATAGAAAAAAAAATCTAACGCTAAATATTTGATAGGAAGGACAAAATATAAATTAATTTGATAATAACAATTATAACAATTAAAAAGTTAGAATTCAATGGATTACCTTTCTTTCTCTCATGAAAATTAGAAGAGATGGAAGAATGGAGTAGACAATCATAGATAACAAGCAGCATTTGCAATGTAGGCACTTAGAAATTAAAGTGAAACAATATACTCGGTGAGGAAATGGGAATTGTGATGCCATGAATCGTGATTATGAGACGTTGCACTAGTATAAGGTAAAAAGAGTAGAAAAAATGTAAATTATTAATATTAAATTTTAAGCTTGTCACACAATGTTTTTGGGGAAAATAAAAATATTTATTTAACATATGCAGCCATTTACTTTCCATTGGAAATCCACTCAATTTTTATACATGTTAACCCAAACTTGTGGTTGGATACAGATGGGATTAATGTGTTTTACGACCTTTGTACGATTCATAAACCTTTCCTCCAGCAGACCCGTCGTATTGTTTACTTAATTAACAATGAATTTTCATACGAATGTAGTGTCTAGGTGATTAATTAGCAATGAGAAAGTATTTGATGAGAATTTATTAATAAAACCCTTCGTTTGTCATTTTTAATGAACATTTAAACTTCCAATATTTCAAATAACTTATAAGTACTAATTTTGTTTTGATAGTCTTATTTTACTTTAGATTTCTCTCACGGGTTTGGAGCCCTTGGATAGGCCAGACGAGCTCAAATTTGATGCATTCATCTTCCCCACCATGTGGGAAATAGTTACGATGTTAGATGCATTCTACATTCATGAAATTGAAACAAAATAAAATTAAAAAAATTATTTTAAAAGTATTTAAACTTTATCATATTCTTGAATTTCCTCGCTCCAATTCCAACACCTGTAAAAATTATCCACATCATTTCATCTCTCTTCACCAATGTATCATAACACCTCATATCACCTTCTACCTTCTTTTTCAATCTTCTACTAATGTCCTTAAACCCACATTTACCTTCCCCTTTACAAATTCTAAAAACTACATTCCTTCAATGTTAATTAACATGTTTACAAATGACATATTCCATGTTTCTCTCCCTCTTTTCTCTATATGTCCTTAGTCATTTAGGATCTAAAGAGGTGACCATATTCTTATGATGGAGAGATGCACATTAAGTTTTAACAACTCCCAAAACATAATACCATCACCGAATGCACAATCTCCATGTACAAAAAAGTAAGGCACATGAATACCATCCTTTTCTATTATGTAATATAAAGGTGGCATGTGAAAACATTGTACATGCACATTAATTACTACAAATTAAAAGTAAGGAAAATTCTAGCATTCCTCACCTAATGCATATCATTTGCATGATCATCACACACAACAGATGCTACATGATTGAGAGGATTCTTTTCATCATTACCTTGCTCCAATAAATCAATCCCTTGGAAAAGAACCAAAAGAAAACATAAAACATCAAGAGAAACAACAAATAACATGAATTGAAAACAAAGGTCATTTGTCACATTCCTCACCTCATGCATATTTGTTGCATGATTAGAACATGCATCGAAGCTACTTGCTTAGGAATATCCTCCCCATAATTCCCTAATTGTGAAGGAGCAACCCCTTTGGGAAAGAATTGAAAAAATGTCATAAATCATTGCAAGAGATAAATTTTAACTAATTATCATGTGAACATATGTAGTGCCATCGGCGGGACGAAGGACCATTCATGGTTTGTTTATTTTATTTTAATTTTTGGTCTTTAAGTACAAAATGTGTGTTACTTTTGTTATATTCTTGGGTGAAGGATGCATTTTGGGGGATCATATTGTCGATATTTCATGTTTTGGCAATAAATTACTTCAAGTTTGAAATAATTAGATCCTCTAAATCCTTTCATTTACGTTTTAACCATCATACCCTCTACATGGCTCTTTGAAAGCATTTGACAAGTAAAATTTGGATGGACATTATAAGAGATATTGAATAAAATTAGATTTTGGGATTCTAATTCTAATATACCTTTCCACATCATTGATATGGTCTAACAAGTGCAGTCAAAACCATTAATTATGATACTACTCCAAAAGGATCCCATATGAATGATATAACAAGTGGGGCACCATTTATTATTCTTGGTTTGTATTGATCATATCTTCTTTGTTTGGTGCGAGGATATGCTTGTGTCCTTGCTTAGACCATAAACATTCTCTGTATCAAGCCAATGGCTTTGGAAGGTGTAAATCAAAAATTCAATGCCTTTTCTAGTATCTTCTAGGATTTATGTGTGAGATATTTGAGCATACCTCTAATTAGTTTGGAACCTATGGTTGCATTTGTAGTCACAAAATCATGGACTTTAGACATTATTTATCTTGATCTCATACTACTATTTAAAAGGTTCTTGAGTGAAGAAAGTACTAATTAACCCCTATTTTTGGCCATCTTTTTATTTTATTTTGTTATTAATGACCTCTTGTGCCCACATGCCCGGTCATCTTCTATCATCCGTGTCATTTTAGCCTCGATTGGGGTGCCGTGGGTGCCCTGGTCCCACCAGGATGCTCCGATCCTTTTTACACTTGCCCGCCACTTTTGGGCTCTTTCTAGATGTTTGAGGTATTTATCTTTCTTGTGGTCGGCCTTTTCGAGGTTAATTACGAAATTAGATCAAGAGAAACCTATAAATATAAAGTTATGAGACCATAATGAGGGACCTAACATCACTTACTACTATCACTCATCTAGAGTTGCATCCATTTATTGCATTGGAGATCAATGGCATACACATAGCTCCATCATCAAGGCATAAGGCTAGGACATTTGCATCACACTTCATAGGGAGAGGTATTCTATTCTATACCATGCACACATTATATTACATTTTTTATACATATTCATTTCTCGCTATTTCACAAAGTGCGACTGGCATAAGAGAAACCTCTAAGGAATATTCATACACACTTACACATAGAACTATAATTGGTTTGAGATGTAGTTTAATGCTCAGTTAGTAAGTCTACCATTGTGGCAATTGAGGTCAGTCGACCCCTTCATATGCATTTTTATTTTTTAGGGTTTGATGCTTGTTTTGGGGTCTTGCAGGTCTTTCTTTCACCTTGGATTATTGGTGACATTTAACGCGGGATAGAGAAGTTGATGGGACAAACATCGAGGGTTTGGACCATCTGCCGAACCATTGAAGATCAATTTCAGAGATTTTACACAAACTAGGGTGCCCAATTTACAGACTAGGGCACCCGCAGGCACCCGAGTCCCTCTCCAGGTGCTCTACTCTAGCTAGATCCTTTAGATCCACCCTTTTTGGGGCTTCGCACGATCGTTGCCACCTCCGGATTTTCTTGTCATCACTGCGACACTATCTTGCAAGCATCTTCTATGCAATTGAGTTCTTTTCTCTTCCTTATTGCACATTAGGGTTAGCATTTCCTTTTCCATAGTTACTTATATCATTTACATACTATCCTTAATGCATTTATTTACTTTAATACAATTGTTCATAGCTTAGATTAACTATCCCCTTATACTACATAGTTAATTTTAGTTAATCATTTTGGTGAACCATTTCTTTCATGCTTAGGATCCTCATTTTTCCTCTATCATGGGTCAAGTTTCTTTATCTGATTTACTTAAGAGATATCTTACTTGTTAACCTGTTGAAAATATCATTACACACCAAGTATTTTGATGACAATACACCACCACACAAACTAAGTCCTATGCTCACTTGTCTATTTACCAACCCTAGTGATCCTCCATCTAATCAACCCCTATTGGACTCAATTCAAGCTTTACATTCTTTGTTTCAAGACAAGTTTACGGCTATGGAATCCACAATCACATCTCTCAAATCTGAAATCCAATAGCTTAAGGACAATTCTCAAGCTCATGTTTGTTCTCCCTCTACATTTCATCTTCAATCTATGTCCACTACATGTCATATAGTTGAACCTCAAGTCATGCCATTTCCTGAGCCTCTCATATTTGAATGTAATACTAAGAAACATGACATTCTCACTCATCTCCTTAGTCATCAGTTGATCACGCTACCACCTATTGATTACTATCCTCCTTATCGATTAGCAAAATATCAAGGTCATCCATATTGTAATTATCATCGAATCAATGGACATAATGACAACGATTGCCACACTTTGCAATGAAGAATCAAATATCTTGAGCGTCAAGGCTTTATTTCATTCGCTACACAACATTCTATTGTGTCCCCATCTACAAATGCTACACCCACATGGGATCCTAAATTTTCTCCTTCTTCGGCTAGTCACGAGCCGCCTAAGAAACCACCTATGACATCATCAAGTTAACATAATCAACCATGTAAAAATTCAGTCACCACTTCCTCCTACTAAGCCATCTATTGTATTACAAATTCAACCTAATCAGCCTCCTTTAAAACTCAGTGCAACTTGGTCTCCTATCAATTATAAGCTACAACAAATTACTTTCATCGTAGCAACTAATCCTCCTACTAGTGCTCATGACACATTCAAAATTCCACCACAATTGCATATTGTTACTTTTGTCAACCATGCTTCCACCGCTAAACACAAACTTGGTCTTTGGTAGGTGACTCTTGTCACTCTACCCTCCTGATGACAAACTCATATTCTTATGGTTCTTATATGACTTTGTTTAGGGGTTTTTTATGATTAAGAACCTCATTTCATCTTACATTAACATATCTATCCATTACATAACCACTCATACATACATACATCTACAATCATCTATCACTCGTCACACATACTATACAATTTCTCATTATTTATCCCATTATTGAATCAATATTACAAAATTTATGATACTTCACCACCTTCATACATCATTTATCGAACAATATATGCACCATCATGCACTTGGGGGCATAACATTCATACATCCACCCCTTCATATTAGCATCATCATATTTCATTTTTGCATAGTTATACATTCATATCCTCGCATAGGCATATTCATCACACGTTTTAACATCATTATTACCTGATGAAACAATCTTGTGCTTTAGTTCACACTTGATTGTTGAGGGCTTACTACACATGAACCCCACGCACCGCACTATAGGGCTTACACACTACGTTTATTTACACATCTCACATCATACATTTTACATCATACATACTACATTAATAGTCTATCTACATAGATTACATGCCATTCTACACATTCTACACATTACACTTTACACATTCTACACATCTTGCATTGCATCCTATACATTGCATATCACACATTCTACACATCACATGGTCATCTATCATCACCTATACTATAACATATTCTACGCAACGCGGTGCGGTCATTACCCTATAACGCACTTTAGTTCGGTGATCCATACTGATTGGTGAAGTTTTACAAATAAAATTGACCTTACACTCATCACACATTTACTATTTGACCTTTCATCATGTGACATTTCTAGGATAGTGACACATGCTATAGGCTAACTCGTCACTTCCTCCATCCATCTTGTAGTGATATATGCTTAGGGATAAATCATCACTCATTTATTCATCTTATAGTGATATACACTTAGGGCTAAATCATCATTCATCCATTCATCATGTCGTGATATACACTTCACTATAGGGTTCACACACATACATATTTTTTAGGTCACATATAATCACCATTACACATATACTTAATCGTCAAAGCGCGTTAGTCACACAACACACTTCGACCATTTCCCACTCGACGCACTCTTATTTATGGTTCATTCTTGACCGCTGAGGGGGAAAATGAACCTCTTTGCATACACTTACATTCACTCGGGGGCACGCAGATCTTATTATTCCATCTTGCATTCCATTCCATCCATCCACAACATATTGCATTGTCTTGGGGGAATTTACTCTTGTTTACTAGTGTTTTACATGATCACTTTACTACACATGTTAGATTGATTTCTTATATGTCATTATCTATACCATCCACACATGCACGTTCACGTATTTGTTTAGTTGTGATCGCAGATACAAATCTTTTACACACAACATGGATGCTCACCTTCTACCCTTCCTACATTGGTCATTGGGGGCATCCACATTCGATTCTCACAACACTTGTTTTTAGGATTACATGTTCCCATGAATACTTATTTTAATTTTTGTACTTGTCTGTCATTAGTTGCTTCTTGTTTCGGGCCTCACCCTATGTTTGGTGTGCAACTTGTTTTTTGCTTGCGGCCATGATGGCCTTCAGATGTCTTGTGACATCATGATTGATGTCCCATGTTTGAGACCGGCTTTGTGCGGCTTACTTTTCTTCTTGCGTGTTTACATTACTTTTCTTGGTAGCTTACACACTGTTTGCATACTTTACACTTGTTTTCTACATGCATTTTGTACTAACACTTGATTTGTACTTCCTTGTTTGTGTGTACCTTGGCTAGTGCCTTCCTATAGGAAAGAGTTTTAGAGTGTGTACTCTTTGGTTTCTACCAAGTGCATTGGCCATAACATATGAATAGTATATATAGGGGATTTTAGGTAGTAGTTCATCATCATTTTGGAGCATTTGAGTCTTATTGTATGGTTTGGAGGTTGCCCCCTCGAAGTGGCGAAGCTATTCTAATTACATATTGAGATCATTATTCTAGAATATTGTGTTATTTGGTGTTATATTTCTGCTCATGATCTGAATTATACAAGTAATTTCATTACAAGTGGTATCAGAGTTGCGATCTGGGCCAAAATTAGGGCAAAAACCCTAATTTTTTTGTTTCCACCATATATTACGAACCAAAGCGAATTGGTGGGAGATATTTTTACCAGAGTTGAAAAACATTTCAAGTAAGGTTCCTTGAAAATTTTAGACTTTTTTGATTTATTTTGCAAAAGTTATTACAAATTTAGGGTTTTTCATAAAATCACTCCCTAGGGTGCAAATTGTGGAATTTTTTCAAATTCGTTACATTTTCGGAAAGAAAAATAAATTATTTGGGGTTTGTTCTTTAAGTTTTTTATATTTGGCCGAATTCGTATTGAAATATGAAACCCTAAAATTTGACTGTGATCCCTACATCCTACTATTTTGGGGCATCATGGCGGGGCCTTCCACAAGAGGAAAAAAGAATCCCATCACTCCGGGTAAAACACCAGAAAAGGATGAGATAGTAGTTGAGGAGTTGGAGACAGAAGATATAACTACAGATTCCTCAGGGTTAGGGTTTACTTCGACATACCACAAAGTAAGCCAACTTGAGTTTAACCTGAGAGACCTCGAATCTCGGGTGGCCAAAAAGAAGATGTGGATAGGATTGGAAAAAGATTGGAGGATTTCATGCAAAAATTTAGTACGTATATGATGGGTAATCATACTTATGTCAATCAAGGTGGATCCTCAAGTCAACATAATAGACACATGAGCCAAAGTGGATCTTCGAGTGTGCACAATCCAAATACGAGCACTCTGCAGGCCCGTACTATGTTTCCAAAAGTGGAGATGCATAAGTTTGATGGAAAGGATCCACTCAATTGGATCAACCAAATGGATAATTTTTTTGAACTACATCAAATTCCACCAAGACAAAAGGTGACCATGGCAGCTTTGTATCTCAAACTGACCAATTCGTCTGGTATCGATGGTTATGTGCTCAAAGGCAGAAGAGTGGTCTCAATGTTACATGGAAAGTGTTCACTGAAGAGTTGCAATTACACTATAGTTCTAGTGTGTCAGATAATTACTTCATCTAATTAGCAAAATTGAGACAGATAGGATCTGTTAAGGATTACATTCATCACTTCCAAAACCTTTCTCTACGGGTGGAAAATATTACTGAAGAGAATCTGAATGACCTATTTCTGGGGTCTTAAGGATCACATTGAGCATGAGGTGTGTATGTTTAATCCTCATAAGGTTTTTGATTCGATGATTATGGCAAGAAGGGCAAGAGGAGAAATTTGTTTCAAGTAGGAGACAACATTTCACTTATACCAGAGATCGCAACACCTTGGCCCCAACACTCCCTCGACCAAGTTAGATTGACACCTCAACAAATTGAAGAAAAAAGAGAAAAAGGTTTATGTTTTAACTGTGACAGTAAATTTGGACCAGACATAAATGTGCTGAAAAGAAGTTGTTCTACATTGATGGGCCTAGTGAAGATGAAGAGAAGGATGAAGATTCAGAGTCAGAGGTCTTGGTTGAGCTAGAGGAGGAGTCAGAGATCCTCAGCCAACAATCTCATGCCATGCAATTTTAGGTATTAGCACCCCCAAACCCTAAAGGTGGTTAGATTCCTAAAAAATAGAGGGTCACAATGTTGATTGATTCAGGAAGTACTCACAACTTTATCAATCATAAGTTAGCAGTGTGCCTAAACTGTTTCATTTATCCAAGCTCCTGAATGTCAAGTAATGATTGTTGATGGAGGTATTGTTACTTGTTCTGGAAAATGCCATAGCATTAAGCTTGCCATGGGAGATTACATACTAAATAGTCCCATGTATGCCATTTCTATGGGAGGAGAGTAGACATTATGTTAGGGGTTCAATGGCTTACCACTTTGGGAACCATTGAGATGAACTTCCAAGACTTGTTCATGTGATTTCACTCTGAAGGAAGGAATTTTGAGCTAAGAGGCTTAAGAGCAAAGTCTCCACAAATAGTAAGTTCTCATCAGATGCACAAAATGCTAAAAAAGGGTGCAGAGGGATTTGTGGCACAACTATTTTCATTGGAGGCTCATCATTCTAAGGACATTATACCATCAGATATGCAAGTAGTGTTGGATGCACACTCTATTGTATTTGAAAATATACCAAAGGGCTTACCTCCAAAGAGAGATCATGATCATGTTATTTAGTTATTACCAGGAAGTCAACCACCTAACATCAGACCTTATAGGTACCCATATGTGCAAAAGAGTGAAATTGAAAAGATTGTACAAGAGATGTTGGAAGAAAGAATTATCCGTCATAGTCAGAGTGCTTATTCTTCTCCAGTAGTGATGGTATGGAAGAAAGATGACATGTGGCGCATGTGTCCTGATTATAGGGAACTTAATAAGTACACAATCAAAGATAAGTTTCCTATTCCTGTAATTGATGATTTGCTTGATGAGTTGCATGGTGTTGTTTATTTTACAAAGCTTGATCTTCGTTCGGGATACCACCAAATTAGAATCAAGGATGAGGATGTTCATAAAATTGCCTTTTGGACACATGAAGGCCATTATGAATTCCTAGTAATGCCTTTTGGACTCACAAATGCACCTTCTACATTTCAAAGTTTGATGAATTCTATTTTTAAGTCATTCCTACGGAAGTTTGTCTTAGTGTTTTTGATGATATATTAATTTATAGAAAAACATGGGAGGAACATTTGCATCATGTAAATAAGGTTTTGGAAACCCTTGAGCAACATCAACTTTATGCAAAGCCCTCTAAGTGTTCTTTTGGACTCAAGGAGGTTGAATATTTGGGTCACATTGTCTCTCATGAAGGGGTTAAAGTGGATCCTAATAAGATCAAAGCCATGATGGAGTGGAAGGTTCCAAAAACCCTAAAGAATCTACGAGGATTTTTGGGCTTACAGGTTATTACCGAAGATTCGTAAGGCATTATGGAAGCATATCTACACCTCTCATAGCTTTATTAAAGAAGGAATCCTTCCATTGGAGTGAGGATGCAACCAAAGCATTTGAGAAACTAAAGGAGGCCATGTGCACCACTCCAGTCTTGGCTACTCCATATTTTTCCAAAACATTCATTGTTGAATGTGATGCATCAGGGGTGGGTATGGGGGTAGTTCTCATGCAAGAAGGCCATCCTATTGCCTTTTTGAGCCATCAATTCAAAGGTAAGAATCTTTCCAAGCTGACTTATGAGAAGGAAATGCTAGCCATACTTCATGCAATAAAGCAATGGAGACCATATCTCATAGGAAGACACTTTAAAGTGAAGACAGATCATGATAGTCTAAAATACTTCTTGGAGCAGCATTTATCATCTGAAGAACAACAAAAATGGGTCTCCAAGATGTTGGGATATGATTTTGAGATTATCTATAAGAAAGGGAAGGAGAATGTAGTTGGATGCTCTGTCACGGAAAGATGAATCAACTGCAGCCTTGTTATGTGCCATATCCATATTACAGAAGATTGGATAGATGAGGCAAGGTCCGAATGGAGAAATGACCCAACCACACAAAACCTCATTCATCATCTCAAAATGATCCAAGCATGTCTGAAAAATTTGTATTGAAAGGGGATGCTTTATGGTATAAAGATAGATTATACCTATGTAAGAACTCCACTCTTAAAAATAGGATTCTATCTGAGCTTCACTCTTCTCCAAAGTAGGGGGCACTCGATTCTTGAAGACTTATCATCGAGTCAAACAAGATTTTTGGGAAGGTCTCAAAGGGGATGTCCAAAAATTTGTGGTAGAATGCATGGTTTGTCAAAGAAAATAGGGTGAAATAGTTCAATCCCTAGGTCTTCTACAACCTCTATCTATTCCTAGCCAATGGTGGGAAGAGGTTTCCATGGACTTTATCACAAGATTGCCTAAATCTGAAGGAAAAATGTCATCATGGTTGTGGTGGATAGACTCACCAAATATGCTCATTTTTGTGCCTTGGCACACCCATTTTCTGCAAGCATACAGTAGCAACAACCTTCATGGACATAGTTCAGAAGCTTCATGGGACACCAAAGATTATAGTAAGTGATCGAGACCCTATATTTACTAGTAATTTTTGGACTGATTTATTCTCAT
Organism: Taxus wallichiana var. yunnanensis; assembly: GCA_018340775.1. Classification (NCBI taxonomy): domain Eukaryota; kingdom Viridiplantae; phylum Streptophyta; class Pinopsida; order Cupressales; family Taxaceae; genus Taxus; species Taxus wallichiana. Next base: position 760,861,032 of record CM031244.1, read on the forward strand.
GTTTGGGTACTCAGTTAGCTCGTAGCTCTTCTTATCATCCCCAGTCTGATGGGCAAACAAAAGTTGTAAATAAGTGTTTGGAGGGATATCTCCATTGCTTTACGTCAGATAAACAAGCAAGATGGGTCCAATGGTTACCACTTGCAGAATGGTGGTATAACACTTCCTTCCATACTTCATCTAAAATGTCTCCTTTTTTGGCACTCTATGGGTACCATCCACCATCCATCACATCATCATTGAGAGGACAACCATGGGTTAGAGCAGTAGAAGAACACATTCAGTATCAACAAGAGGTCCTCTCTAGTCTCAAGGAGAACTTGGTCATGGCACAAAACCGCATGAAGCAACAAGCTGATCAACATCGCATAGAAAGGCATTTTGAAGTCGGTGATTGGGTTTTTGTGTGGTTACAACCATATAAGAAAATGTCTTTGAAACAACAACAAAAGGATAACAAACTTTCACCGAAGTATTATGGCCCCTATCAAGTATTGCAGAAGATTGGTACTGTAGCATACAAATTAGAACTTCCACAATCAACCAAAATACATCCAGTCTTTCATGTTTCTTTCCTGAAGAAAGTAATTGGATAGAGAGTATCAGCCCAAACAGTGTTACCTGAGCTCGATGAGGAGGGGAGAGTCATCTTAGAACTTGAATGCATCCTTCAAACATGCACTAAAATATTGAGGACACGGTTATTACTGAGTACCTGATCAAGTGGAAGAATATGGACAATGAAGATGCAACATGGGAAGATATGACATTCTGCAAGTAACCCAAAGCTTCTCAACATTGGGGACAATGTTGCTTTGAAGGGGAAGGGCATGCTATGCCCTTAACCTATTGCTTGTATTAGGATATGAGTAGCCGACTTGTGGCTTACCATATCATTTTATTATATCATTTATACTTTCTCATGCTTAGTAGGTCGGCCTTGGTGTTGGCCATAACATATGAATAGTATATATAGGGGATTTTAGGTAGTATTTCATCATCATTTTGGAGCATTTGAGTCTTATTGTATGGTTTGGAGGTTTCCCCCTCGAAGTGGCGAAGCTATTCTAATTGCATATTGAGATCATTATTCTAGAATATTGTGTTATTATCAGATCTCTGACGAAATCCATACACAACAGATTTTACGGGACATGGCGTCCCTTAGCATTATGGGAAGTAGTTACGGCTTGGAGGTTGCGGTGGGTGTGCCTCTCTACATTACTTTGGCCGGTGGTGTCGATTGCCCAAAAAACCAAGATGATATAAATATCTCTTCACACACGCTTTATGGAAGCAATCGAGCTTAGAGGACACAAAACATTTCCAATTTTCCTCCCACACTTCTTTGGCATATGGCGCAAGATCACCCAAAAACCTCATAGTAAAGGATATTCTTCTACACTCTCTTTCTTGACATGGATTAGGTACACATGTTCCATTTACATTTGTGTATTCCAAATTTACATGCTTACATATACATGCATCTTTTACATTACGTTTTTGCACATACATACATATTTAACTACTTGATCATTTTCTCCTTGCAAGTCCGTCCATTTAAGAAACAAGCGAGTCACATGAGGGAAAAAAAATAAGAACAACGTCAACAACAACACTTCGTGATAACACATTCTTTACTAACCATGCAGGTACATCACAAGCCACAACAACTACACATGCGTTCCACCCTAGGTTAACTCTCATTAGTTTTTCTTTGCACATTTTTCATCTTTATTTTCCATGCTCCTCCATATTTTTTTCATTCCACGCTTTGTCTAGTCCTTCAGCATGCCTTCTTCATCACTCTACATCGACATCAAGAACACATCTCTATCTACTTTATGTTATTGAGCTTTCTGCTCACAAACATAAATTGGGGGAAAAATATAGTCACAAAATCATGCACTTTAGACATTATTTATCCTGGTCTCATATTACTATTTAAAAGGTTCTTGAGTGAAAAAAGTACTGATTAACCCCTGTATTTTGGCCATATTTTTTTATTTTATTTTGTCATTACCGACCTCTTACACCCATATTCCTAGTCAACTTCTCGTCATCCCACATCATTTTAGTCTCCTTTGGGGTGCCCATATTAGTCTTGGGGCACCCGTGTGGGTGCCATGGTCCCACCAGAGTGCCCCGATCCTTTTACACTTTCCCGCCACTTTTGGGATCTTTCTAGTCATTTGAGGTTTTTATCTTTCTTGTGGTTGGCCTTTTTAGGGTTAACTACAAAATTAGATCAAGAGAACCCTATAAATATAAATTTATGAGACCATAATTAGGGACATAACATCAATTACTACTATCACTCATCTAGAGTTGCACCCATCTATTGCATTAGAAATCACTTGCATCCACATAGCTCCATCATCAATGCATAAGGCTAGGACATCTACATCACACACCATAAGGGGAGGGATTCTATTATATTCCATGCACACATTCTATTACATTTCCTACACATAGTTATTTCTCACTACTTCACAAAGTGCAACTGACATAAGAGAAATCTAGGGCATGCTCACACACACTTGTACATAGAAATACATTGGGTCTGAGATGTAGTGTAATGCTAAGTTAGTAAGTCCACCATTGTTGAAACTGAGGTCAGTCCGACTCCTTCATATGCATTTTTATTTTTTAGCGTTTGATGCTTGTTTTGGGGTCTTGGAGCTCTTTCTTTCATATTGGATTATTGGTGACATCTAGCATGGGAAAGCGAAGCTGATGCAAAAAACAACGAGGGTTTTGGACCATCTTCTGAACCAATGAAGATCAGTTTCAGAGCTCTTACATAGACCATGGCACCCTGATTGTAGACTAGAGTGCCCACATGTGCCCTGATCCTCTCTAGGCACTCTAGTCTAACTAGATCCTCTAGATCCACCCTTTTTAGGAATTTTGCATGATTTTGCCACCTCCGGATTTTCCAATCATCACTACAACATTGTCCTACAAGCTTCTTTTATTCAACTGAGTTATTTTCTCTTCCTTCTTGCACATTAGGGTTAGCATTTCTTTTTCATAGTTACTTAGATCATTTACATATTGTCCTTATTGCATTTATTTACTTTATTGCAATCGTTCATAGCTTCGATTAACTATCCCCTTATACTACATAGTTAATTTTACTTAATCAACATTTGTTAAAAACGTGTTAATGTTCTCGTGAGGGTGTATATACCTCCGTTAGCATTCCCAACATGTGTGTGAAAATAAAGAGCTTTGGAACATGATAAAAATTTCCATTAAAACAATGTAGCGAGCTTTGGAGAAGTTGTGGACGCCCCAACATTTTTGGACATGCAATCCTATGCCAAAAGGGATCTTTTGTTATCGTGGTATAATTTTTTTGGGAACATGGCATATACATCCATTAATGCATAATAAAAAAATAATGTTGAAAAAAATCCATGTTCTATTTTATTTATATATTTTTGCATTAGTTTTTTTGGTGCATGCAAATGTGTTGGGGGTGTTTTCACATTATGGTTGTCCATCTATCTCCAAGAAAACTTTGTATTTTATTTTTTTGTATTCATGGGAAAAATGGGTCTAGGTAGCTATATGGTTTTGTTAGGTTGGGGTTGCATCAAAGCACCACCTTTCTAGAGGAAACTTTGTTCTTTTCTATTGAGGTGTTAATCAAACCCGTAGTAGTTGGATGGAAGCATTTTTGGTGGGGAAAGTTGGATATGCTTAGACAAGACACGTTAGAAGAAGGAAAATAAATAAATAAATACTACACATAATGTTTCATTCAAATGTCATCTTTAGTAATGCCATGGCTGCTTGATTTTCTCGGTATGAGCTTGTTATAAATACCTATGAATAGCGTATGGAGACCCATAAAAAATAAGGATTGAGGAAGTAAGTCAACTGTTGTAGTTTCAATAACCATAAGGGTCTTGTTCGTAAAATGTGGAGGTATGTGAACAATTTGAAAAATTCCCCAAAGGAGTGCAACTCCATAGAAGATGATGGTTGAAATATGTGTTCCAACTAGAATGATAAATAAGCCTTGAAACAAACAAGATGTACATATATTGGTTAACAAATACTCTTGAAGCGGGCTTGTAGCTTGTATGCATTCAACTAGACCAAAGTCTTTCACACCGCTTCTATGGATAACACGTATGGGAAGGCCTTTGATATTTAAAAAAAAATCTTTGGTTGGAAATTAATACGAAAAAATAAATAAAGAAATATGGAATCTTTGGTTGAAATTAATACGAAAAAATAAATAAAAAATATAACTTTGGTATAAAATATGGAAATGTGTTATAGCTCAAAAACCTTAAATTTACCTTATGGTTACGTAGTTGAAGGAATTACCTTGAGTGTTAGTATTTCTTGGAATCACTCCCTATAACTATTTAAATGTAGATGATGGGTTATGATAATGAAAACCTCCCAAATGAAAAAAATTAAACTTGAGACTTCATGATATATGTTTTTTTATTATTAGCAAATAGTTTTTAAAGGGACTATACCCTTAATTACAAAAGAAGGCCTAAAAGTCGGGATAAGCAAGAGAAAAATGAAAAGGATCAGAATCCAAATGTTACAATGATGTACAAAGTAGCTAAAAATAGCTACCAAAACGAACAGAACAACAAAAACTGCAAAAAGCAAGGATCCGCAAAAAAAACACAAGGCTATCAATCGCAACTACTTCCTAGTAGAGCTTTGTCTATGATGGTTTTGATATTCTTCCGGGATTTAAACATACCCAAAGTAGTCATATGGGCAGCGGCCATTATGAATCCAAGCCTGCCCCAAGGTCTTCTTGCTTTCTTTATCAAGCACCCCAAAGAGTTTCCAAGCACTCGCGCTTAGGTGGAGACACTTCTGACGTGTTGTTCAATAAATTCCTCAATCGCCCTAAAGATGGCAATGTTGTAATCATGCCTAGTCTTGGCCTTCCCTAAGCGAGAGTCCAAGGAGTGCAATTTCTTGTATATATCTTCAATTTGGCTGCTGTCCACATCCTCCTCCTCCTCCTTCTTCCTCTTTCCTTTCTGTTTTGTCAAGTTTTTAACTTCATCCTTTAACAATTTCATATCTGCCTCTAAGGCTTCCAGCCTTTTGTAGGGCTTTCCAATTGCACTTCCCGGGGGCTGGCACTGCTGATATGCAGGAGGTCATGAGCAATTTCAAATTCATGAGAACCCTTCTCCACAGCAAGGGTCTCAGAGGTTAAGCTTCCTAGAAGCCCTGGTAACCGGTCTCCGCGAGGTAGAGGCCAAGTGGGGCGGGAGCATCAATAGGGGAATGGGAGAAGAAGCCTGAATGGCCGGCATGGGGGTGACAACAGCGGTGGCAGGGACAGAGAAAGGAGAAACAGGGCTGGCAGCAGCAGAGCTCGGCAAAGGAGGAATCGAGCTAGGGGAGGATGGGAGACCAGGAAACCTGAGAAGACAACATTTGTGTAACAACAAAATGAGCCCTTGGTGCAAAGGAACCACCTGGGAATGCTTTTGAAACTCAAGAATGGAGCGTTCAAGAGAGTTCAACAAGTAATGGGGGAAACAAACCAGACGATCCCTACGAAAATGATTAAGAAAAATAAGGTGTTTCGCAGGAACAGTGACAAACCTTCCTTCCAAGGAGATGAACCGTATCATCATGCGGGTTACTTCATCATATGGTGGAGGGATCGAGCTAACAAGCAGGCCCGCTGTTAAGTGGGTCAGTTTCTCCTCTCCCTCAACAAATCTTCTCTCTTCCACATCTCTATCAACCCTTTTGTTAAAGAATCTGAAGCCCTCCAAGCCAAGGCCGGTCGCTTCAGCAATAAGCTCTTCATTGATTAAGACCTTCTGCCCCCCATACTCCACTATCCTCTCCTTCCAATCCTTTGCAAAACGCAGAGATGCTCTGGTCATGCCCCTGAACTTTTTCCATGAAGTTTGTTATGCCACCCTTGCTAAGAATGCTCCACAGCTCAATATTGTCTTTCCAGTCTGGGTCCACACTAGGCTCAATTTGACAAGGAGGACCCCCCATCTTCTCTGTTCTGAACTGTTTGCAACTAATTCCTAACTGATTGCTAAAGCCAGTCCACTTTTTGCTATAGTAATCCGCACAAAAATGGAAATGAGAGCCGTTGTTATTCCCACGATCGGCTGCGTGTCTGCTGATCTGAGCCTGCTGAAAAACACGTGTGAGAATAGCCCGCTCCCTGCCATCAATCACTTTATCACCACCTTCGGTTTCCGTGGAGGTTTGAATCCACCTTTTAACAGTCACAATGCAGCCCGCATGCGCGATTTTCAAAACCGTGTATCTCCACTTGTAATTCCCCATATGATTCACACTATCTTGATTATTAGACATGATTTGCATAAACCAATACTTTAAATCAACACGTGTGGGAGTATTTTTGATCCACACCCAAAATTCATAACTCATTTCAAGATATTGCTTACGTATGGAGTTCCGCCTGAATGCTGTTTTGAAGTTGTTTAGGGATGTTGTTATTGTCCCAAACTGTAAGGTTAACATTAATGCCATAATTTGCCAGCACATCCGCCAATTTATTACCCTCCCTGTAGGTATGCATGATCCTGATGTTATTGAAAGTATGACTAATACTTATGGACTCTGCAATAAAATCCTCGATGCTCCAACTGAGATGAGCACTGCTTAAGAAGATTAATGATATTTAGGGAGTCTCCTTCAATGATGAGGTTCTGAATATTATTTGCCTGGGCAATTCTCAGACCCCAAAGAGCAGATAAAGCTTCAGCAAAATGATTAGTTTGAATTCCCATTTTACCAGCATACGCAGCTATTAGATTGCCTTTATGATCCCGTATCGCTCCTCCCCCTGCCGCATTCCTAGGGTTTCCCTTAGAAGCCCCATCAAAGTTCAACTTATACCAATTTAGATCTGGAGGATGCCATTTAATCAAAGATCTATCAATGCTATTCCCGGGAATGTTCCAACTATTAATTGATCCAATCTGCCAGTTGGAGAGAATGTATTCTTCATTTTCGGATATCTCTTTTTTTGGGGGTTTAAATCTAGCAATATTCTCTTTGATACCATTAGAAATTTTCCCAATACTAAGTTTGTAGTTTTGCTTTTTGTTTCAAGATAATATCATTTCTGTCCTTCCATATTCTCCAGATTAAATGAGGGATAACCAGCTTCCAGATCCTTTTAACAACACAATGCTTAAAGGGTGGGTTCCAATGAGTCCATAGCTGATTGAGATCCTTCGGCATCACCCAGAGAGCTTCAAATTTAGAAAGGGAAAAACTCCATAATCTAGTGGCATACTCACAATGTATGAACAGGTGGTTGATATCCTCAAAATCTTTCTTACAAAGATGGCACCTATTAGGGATTATTAATCCTCTTCTCATCAGATTGTCATTGGTAAGAATTCTACCTCTGATAGCCAGCCAAAGGAAAAAATTTATTTTGGGAGTTAAATCAGACATCCAAATCCTGTTCCAATTGAACTCTGTTTGATTACAATGAAAGAAGTTATTGTATCCAGTTTTGACAGAGTAATTCCCATCATTTGAGTTAATCCATACCAACTCATCCTTGGAATCCATCTGACTTAATGGAATAAGCTCTAAATGATCTTGAAGGGAGGAAGTAATTTGTTTCAGATCATTTCTATCAACAACAAGTTTTTTCCACTTCTTTCTGGTACCATTTTCCTCAATATAGTCCTTGATTTTGATGCCATACTTATTTATAAGACTGTCCTTGGCCATCCCAAAACTCTCCATGAGATTGCCATTAAACCAATTTCCTCCCGTAAGTTTATGTCCCTACCATCCCCCACTTTCCATTTACTTTGCCCAGCCTGATGAAATTTCTGCTTTTAACCAAATTGTTCCAAAAAATGGAACCATAGGGGAGCTGTTCATCAAGTAGAAAGGAGTACAAAGATTGATGCTTTAGGTATTTTGCTTTAATTAAATCTATCCAGGGTTGTTTCTCAGTCAGCATTCTCCAGCCCATTTTAGCAATGAGGGCCTCATTCATTTTCTCAATGTCTTTTATACCCAGACCTCCCATAAACTTCGGGGTGCAAACCTTATCCCAAGCCACTAAATGAAATTTGAATTTCTCATCCATGCCTTGCCATAAAAACTTTTTTTTGGATCCTTTCAATCTTATCCCTGAAAGAGGAGGGATCTCAGAGAGCGACATGATATAAATTGGCAGATTTGGAGAGTACTTTTGATGAGCAGCACTTACTGAAGACTAGATAAAATGGCTCCTTTCCAACCAGCCATTTTTTTTTGGAATCTCTCCAATAAATCATCCCACACCTTGCAAGAGACTTTCCTAGTGCCGAGAGGAAGCCCCGGTAAGTGGCTGGAAGCTCGCTTATTTTACAGCCCAGAATTTTAGCTATTTTAAGTTGTCTTTTCTCAGGAGTGTTGAAGAAGAAGATGGTGCTTTTGTCATAATTGATCTCCTACCCAGAAGCAGATTCGTAGAGCCTCAACAAGGCCTTGGTAGCCTTGGCTTCAATGACAGATGCCAGAAGGAGAAGGATAGTGTCGTCCGCAAATTGCTGATGGGAGACAGACTGATGGAGGTGGGCTTGGAGCCACTTAAAAGCCCGTCATTCACCGCTTTACCAATTGTTCTACTGAGGCTGTCAGCCAAGAGAATGAAAAGTAAGGGGGAGATAGGGTCTCCTTGTCTAAGTCCCCTGCTGCTAGTGAAAAAACCCACTGGTTCACCATTAACAACCACAGAAAATCTGGCCGTGGATATGCAAGCCTTAATAATTCTTCTAAATTTTTCCGGAAACCTGAATTTTGTTAAGACTTTGTCAAGGAAAGCCCAAGAGACCTTGTCAAAGGCTTTATTCATATCCAACTTGAGGACCATACTCGCTTTTTATTATTCTCCATTGAATGTATGGTCTCATGAACCATAATCACTCCATCTTGTATAATCCTGCCTTTGATGAAGCCACTCTGCTGCCTTGAGATAAGTTCATTCAAAATGAGCTGGAGCCTAGTAGCAATAATTTTGGTAAAAATTCTATAGATGGCATTCACCAGCCGATAGGTCTCCAAGTCCTGAAATCTTTAGCATCCATTTTTTTTGGGGCCAGCACAATGTGAGTGTTATTAAGTTCTTTTAGAAGATTACCCATTCTAAAGAACTCATTCACCGCTCTGAGGAGATCTTCGAACATATTTCCCAAAATTTCTGGAAAAAATTTATGGAAAATCCATCCCGGCCCAGAGCCTTGTCACCCTCTAAAGCAAAAACAGCTTTCTGCAGCTCTTCCAGCGTAACCGCTTTGTGGATATCTCTGAAATTCTGTTCCTCAATTTTATTTTGGGGGATGGCCTCCAACATAAAAGAAATAGCTTCAGAGTTGTTGATATTCCCCTCCTCAAGAAGTTTTTTATAGAATTCAAGCGCTTCTTTCTTGATGCTATTGGGATCTTTTATGATATTTCCGTTGTTTTTAGAAACTTCTAAGATCCTATTACAAGCTCTGTGCTTTAGAGTGGTCATATGAAAGAACTTCGTATTCCTGTCTCCCTCTTTAAGCCAAATAGCTCTAGATTTAAGTCTCCATAAGGATTCCTCTCGACTGCAGATCGTATGCAACTCAGAAAGAATATTCTTTTCATTGACTTCGTCTTCAGCCGATCTCCCCCTAGTATCCATCTTTAATTCCAGCTCCTGAAGTTTTTGCTTTAACTTTTTTTTTTCCTCAAAAACATTACCAAAACTCTTTTGTTCCAGATTTTGACTTGCTTTTTCACATTTTTGAGCTTTTGGACCAATCTATATTGAGCAGTGCCTTCTCCATTCCATTCCCACCATTCTTTTATCTTGTCATATATATTGTCATGTTCCATCCACATCTTTTCAAATTTGAATGAGCTTCTGGTGGGTTTAGTCCAATTGAGAAGATTTAGAGCAATCGGATTGTGATCCGATCCAACTCTGGGCAAGGAGGAGAGGTGAAAGTCTTGACTGAGAATCCAACTTGCTGAAATTAGTGCCCTATCCAATCTTACCTGAATAAACTCTTTCCCCAACCTTCTATTATTCCAGGTGTACTTATTCCCATGAAGATCCACATCAAAGAGGTTATGCTCAGCTATAAAATCAGCAAAATCCTCCATACCAATAGAAAAGTTGGAGGAACCTCCAAACTTTTCTCCTGGGTTTAGTGGAGAATTGAAGTCCCCCATAATAAGCCAAAGAAGAACCATGCTGTTTTCTAAAAGTTTTAAGGTCAGCCCAAAGCTTCCTTCTACCACTAACCGTATTAGGGGCATAAATGTTAGAAAGGATCCATTCATCATTATTCTCAAAAGCAACAAATTTGATTGCAAGATGATTAATACTAGCATTAAGAACCATACCAGTACAATGTCTTTTATCCCAAAAAGTAGCCAGCCCACCAGAAGCTCCCTGGGAGTCAACAACCGCCATTTCAGAGATATCCCAGAAACTCTTTTTAATAGTTTCAAGGGTCATAGCTTTCATTTTAGTTTCTTGCAAAATCAAAATATTAGGATTACTAGAGTCCCTTAACTCCTTGATGGTTCTCTGTTTGGAGTTTCCATTTAGGCCTCGGATGTTCCATGAAATAATATTCATTTGGAATATTTGGTGGTTGAATCGCCTCGATGGTTCAACCGGCGCCGAACTCCATCTCGCAATGTCCTCTCCGTTCTCTTAGATCTTAGAGCCTTTTTAGAGGGTCTTCCTCTTTTTGTACTTCCTCTAAAGTCCACTATTCGTTTAGCAGAAGATCTAGTTGTTCTGGATGTGGAGGTGTCCCAGTTATCTTTATTTTTTTATCACTGTAAAGTGATTCTGGGATCAATTCAAAGCCTTTCATTCTTTTTTTCTTTTTTGAAATAACCTTTGTGAATCCCGAATCTGGATCCTCCTCATCCAAGTTGGGTGTGACTTCTCCCTCTTCACATTCTTTCTGAGTCCTGTCTGATGTGTGTATATCAGCTTGTTCTGGTGCTGAAGCAAGCAGGTGAAACCGCTGATATATTGCTGAAACAAGGAAGTAAATCTTCTAAAGAATTACCATCTCCCCTAGGAGAGTTTTTCTGCAATGGTTCTTTAGGAGCAGAACACTCCTTGTTTGAAGTTTCCTCAGTGATACTCATCAGATTATCAATCTCAAATTCCAAATTGCTTTGAGATTGCTCAGTAGGGACTATATTAACCTTCACAGAGCCATCTTGCTCGTTCACCACCATGAATACCTTCACAGGATTTTCCAGATTTTCTTTGCTCGGTACTTCAGGCAAAGCTGCTGAGACTTTGGGACGCCAGACCAGATGTTTCCTTATTTGAGTTCTAAAGCCTCTTTTTTTCCCCTTTCTATTTAATTCCAACTCCTTCTGACTAGGAGCTTTCTTTTCATTCCAGCTATTCGTGCTAGGAATCCTACTATCCTTATTCCGAACTGGGTCCTCCACAGGCTGTTCAGCTTCCATTGCAGGATTCTTCTTCTTGGAACAGCCTTTATCAGAGTGCCCAATGCTATGACAGTTGTTACACCTCAGAGTTTCAACCTCAATTTTTTGGGTCCAAATCCCATATCTAGACTTCAAGATTATGTGTTCCGGAAACTCCTGATCCATTGTAGAGAAAATACAGAAACGAGCAAAAGCAAGTCTGGATCTGTTTCTCGTGGGTCCATCTAGCCCGATAGGGGCACCTAAGGATTTTGCAATATTTAGCAGAATTTCATCATCCCAAAAATGCAATGGAAGTCCAGGTAACCTACACCAGATTGGGATGGTGTTTATATTTTCAGTATTAGGGTCAAATCCAGGATACCATTTTTTCAAAAAAGCCCCATATTACCCAGCCACCAAGGTCCTCCCAGAAGCACCGATTCCAAATCCTCTTGCTGATTAAATTTTGCCAGAAAAAAGCCTTTTGGCATGATGGTAATGCTCAGGGCTCCCTTAGGTTTCCACTTTCTCAAAGCCCATTTTCTAATGAAATCAATATTAGGTCTAGAGCCAAGAAACTTACCAACGAGGGAGAGATTCGTTTTGCTTAAAGCTCTATCAACACAACCATCTGGGACCCTCAGGCAGGTGGCACCCTCATTGTCCTTTTCCCACGTGAACTGTCCAGCAGTTTTCGGACCCACCTTGGCGCTAGGGCTTTGTAGTATCTTATTCCAGGCCAAAGGTGTGGATTTAGGCATTTCCACATTCTCATTTGTAGCCGTCCGATTTTCGCCGGAGATCCGCCTTTCCTCAGCATTCTTAGCTTTAGTGCATAGACTTTCTGCGGCCAGAACTGTAGAAACTGCACTGACAGTACTTACAATGCTTTCCCTTTCTTTTGTACTCGTGCTTTCAATCGACCGATTCTGGCCACAATGCCTCTCCTCAGCAATAATAAGCTTAGTTTGCAGACATTCTGCAGCCAGAACTGTAGAAACCGCATCCCCGTAGACTTCATGATATTTTTATGCTTGTACTCTTACAAAATTTAATAAAACATAGTTTTCTTAGACACACAAAACACTCCCTCCAAATCCTGTGGCCATAAATTGTGCCTTAAATATGTTAACTAATGATGTGGGATGTCACATTAACCCATAGAGTGATTGTAGATAGTCATTTGAAAAAACATCATGCGTCTAGGAGCCCAGTGGTCAATATTGCATAATTGGACAATTGCCACAAGTTAAGCATTCCATTTGGTTTTGGCACCACATCGAGAAATGAAGTTTTGTCACCTCATACCTCTAGTATTTCTTGAGGAAAATATTATTCAAACTTTAGTTTTGGTAAAATAACCTTGGGATTTTGTGTTGTAAGAGGGTATTATAGGACTCTCGCCATTTAGTGACATGTTGAACTAGGGAGATTAGGACGAGTAGCTCCTGATAAGTGGTCATCCTTTGAACCCTCAATGATAGATCCTAATTCACAACTTCTTGGGCCACTATGTAGATAGAAGAATAGAGGAAAATTTACTCATGGTGTGTTTGAGTTTTGAAAAACATTATTTTCAAACTTAGTTTCAAGGCCATTTGGGCTAAATTGGATGTTACTATAAACTATAATTTGTATTGTGTGTATTGACTAATATACAAATTATTTTGTGCAAATTTCTCATACCTTTGATTTAGTATCCCATGAGAGAGACGAGCATGAATTATATTCATTTTGTGTTGAGTTCATTCCATAAGTTATCATCTGCTCTTTTCTATAGACATATTTATATCACCTATTTTGGATATGTTCTTCTTTGTTTAACGTATTGTTGGATCTCCTTATACCTATGGAGGAAGCATGCTATAGAATTGAAGATTTTATCAAAGTGTTTCTCAATTGGAATACATCGATCCAAATTATACATGCATTCTTATAATTAATCATGATCAAATCAACACTGATGTAGATTTGTGCATTCGCCCTTGTCACACATGCATTTTTCTTATGTACCCACATTCAATGTCCTAATCACTGTGGACTGCAGATTTGTATTTTTATGGATTTAGTTATTCATGTGTTGGTCGCTGAATCCTATTCTATCACAGGTGTTCTACCCAACACACGACAACATACTCCAACATTCCTTGGCACCACCTAGATCTCGCCTAAGGAGTTAGGCCTATATCTAGTTTTCTTTGAGATTTGGTCATGGCTATTGTTGGAATGCCATTCTTGAATCATTGGAGAAAGAATTGAATCCATTGGAGGTGCACAAAAAGAAGTAAGCTACGGGTCTCTTCCTAGTGGCTCAATTTTTAAATTCTTTAGCAAAACTATAGTTTGAAAAAAACATTATTTTTTCTGTAGTTTTTGCTTAATAATTACATTTTGAGTGCAATTAATACATATTTTTTCCAAATTAATATTTTTTGGCACCACTTCATGAAATATTGTTTTTTTGGAATCCTCATTGATAAAGCGGTGTATTTTATATCTCCTTCTCATATTGGAAGTCCCATTGGAAAAATTCAAAGGAATTAATTTTCACACTTGGAAAGTGAAGATCCAGATGCAAATTGATGAAAAAAATATTTGGAATATAGTAGATGGAAAATAACCGCACCTTGAGTTAAGTAAATTGGAAGAATGGTGAACAAGTGATGATAAAGCCAAAGTCATTATTGGCCTTGCTCTTTCAGATTCTACATTAGATTTTGTTGATCTAGAGAACACATCAAAGGAAAAGTGTGACGCCCGCATTTTACGCTACATCATCCACACCAAACCACTACACTTAACTACAAAATTATGACCAACTATTTATTTTTTTGATTAAATTAAATATGAATTACATTAATTGAAGTTGTAAGGAAAATAAGCTCAATTATTTAATCCATCCCCCTTCATTAATCGTCATTAATTTATTTCCCATACTATTACGGTTTAATTTACCCTTAAAATTAATTTTATTTATTTAATTAATTTATCCCTACTTAAATTTTGTCTATCTTCCTTCCTTAAGCTTAAAATAATGTACTCCAATTTTAATTAAAATATTTTCTAACTCCACTATTTAATTTCACCCACTAAGATTTATTTAAATTAATTTACAATATCTCCTAAGTTAACTTTAATTAATTTCCCAATATAACATTAATCCCATGCCACCCCCTTTATTCAATTAACCATACACATTTATCCTTTAATCTTTTAATTTCCCAATAAGTAAATTAATAAACCACTCCAAACACCACCTTTATTTATTTACCACTAATTTTAAAAATCCTAACATGACCTAGTTTTATTATATCCCGTTAATAATTACTTAAGATCCCCATTAATCAAATTTACCCTTACAATAATAAAATTATTCACCCCATCACTTAAAAGGTGTGAGGATTAAATTAGAGCCGTAGGCGTAGGATTGATTTAATCATCACCCTTGATCTTAGGTCTCTCCCCAAAATGCCCTAATTTCCTTATGTTTTACCTTTTTACCATTTGCATACCCTAATGTGCCTCCATTTGCACATGTAAACTTACAGGGAAGGTAATAATGGAGCCAAGAGATCGTGGAGGGAAACTATGGTGGTGAGGATGTTTTAGGGTTTGTAATGGGAGGATTTCTCTCCCTTTTCTTCCATTATTCATGTTTTTACTCCATCCTAGGGTTTGATAATTTGCAATTTTTTTTCTTTGGTTTATTTACTAGGATCTCTCTGTTAGTGGGTAATGTTTTCCCTTGTTGCATTTGATTTTACAGAGATGAATACACATTTCGACGCTATCTACATCTCTATTACTCGTATACATGCTTTGTTTCGCATAAACATTTGTTTTGTTTATTCCATTGATAGATTTACTCACATGCATATACATATACATATACATACATACATACATATACATATACACACACACACACACACACACACACACACACACACACACACACACACACACACACACACACATATAACCACAAATATGTGTATATATACATATATATTCCGTGGTTACTATATTTTCATAACAGGAATGGCAGGTCGAATTTAACCCACTTCTAGAAGAAAAGTGGTCGCACATGTAATTTTACCTTAAGAAGACCGGTTACTAAGACAGTGTCGGTTCCATATGGTTAACGACACCGATGCATAACCGGTGTTGGTTTTTTATGGACGCATTTTTAAAACTATATATATATACATTTACAAAAATGTTGTTGTTGGACTTATTTTATATAGGAAATACGAGGTAGAAGGAAAACATGTTTATAAGCTAGCATGTGTGTGTGTGTGTGTGTGTGTGTGTGTGTGTGTGTGTGTGTGTGTGTGTGTGTGTGTGTGTGTGTGTGTGTGTGTGTGTGTCTATATATATATAGGAGCTAGCTCAAAAAATGTTAGAAGAAGATATAAGTAAGGGTAGATCCCTTTGAATTTAAACAAGAAAATTGAATGGAAAATCATAATGCTATACGAATAAAAAGAGATACTAATCCTTCAAGTTTACCAAATTATACATCATGCAGTGATATTAAATTTGATATCCTCTAATACACTTACAATATTAAGGATGACAAAACTTAGACTTAAGCCAACAATAATGCAAATTTCAAGGATTTACATGGTTTTCAAATAAAATGTTCAAACTTATAGATTTCAATGATTTACCGGGGTCTTCAAACAATTTATAGACTTGTAGATTTAACTGATTTGGTGGTTTTCAAATAAATTATAGACTTACAGATTTCAATTAATTACAAGGTTTTCAAATAAATTATAGACTTGCCTTATAAGGTAGATTTTACAATGACATAAAATAAGACAACCCTTTCTATATTCAGAATTCCAATTACATACGGTCCCTTGACATATTTTACAAGGAAAAATAAAATTACAACTGAAATGCAAGTTTATAAAATCTCTCCACCCAAAAGGTGGAGACAACATGTCAAATTTTCACTTATTTCATGTAGCTCCATTTTTTTATTAAACATGCAACTCTTTCCCCTTCCATCTCCAACACACAAACAAGGGCAGGGAGCTAGGCAATGCTCTCCTCCCAGCCATAAATCCAATGAAGGGGTGAATCCAACACCCTCATTGGCCCCCTAATCCCAACAAAGAAACAATATAACATTTTCAAAACCCATGGCAACTTACAAAATGCTTCAATAATTATAACGAACACACAAGCAATTGTTGACACACAAAGAACAAAAAGAGTATAAAAATCTACAAATTGAAAAAACACATAGGCTCAATTCTAGAGCCAAAGGAGAAAAGAAATATGAGGCACCCCCTTATACCTCCTAAGTGGGTTAAGGTTCCACCATGAAACCTCCAAATGCTCCATCCACACACACAAATCTCTTATCCCTCCCTCAAATATTTTATCACTCCCTCATGTAAATTATACAAAGATAAAGCAAGAAATTTCCCTTATACCTCCATAAGGTGGAACACCCTACCCTCACTCTCTCCATACACCTCACACACTCCCTTATTCCTCCACCATGGGCCCATTTTTCTTTCTCCCTACACCTTCCTTAAGCTCAACACTACACAACCCCAAAAAAACACACAAACACCCAAAACATTCATACATATACAACATCATACATAACCAAGAAGCACAAACAACAAGTTTTAGACCCTACCTTACCATTGTTAGCTCCTCTTTCCTTCAAGCAATCCAAACTTCAACTCCTTCCACCAAATGCAAGAATTTCCCAAGCAAGCACTCTCCCCAAATCCAAAGCCAACTAACCCCCAAAACATCAAAAGAACACACTTAAATAGAATTTGGTGGAGAGAAGGTGATGTGTCTCCATGTAGGATGTCACCTCCTCTTCCTTCCATCAACCTCACAAACTCCACACAAAACCCAAAGCACCATAAAGAGGTAGGTGAGGATGTGACATTACCAAATTTTCACACAATCTCCCTTTTGCACAATCAAAATTGAATTTAGAGGATCAAGAATATGAGGGCAATAATTGCCTCTTTTCCATCAAATTTTCATCATTATAGGCTAAATATGACCCCTTAAGTCATATTCTAGGTTGGGAGGGAAGTATAAAGAGTGTGGGACAAGTAAAAATTTTCCCACAAGCCTTCAAAATTGGGATCAAAGCCCAAATCCGAGATTGGGTTTAGGAATGGCACACAAACCAATGCCAATTTCAAAATTCAAATAAAAGAGGTAAAATGGATAAGGTATATCCCAAGGAATATTCCCCCAAAAGCCACATCATCACATTAACATTAACCCATACAATTAACATAATTAAACCAAAGAACATAATAAACATAAGAAACATAAGGGGAACAATAACACTTAATAAAAATCACAACATCAACAAGACAATAAAATAGAAATACAAACACATACCTACCCATGGTCACATGTGAGGTGCTCCCCCATGGAGACCTCCTAAAAGATGAAAAACAACAAGATGACAAAAACACAAACACAATGGCTATCAAGGTGACCATGTTGTGAACACACGACATTCCTTCATGGTTGGTCTTCCTAGTCCCTCCTTGGTTTTTGTGATTTCATTTCTGCAACCACAAAATAATACCACCTTTGGCCTCAAGGACACATCAATACATCATAGAGATAAAACACATATATCACCATCATATAATCATCATCATGCATCATGGTACGTAATTCTATTCTAAATCAAACATTTACAATTATCCATAATCACAATTCACATTTTATGACAATCATGCAATTCACATACTGATCACCTAATATCATCACATGATTAATAAACCATAACATCAATGTACACACACAAATTCATTCCAATCATCTAAACGTAATCACAACTACCATGAATCCAAGATGTCAATATATAAGTAAAGAAACACTTAACAACATGTACTACAACATCTACCAATGTCAGCTAGGCATCCATACAATCCATGATAAGAGCCAAATCACAATAATAATCAAATCTCCATATATTCTAAAAACATGTTATAAGAATACTATATCATTATATATGTCTCTAAGCAGCTAATAAACATGATCAAAGTAGGAATAAGTGTCAAAGAGGAGTGGGCACTACATCTCCCTCCCCTTAGACTCAAATTCCTCCTGGAAGTTACTGGAACAAGTGTGGAAACTGGTATTATAGAAAAATGGTATCCTCCCAAGTAGATGATGACTCAACATACTCGATCCCATTGGATACACACTTGATAAATATCAAGCCCTTAAAGGCCCAATGTCTTGTGCTCTAAAATGTATACGGACTCAATAGTCACCGTCCCTACTCCCGCACTGCTAGGCGGTCTAATCCAAGACATGAGAAGGATTTGGTATATATCTTCGAAGAACAAAAACATGGAAAACATCATGGATGTGAGACAAGCTGGGTGGAAAGGCTAAGTGGTAGGCTACATGAACGATCCGCCAAGATCTCAAATTGACCCACAAATATCGGAGCTAGCTTAAAGCACTTTCCATAACAGATGGGTCTCTTATGAGGACACTCTCAGAAACACCTTCGATCCCACCTCATAACTATGGTCTATCCTCCTCTAATCCACATACTACTTATTCCTATCTTGTGCCTCAAATATCTACTTGAGCAGGTGACCTTCTCGCTCCATGTCCTATAACATAGTTGGCCCAATAGAAACCCTATCCTCTAACATGTCCCATCTTAAAGGAGTCCTACACTCGCTGCCATATAATGCCTGAAATGGTGTCATGCCAATGGAACTCTAAAAGCTGTTGTTATATGTAAACTCTACCAGATATAGATACCCCTTCCAAGGTGACTGCTGATCCATAATGTACATGCAAAGCATATCCTCTAGTATCTGGTTCACCCACTCAGTCGACCATCTATCTTTGGGTGATAAGTTGTACTTAAATTGATCTTCATCCCAAGAGAAAACTACATGGTGGTCTAAAAATGTGATGTGTATAAAGGATTGTGATCACAAATAATCTTCCATGAGAATCCCATGAAGTTTGACTATCTCATCCAAATAAACTCAAGCAACTACACTAGTTGTATAGGTGGTCTTCACAAGAGAAAAGTGACCCAATTTCATCCATCTACCCACCGTGACCATGATCGCATCATGGTGATAAATCTACATAGGTAGCCAATAATGAAATCCATGGAAATGGTGTACCATTTCCACTCCGGTATAGCATGAGGGTAAAGAAGGCCAAGGCTGGATGTCGATGCCCGTGCTTCACCCTTCGACACTCCAAAAGCGAGACACAAACCGAGCTATATCCCTCCAAAGACCACTCCAATAGAATAATTTCCTTAGTGAGACATGCATCTTCCTCACTCCTGGATGGGCTGAATAAAGTGCACGATGAGCCTCTGCTAAGATGTCCTACCGCAACCCTCCATCTCTAGGCACATAAATCCGACCCCGTGTCGAAGAAGCCCATATTATTCTAAAGATAGCCCCTCAAACTTCCCGTAAGGGGTCCGTGAGACTCAAACTCTACTCGCTGAAAGATAGAACCTTTCTGTGAAGCTCTTGTAAGATCCTGGTTCTCAAATTTGTACCCACCGATGTAGTTGTAACACCCACATTTTTAACATTCCATATTAATCTATTTCTAAAGTTATTTCTGGTTATAATCTTCTAGCAATGCATCCATTAATTCCTTTGTTTATTAAGTTTATCCATACTCCAACATCCTTATAACATTTACCCTTGGTTAAATTAATCCCCTTAAGTCATTAGCTTTAATGTCCATTCACAATACCATTATTTAGTTACTATAGTTTTAATTCCATTTAATTATTTACTAAACCATAATAAGAGGGTTACATTTTAACTTAAAACACTAAGGCCCTAAGTGGCCCCATTCACAAATTACACATACATTTAATTAAAACATATATTCCCATAAAATACCCTCACCTAAAAGTTGTAGGATTGATTCCCTACCCTTAGATTGATTCATTTTAGGCCCTTAGATCTTAGGTTTTCATTCTAACCCTAATCATCCTTATGAAATCCTTTTAACCTTTTCTTCCCTAGTTTCCTCATTTGTTCTCTTTTTTTTTTCTTTTTTTAGGTTGGAGGAGAGGAAGCCATGAAAGTATGAGAGAAACCATGGAGGAATTTCCTCTAGGTTTTAGTATTGCATTGGAAGGAAAGATCTTTCCCCATTTGGCTCACTTATTTGTTTGCATAGATCTTGTAGAGTGTAGTTATTTTCATTCATTTTATTGGAAGGATTCATCCACAAATCTGGTTGAAGTTGTTTAATGGTTCTCATTTTCTTGAGTTACATTGGGGAAAACCATTTCAAGGATCTAAGTGTATACACATTTATATACATATATACATGAGTGTATATATGTATATACACATATATATATCTTGTAGATCACTAGATCTACATTTTGTTCAAGTTTTATTTCATTAAAATCATTGGTTTGATCCAAAATCATGTTTTTAACAAATTGTTTTCTACACAAAAGGTGACCGGTGGTGGTCGCTTGACCGGCCACAGTGCATTTCGGCTCACGACACCGGTTCCACTACTATGCGTTATTTGGAAAATCTAGTAAATTTTATAAAATGTGTATACAAATGAATATATCCTCGAGATATATTCATATTTATACCTCTTATGTATTTTATAGTTTATCATAATTTTTTAATTATGGTTTTACACAGAAAGTAAAAGTTTCTAAGTTTAAAGTTAAAAGTGTGGTTTATATATAGATTTCAAGTGACGGTGTGGTAGAGGATTATGTGATGCGCTGGTAAATTAGTTTGACGCTATTATTAAAGATTTAGTATATTTCAAATAACACAAGTATAAAATGGATATTTTCATTGATCTATTCATTTAGATGAATCTTTAAATAGATAAGTAGAGTTCCATAGTTATTGTATATGGTTTTCTAAGCATAAAATTGTATAACTTAATTTGAAAACAAATTTTCTAAAACTATAACACCATATAGTGACCGATGTCGGTATAGAGTCTACCGATGCCGGTTAAGCCCTAGTTAAGCAAATACTACCGGTAGGGTCATATGTGGAAGAGTGATAATGTTATAAAAATATATATATATAAGAATATATATACCAAGTGATATATATATATATATATATATATATATATATATATCAAGATTTGAGTTTACTAAACTATTTTAAAACAAATTGCAACTATGAAAAGCAATCAAATCTCATTTCTTGATTAAAACACTAAATTTGTAACATTTTTCCTTGCAATAAAATGTAGAAGTTTGAGTATAACATCAACTTCAATTCATTATTTTCACATATACTATTTGGAGAACAAAATAAGATACAACACACTTAAATAAACTCCTTTTTCATTTCAATCTTGCAACAATACAACAAAAGAACTCAACAACACTTTCTTTACAAAAACATCATTCCTTTCCAAAGAATACATATTACAACTTGAATAAAATCAAGAATTTGGAGAGTTTCATTTCCAACCAAAAATACAACTTAAGCTTATTCCTTTTTCAACTACAATATCAGTAACTTGATAAATAGAATTTACAAGGATTTATTTTAAAATGCAAGAATTACAAGCCTTCCACTCTAAGTGGAAACAACATGGCTAAATTTTACAAATGTAGGATTCCTTTTGTCTTCTACAAAATACTCTAAGTCAAAACTTCAACTTGAGCTCCACCATTTTCTCTCAACTTCAAACACAACAACAAAGAAGGGGAGTAGGCAATGCTCTCCACCTAACCAATAATCCAATGAGGAGAAGAAGTTATCTCTCTCATTGGCCCCCAAGCCCCAACCATAGAGCAATAAGAAATGGATACAACCAATGGAAAATTTCAAAAATGCTTCCACAATACAACACACATGCCAACAATATTTCAACACACACACAAGCACAAAAATAACAATATCAAAGAATGCAACTTTTCCAAACAAGGCTTGAAATCTCTAAGCCAATGGAGCAAGGAACTATGGGGAAATCACTTATGCCTCCCAATGGGATTAGGTTCCCACCTTGAAGCCTCAAAAACACAAAACAAACCCAAAACAAGACTCTTATGCCTCCTCAAATTCTCTTATGCCTCCCTCAATCTCTTATGCCTCCCACAATCTCTTATGCCTCCCTCAAATAAAACATATAAGATAAGTAAGCATTTTTCTTATCTAAAAGGTGGGGCACCCAACCCAAATCCCTCCCAAAATGTGCAACAATACTCTTATGCCTCCCTCCAAAAGATCCCCATAAACCTTCTCCTACACCATACTTAAGGCCATACTACCCAAGCCCAAAAATATGCACACACAACATTCATTTATTTACATACACACACATATATAAAATAAATTGCATGGGTGAAGTTCCTACCTTCCATTGCAAGAAACTTGATCCAAAATCACAACTCTAAGCTCCTTCCAAGCTCAAGCCCAAATCCAAGCAAGCTCCAAGACTCCCAAGCAAGAAACTCAAGCTAAAACTCCAAAATAACCATGCACAACAAAATGAAGTAACCCCAAAACCATCAAATTAACTTGCATATATATAAAAAAGAGAGAGGAGGGTGAGGTGGCTCCATGTAGGATGCCACATCACTTCTCCTCAACTCCACATCACCAAGTCAAACATCAAACCCAAGGTTAATAAATTGGTGGTTGAGGAAATGACAAACCTCTTACACACACAAACTCTTACCCACACCTCTAAAGGACACAATTAAAAACTCATGTAAGAAAGTGCAATAAATATCACCTTTTACCTTACAAATCACATAATGGGGTCTATTTTTGACCCCTTAACCCATAGGTATAGTTGGTAGATGAATTTAAGAGGTGTGGGACAAGCTTAACTTGTCCCACAAGCCTCCAAAAATGGCCCTTAAGCCCAAATCCGAATTTGACATGCAAGGTTGAGTACACAACACTTAAACCAATAAAAATCCTTTCAAATCCAAAATAAAATCAAGGAAAATCTACCAAATTAAATACCCTTGGTCACATCTCAAATTACTTTAATTAACAAGATTAATTAGCTTAAATAAAAGTACATTAACTAATAATAAAGTGAATTACATTACTAAAATAAATCACATACTCCACAAATAATAAAAAGGAAAGGGAAAACACACATAGCCCATGGTCACAATTTGAGGTCATCCCCCATGGGACCTCCTAACAATCTAACAACACACAAAAATAAAACTGAACATAAAGATGCCATGGTGACCTTCATTGTATCCATCCAATATTCCACTATGGTTGGTCTCCTATCCCCCTTTTTTTTGTTTTTTGTGATATAATCACCTACAAAAATCAAACAATACCTCCTTGGCCTCATGGCCACATCAAATACATCAATAATAAAATACATGCACATCCATCAATAAACATCATCATATCACATGAAGTCATCATCAAAGCTAAGAAATGCTATCATTTGTTTATCATTTCAAAAACATCTCAATTCTACCATTTCATCAATATTAGTGAGATCACAAGATTAGTTCAAACACCAAAACATAGTCAATATGACAAAATTTAAAATGTATATATATATATATATAATATAATAACACATCATCATCATCATCAATGTAGAATGTCTATCCATGCCTCTAAGAATCCATACAACCATAATATGAATCACAACATATCAATAGTCAGAATATCTCTACCATCTATCATCATGCTAAACCAAAATAACATAGTAAAGTCCATGTCTATAGTCCATAGTAATCAAAATCAAAATATGATAAGTGTGTCAAAGAGGAGTGGGCACTACATCCCCCTCCCCTTAGACTTGAATTCCTCTGGAAGTCACTAAAAATAGTGTGGAAATGGGTCCGTAAAAAGTAGCATCTCCCATGTAGTGTCTAAAGTCTCATCATACCTATCCCATTGGACTCACACCTGATCAATCATGGCCTCAAAGGCCCAAGGTCTCTGCTCTATGATGCACATGATGCTCCAGCTCCCAGTCACCTACTCTGCACCTGCAATTTGGTCCAATCTAATACATGAGAAGGATCTAGAATGTATCTCCTAAGAACAAAAACATGGAACACATCATGCACATGTGAGACAAGATAGGTGGCAAGGCTAGATGGTAGGCTAAAGGACCAATCCACTCCAAGATCTCGAATGGACCCACAAATCTAGGAGCTAGCTTAGAGCCTTTCCCATAATGGATAGGGATCTTATGAGGTCTGACATGAAGAAACACCTTCATGTGCCCACCTCATAACTGGTCAACTCTCCTCTGATCTGCATACTTCTTTTTTGTCTATCATGTGCCTCCTGTAATCTCTATCGGATCAAAACAACCTGCTACTCCATGTCTATAACATAGCTGGCCCAAGAGATACTTTTTCCTCTAGTCTGTCCTAACTCAAAGGTGTCCTACACTCCCTACCATATAACGCCTGAAAAGGAGCCATACCAATAGAACTCTAAAATTTGTTGTTGTATGTGAACTCAACCAAGTACAAATAATCCTCCCATCATTGATTGATGATCCATGACATGTACATCCAAAGCATGTCCTCTAAAATCTGGTTCACCCACTAGTCTATCCATTTGTCTCTTGGGTGATAGGATGTGTTGAATTTGATGCTCATCCCAAGGGCATATTGCATGGTAGTCAGAAGTGTGATGTATATAAGGGATCACGGTCACAAATGATCTTCTATGAAATCCCATGTAATATGAAAATATCATCCAAGTACACTCTAGCCACTGCACTAGTTATATATGTGGTCTTTACTAGAGAAAAATGAGCCACTTTCGTCAATCTATCCACCATGACCATGATGGCATCGTGGTGGTATCTCGACGTAGGTAGCCCTACTATAAAATCCATGGAAATGGTATCCCATTTCCACTCGGTATGGCATGTGGGTAAAGAAGGCCAACTAGATGTTGATGTTCAACCTTCACCCTCTAGCACTCCAAACAATGAGACACAAAAAAATGAGCTACATCTCTCCAAAGTCCTCTCTAGTGGTATAACTATCTCAAAGTGGTGTGCATCTTCTTCACCCCTGGATGGATGAATAAGGTGCATGATGAGCCTCTGTCAATATATCTGTCTCAAACCTCCATCCTGGGTACATAGATCTGGCCTTTGTGTCGAGAATTCCATCTGACTCTAATGTAAATCCATCAAACTTCCCCTCAAGGGTCTCTGAGACTCAATCTCTGCTCTAGCTGAAAGGTAGAAGCTATCATGTGGAAGTTGTTGCAATATCCTACTCCATAAATTTGTGTCCACTGAAGTAGCCATAACCAAATGCCTCTCGATGACTCAAAGCATCTGCAACCACATTCTCCTTCCCTTCACATGCTCAATCTCCATGTCATACTCACAAAGAAGCTCCATCCAACGCTTTCGATTGATGGGCATTGAGATTGGGTTGTGTGAAGAGATGTCATAGGCTCAAATGATCAGTCTTGAGAATGAATCTCCTACCTAATAGGAAATGTCACCAATGCACCAAAAGTGTGCACCACTACCACAAGCTCAAGGTCATGAGTTGGATAATTGAGCTCATAATCCTTGAGTTTTGGGACTCAAAGGAAACTACATGGCCATCCTGCATCAAAACACCTCCTAATCTGCCAAAAAAGAAGCATTGTATACACATGAAGAAATCCCTCTGTGGATGACACTGCTAGAATAGGTGTTTTGTAAGGCATTCCTTTAGTGTCCTGAAGGCCTACTCACATCTTTCCAACCAAACAAACTTCTTCCCTTTCCTTCTGAAGGGAAGTGATGGGATGCAAAATACATGAGAAATCCTTAAACAAATCTCCTATAATAGCCTACCAACCCCATGAAGCTACTGCACCTTGGTCACAATATTCGATCTTAGCCAATCCATAATAGCTCTAATCTTGAAGGATTGACTGTGATACCTTCCCTAGAAATAATGTGGCCAAGATACTGAACCTAAACCTAGATTGAAAGAATGCACACTTCTCTAGGTTCCCATAAAGTTTTACTCATGAAGACACTGTAAAACTATCGAAGGTGCTCCTCATGCTCCTCACACATGCGTGAGTATATCAATATGTCATCAAGGAATATGAGCACAAAGTGATCTAAAAATTTCTTGAATACCCCATTCATCAAACTCATGAACATTGTGGGGCATTCATTAAACCGAATGGCACAACCGTGAACTCATAGTGGCCATATTGAGTATGAAAGGTTGTCTTATGAATATCTTCCTCTCCGTGATCCTCAACTGATGGTAACCAGACTTAAGATCTATCTTGGAAAATATTATGGCCCCCTTCATCTGATCAAACAAGTCATCAATGCGTGGAAGGGGGTAATGATTCTTGATCATTACTTTTTTACCTTAGGTGTAGTAATCAATACACAATCTCAAGGATTCATCCTTCTTCTTCACAAAAATCACTAGTGCACCCCAAGGAGATACACTAGGATGAATTAGGCCTTTCTCAAGAAGGCCCTCCAGCTATAACTTGAGCTCACAAAGCTCAAGGGGTAGTCATCCTATATGGCGCATGTGAGATAGGCTCCGCTCCAAGAACCAAATAAATATGAAATTCTATCTCACGTGGGGGAGGTAGACTGAAACTCCCTAGGAAAAACATCAAAAACTCCCTCAAAATAGGGTGATCATCAAGTGATGGCCCACTAGACTCATCCTCTGACTGTCACTAATAGTGATAGCATATAACTAAAACCTCATCATGTGCACACAGCTTAAGTTGCATAACGGATATGGTGAATGGATACAGGTCTCCTAACTCCAACAATCACTAACTCAACTCCTAGATCATCAACACAAGATATAACCTTGTTGTAACAATCCACTCTAGCTTTGTGGGAAGATAACTAGTCCATGCCCAAGATAACTCCATATGAACCCAAGGGAAGGATACAAAGATCCAAAGTCATGGTAAAGGGTCCTAGGTCAACTACACACTCCTTGACTAAGGATTCCACTTGAGAGCTTGGCTCCAATCCATCTCAACATCCCAACTAAGGCCCTACCTAACTACCACCAGCCTACATCGCTCTACTAATGAAGGAGAAATAAAAGAATCGAGGAGCTGAATCAAATAAGATAGAGGTAGAAATACCACCAATGCTACCTAAAGTCTCAATAACTGTTCCCTAGTGCTCAGCCTAGTGGTTCTTGACTACAACATAAATCTTGTGGCTCCTAGCCATATCACCCACTATAGGCTCTAAAATAGGTCCCTTACCCTTGTTATTAGGGTTCTCTAGACACTCTCTCCAATGATGCCCTATACACTGCATCTGTAACAACTACCTGGTCCCCTCCAATGAGATGCGCTCTCTGCAGGTATTCTAGTGGTCATGTGTCATGGATCCCGATGATCCTACCATGGACTACTATGTGGCCACCTACTACCGAGCTCCAATGGGATGAGCTCTCGGTGGTTCTTGAGTCCGATGGGTCCCCAGGAGGAGGCCCCATACTTTGTCCCCTTTGTGCATCACTCTCTCTGAGGTCTATATGGTGGATGATGTCTATTATGCATTTGTGGTATGTGGTGGTCTAAAAAAGATTGTTGAACCATGTCCACCATGAGGAGGAGGAGAGTTGACCCCTCCCTCGACCAGTTATCTTGCATCTATCTTTGAATATGGCTCCTCACTCTATCTCTGGCTTATGTGTCTTCCCCTGGTCTCCTTTGCAATGTAGGCCTTCTACGGCCTCAGCTAAAGTCTACGGATAATGAATGCACCTTGCCCTCCCAAATCTAGGTTTAGGCCCCTGATGAACCTATGGATCCTAACCTGCTCATCCTGCATGTAGTCGACATACTGAAGAAAAATCCAAAAAAAGTCTCTCATACTCCACCATTATCATGCTAGCCTATCGTAGATCATGAAACTTATCGATCCTCTCGTTGTATAAATCATCTAGACAAGTATCAACTCCTAAAACACTCCTCAAAGAGCTCCCATGTAACTATCTCTGAATCCACATGGAGCTTCTACTCCTCAGTCCTCCACCAAACCCCAGCTCATCTCTCAGAAGGTGGATGGAAACATGAGCCTTTGTGTTGTTGGTACATGGACATAGCTTGAAGCATCCACTCAAGCTAACCAACCATGCCTCTTCCTGAAATCCCCAGTGTCTCTAAAAAATGAGATGGGTGTAGCTTTTCAGGATATCCCTGATATGATCTACCTACTATAGATTGTCTTTCCTCTAGGTCTCTCATCATGGTCATCTCTTTGTCTAGGGCTCCTAGATCTCTCTCTATGTCTTGTAGCCCTATCTCCATGTCCCCTCTGAGGTGAACCCTGTCTCTAGCTGACTCCACATGGGAGTTCTCTCTCTATGCTCCTCATTGTGTAGTGAAGGGTGTTGAGCCTCATGTGATGGCTCCCTATCATGTTGGCTAGGTCATGCCCCTACTTGCTCCACCTTGTATAGCTGCATTGACCTCCTGTAAGGTCTACAAAATTTGTGGTAGTATAGTAACAAACCTGCCTCTGCTCGGGTGGTAGATCTAACTCGATGTGTAAGAACTCATCTAGTTCATGCCTCTACCTAAAAACCAAGATGAGAGTTAGTTCATCATCATCTAGGTTTTGTTTCATTTTTCTAAGTTCTACGTTTTAAGTTATCACAATGTCATGTGTTCTAAGTTTTAGAGTTGTGCTAAGTTTATTATTTGTTTCCAAGTGTGCCTAGGGTCCAAGCATTGAACCCATGACTCTGATACCAAGTGTAATGCCCACATTTTTGATGTTCCAAACCACATTAAATCTTAAATAAATACTTAGGAAATTACGGATTTTTTTTTTTTGTTTAAAGGGTGTAAGGGTGTTAAACCCTAGAGTACATTTAATTAACTCCTACCAATAATTTTCTACATTACATTAGGTTGATCCAACCTAGATTAATAATTAAATATTATTAATCTATTTCTAAAGTTATTTCTAGTTATAATCTTCTAAAGCAAATGCATCCATTAATTCCTTTGTTTAGTTTAAGTTTATTTCCTTTAATAAATTAATATCCATACTCCACACTTATAACATTTACCCTTGGTTAAATTAATCCCCTTAAGTCATTAGCTTTAATGTCCATCCACAATACCATTATTTAGTTACTATAGTTTTAATTCCATTTAATTATTTACTAAACCATAATAAGAGGGTTACATTTTAACTTAAAACACTAAGGCCCTAAGTGCCCCATTCACAAATTACACATACATTTAATTAAAACATATATTCCCATAAAATACCCTCACCTAAAATTTGTAGGATTGATTCCCTACCCTTATATTGATTCATTTTAGGCCCTTAGATCTTAGGTTTTCATTCTAACCCTAATCATCCTTATGAAATCCTTTTAACCTTTTTCTTTCCCTAGTTTCCTCATTTGTTCTCTTTTCTTTTCTTTTTTTGTAGGTTGGAGGAGAGGAAGCCATGAAAGTATGAGAGAAACCATGGAGGAATTTCCTCTAGGTTTTAGTATTGCAATGGAAGGAAAGATCTTTCCCCATTTGGCTCACTTATTTGTTTACATAGATCTTATAGAGTGTAGTTATTTTCATTCATTTTATTGGAAGGATTCATCCACAAATTTGGTTGAAGTTGTTTAATGGTTCTCATTTTCTTGAGTTACATTTGGGAAAACCCATTTCAAGGATCTAAGTGTATACACATTTATATACATATATACATGAGTGTATATATGTATATACACATATATATATTTTAGATCATTAGATCTACATTCTATTCAAGTTTTATTTCATTAAAACCATTGGTTTGGCCAAAAATCACAGTTTTTTGGAAAACAAATTGTTTCTACACAAGGAAAACGTGATGGTGTGAGTGCTTGACCAGCCGTGTACGCACAGCAAGCATACAACACCGGCTCCACTATCGACACCGTTTGGTTTGAAAAAATATGGTAAATTTTATAAAATAGTGTATACAAATGAATATATCCTCAAATATATTCATCTCGTATACATTCTTGTGTCATTTTATAGTTTATCATAATTCTTGACATTCTACGATTTACATAAAAGTAAAAGTTTCTAAGTTTAAAGTTGAAAGTGAGATTTATGTACAATTTCTAGTGAGTGATTGAGCAGTATCATCAGAGGAATGGTGATGCTGTATAGTAGAGATGCCGATTGGTTATAATAGATTTATATATTTCAAATAACATGAGTATAAAATGGATATTTTCATATCTATTCATTTAGATGAATCTTTAAACAGATGAGTAGAGTTCACAGTTATTGTATATGGTTTTCTAAGCATAAAATTGTATAACTTAAGTTGAAGGTTAAAATTTTCCAAAACTATAACAATACCATGATAATCGATGTCATACCATATATAGGGTCTCTATGACACCGGTTAAGCTTACGGTATTGGTCACTATGTGGAGGATAAATATATATAATAAATATATATATATATATATATATATATATATATATATATATATATATATATATATATATCAAGAACAAAGTTTTATAAACTATTTTAAACAAATGGCAACTATGAAAAGCAATCAAATCATTTTTTTTGATTAAAACATTAAATTTGTAACATCTTTCCTTTGAAATAAAATGTATAAAGTTTGAGTATAACATCAACTTCAATTCATTTTTTCACATATACTATTTGGAGAACAAAATAAGATACAACACACTTAAATAAACTCCTTTTTCATTTCAAGCTTGCAACAATACAATCAAAAGAACTCAACAATACTTTCTTTACAACAACATCATTCCTTTCCAAAGAATACATATTACAACTTGAATAAAATCCAGAATTTGGAGAGTTTCATTTCCAACCAAAAATACAACTTAAGCTTATTCCTTTCAACTACAACATTGTAACTTGATAAATAGAATTTACAAGGCTTTATTTTAAAATGCAAGAATTACAAGCCTTCCACTCTAAGTGGAAACAACATGGCTAAATTTTTACAAATGTAGGATTCCTTCTTGTCTTCTACAAATGCACTATGTCCAAGACTTCAACTTGAGCTCCACCATTTTCTTCAACTTCAAGCACAACAAAAGAAGGGGAGTAGGCAATGCTCTCCTACCCAACCAATAATCCAATGAGGAGAAGAAGTTATTCTCCTCATTGGCCCCGAGCCCCAACCATAGAGAAATAAGAAATGGATACAACCAATGAAACTTTCACAAATGCTTCCACAATACAACACACATGCCAACAATATTTCAACACACACACAAACACAAAAATAACAATATCAAAGAATGCAACTTTTCCAAACAAGGCTTGAAATCTCTAAGCCAATGGAGAAAGGAACTATGGGGAAATCACTTATGCCTCCTAATGGGATTAGGTTCCCACCTTAAAGCCTCCAAAACAAAAACACACCAAAACAAGACTCTTATGCCTCCCTCAAATTCTCTTATGCCTCCCTCAATCTCTTATGCCTCCCACAATCTCTTATGCCTCCCTCCAATAAAACATATAAGATAAGTAAGCATTTTCTTATCTAAAAAGGTGGGGCACCCAACCCAACTCCCTCCCAAAATGTGTAACAATACTCTTATTCCTCCCTCCAAAATATCCCCATAAACCTTCTCCTACACCATACTTAAGGCCATACTACCCAAGCCCAAAAATATGCACACACAACATTCATTTATTTACACACACACACATATAAAAATAAATTACATGGGTGAAGTTCCTACCTTTCCATTGCAAGAAACTTGATCCAAAATCACAAACTCTAAGCTCCTTCCAAGCTCAAGCCCAAATCCAAGAAAGCTCCAAGACTCCCAAAAATAACTCAAGCTAAAACTCCAAAATAACCATGCACAACAAAATGAAGTAACCCCAAAACCATCAAATTAACTTGCATATATAGAAAAAGAGGAGAGGAGGGTGAGGTGGCTCCATGTAGGATGCCACATCACTTCTCCTCAACTCCACATCACCAAGTCAAACATCAAACCCAAGGTTAATAAATTGGTGGTTGAGGAAATGAAAAACCTCTTACACACACAAACTCTTACCCACACCTCTAAAGGACACAATTAAAAACTCATGTAAGAAAGTGCAATAAATATCACCTTTTACCTTACAAATCACATAATGGGGTCTATTTTTGACCCCTTAACCCATATAGGTATAGTTGGTAGATGAATTTAAGAGGTGTGGACAAGCTTAACTTGTCCCACAAGCCTCCAAAAATGGCCCTTAAGCCCAAATCCGAATTTGACATGCAAGGTTGAGTACACAACACTTAAACCAATAAAAATCCTTTCAAATCCAAAATAAAATCAAGGACAATCTACCAAAATTAAATACCCCTTGGTCACATCTCAAATTACTTTAATTAACAAGATTAATTAGCTTAAATAAGAGTACATTAACTAACAATAATAAAGTGAATTACATTACTAAAATAAATCACATACTCACACAAATAATAAAAAGGAAAGGGAAAAACACACATAGCCCATGGTCACAATTTGAGGTCATCCCCCATGGGACCTCCTAACAATCTAACAACACACAACAATAAAACTGAACATAAAGATGCCATGGTGACCTTCGTTGTATCCATCCAATATTCCACTATGGTTGGTCTCTATCCCCTTTTTGTTTGTTGTGATATAATCACTGCAAAAATCAAACAATACCTCCTTCGGCCTCATGGCCACATCAAATACATCAATAATAAAATACATGCACATCCATCAATAAACATCATCATATCATGAAGTCATCATCCAAGCTAAGCAATGCTATCATTTTTTTATCATTTCAAAAACATCTCAATTCTACCATTTCATCAATATCAGTGAGATCACAAGATTAGTTCAAACACCAAAACATAGTCAATATGACAAAAATTCAAAATGTCAGTATATATATATAAGTTAATCAACACATCATCATCATCAATGTAGAATGTCTATCCATGCCTCTAAGAATCCATACAACCATAATATGAATCACAAAATAAATAACATAGTAAATTCCATGTCTATAGTCCATAGTAATAAAAATAAAAATATGATAAGTGTTGAAGAGGAGTGGGCACTACAAAGTAGCCATGGCAAGGTGTCTCCGCCAAATCAAGGCATCTTCTACCACATTCTCCTTCCCCTTCACATGATCAATCTCCATATCATACTCACATAAAATCACCATGTAACGCCATTGAAGAGCATTGAGATTGGGTTACATGAAGCGGTGTCATAGGCTCAAATGATCTGTCCTGAGAGTGAACCTCTTGCCCAACAAAAATGATGCCATTGAAATAAAGCATGAACCATTTTTGCAAGCTCAAGGTCATGAGTCGAGTAATTGAGCTCATAATCCTTGAGTTTTCGAGACTCAAAAGCAACAACTCGTTCATCCTACATCAATAGTCCTCCTACCCCTTCTAATGAAGCATCTCGTACACATACAAATAAGTCCCTATGCGGATCGACACTACTAGGATAGGTGATGTAGTAAGGAATTCCTTCAGAGTCCTAAAGGCCTACTCATAACCTGTCTAACCATAAAAATTCCTCCCCTTTCTGCTATAGGGAAGTGATGGGATGAGCAATATGTGAGAAATCCTACACAAACCTCCTATAATATCCTGCTAATCCCATAAAATTGCGTACCTTGGTCACATTGGTTTGCACCGCCAATCAATGATAACTCTAATATTGGAAGGATTGACTGTGATACCTTCCCTAGAAATGATGTGACCCAGGTACTGAACCTTTGACTAATAGAACACACACTTCTCCAAGTTCCCATAAAGGTTTTTCTCTCGAAGACACTGCATAACCTGTCAAAGGTTCTCCTCATCCTCCTTATGCGTGCGTGAGTATAACAATATATCATCCAGGAATATGAGCATGAATAGGTCTAAGAATTTCTTGAATACCCCATTCATCAAGCTCATGAATACTGCAGGGAATTTGTCATTATGAAAGGCACTGTTGTGAGCTCATAAGGTATGTATCTAGTTAAAAAGGTTTTCTTATAAATATCTACCTCTCTGCAATCCTCAACTGATAATACCTTGACTTAAGATCTATCTTGGAAAACACAGTAGCCCCCTTCATCTGATCAAACAAATCATCAATGCGTGGAAGGGGGTAATGATTCTTGATCATTACTTTTTTAGTTGCTGTAATCAATGCACAATCACAGAGATCCATCCTTATTCTTCACAAAAATCACTAGTG